>CAAE01014696.1:964127-984034 GCA_000180735.1 Tetraodon nigroviridis | reverse complement strand
TTCCCGTCAACATCGACATGCACCAGAAATAAGTGTGTTTGTGTGTGTGTGTATGGGGGTGGGTGTGTGTACACATACACCAAGTATAGATTGAGTATAGAGTTGGGATGGTCGGGGTTGGGGGAAGGCGCTGGGTCACACATTGTGCCTATGAAAGTCCTGACTAAGATAGCAGTACAGTGGTGTGTGTGTGTGCGTGCACATGCAGACCTCGTGCTGTGTCACTCTAAGAATGCTGTGGAAGTGTGGGTCATGACGAGGAGCGCTTGCTCCTCTGTTTTCAAGGCAACAGGTTGCACAATGTTTAAATCCAAGAACTCTGCCAAACTTGTTCTGAAATGTTCCATTTCTATGTAAAGGTAGATTCATACATTTGTGCGCTGTAAGCCTTTTACACCTACCAGATGACAAAATCAGAAAAAAAATGCACTAAAAATATGTTTATTCTTTTGCTGAACACTACACATATTACACACATTATTTTTGTGGAACTATATACACTTAAATTATTTATTTACAATGAATGTTTAATAAACTTGATACTTTGCGTGTGAGAGATGATGACTGGCACAATATCAAGTTTACGAAGCATTCTAGCGCCCTCTAGGGGAACATTTGCGGTACTGCTGGGTCCTGCGTTCTTGTAAAAATGATCCTGCATATTTGACATGAGATAAAATATCTTTTCTTTTTACACCATGTTTTTTTTTCCTTAGATCTACTTTGGGAGGTGGCTGATTGAGGGCAGCCCTTATGTTATTCTGATAGACGTCGGGTTCACCGCCTGGTCTCTGGACACCTGGAAGAGCGAGCTTTGGGACATCAGTGGCATCGGTGTACCATGGTTTGACCGCGAGGCTAACGATTCCGTGCTGTTCGGCTTCCTGACAGCGTGGCTACTTGGAGAGGTCAGCTTCAGTTAGACAATAAAAATAATGTAACACATTCTTCAGCAAAGAGACCCCCGGAAAATAAGGTCTGAGTGCTTGTGTTTGTCGTTGTTGCAGTATGCAGCACAAAGTGAGGACCCCCCGCACATCGTGGCTCATTTCCACGAGTGGTTGGCTGGCCTGGGCCTGGTTCTGTGTAGACAGAGGCAGCTGCCTGTTGCCACCATCTTCACCACCCATGCCACTCTGCTGGGACGATATCTGTGTGCTGGCAATGTGGACTTCTACAACAAGCTTTCTGAGGTATAGATGTTTAAAAGGGTTTACACGGTTGGCTTTCGCAAGTCTTCTGAGTACTTACAGAGTACACGAGGTGATGGATCCCTCTCTTATTTCTGTGCCATTCAGTTCAACGTGGACAAGGAAGCAGGTGATAGACAGATCTACCATCGCTACTGCATAGAGCGCGCAGCCGCCCACTGCGCCCACGTCTTCACCACTGTGTCCAAGATCACTGCCATCGAGGCAGAGCACCTGCTGAAGAGGAAACCAGGTGCGTGGAGGTGAATTCATGTGATGAATGCAGGGACAGAAGTCAGCTTTCAGACATAATCGGTGTATAGTCTTAAGACAGGTCCTTATCAAACGAGTGGTCATTTCATCATCATTGTAAAGGATTTTTTTTAAGGCTAACACCTTATTTTTAGTGGTATTGCACAATTATTCATTATTTTTTATTCTGTATTTATTTTATTTATATATTTACTATAGTTCTTTCTTTCTTTTTTCCTGCTGCGGCACACAGACATCGTCACTCCTAACGGGCTCAATGTTAAGAAGTTCTCCGCCATGCACGAGTTCCAGAACCTCCATGCTCAGAGCAAGAATCGAATTCAGGAATTCATCAGGGGACATTTCTACGGGTCAGTCGTAAAATGGGCAGAAAAATCCGAGCCGAATATTTGGGGTTTTGTGTGAATTCGTCTCGAGGCGACAGCTCCCTAACTGTGTTTGGCCTTCAGGCACCTTGACTTCAACCTGGATAAATGTCTGTTCCTCTTCATCGCTGGAAGGTACGAGTTCTCCAACAAAGGTGCCGACCTCTTCTTGGAAGCTTTGGCCAGACTCAACTATCTGCTTCGCGTGAGTGTGTGTCAGTGGAGTGGCATCAGTGCGCTGTGTGATGCAACTCTCGAGTGTGTGAAGCTCTACTCGTGTGTATCTTCTTCCTCTCGCAGGTCAGCCACAGCGATGTGACGGTCATTGCCTTCTTCATCATGCCCGCCCGCACAAACAACTTCAACGTGGAGACTTGAAGGGCCAGGCGGTCAGGAAACAGCTTTGGTGAGACGTCTGCTTCATGCATGAAATGTTTATCGTGATCCAGAGTGCAAGAGCTGTGTTGTCAGACGCCTTCATACATCACCGTCAGACGTCCGGACCCTGGAGGGGAGCGATTGCACTGACCTTTATTTCTCTCTTTGACAGGGACACCGCCCAGACTGTGAAGGAACGTTTTGGGAAGAAACTCTATGAGTCACTTCTAGTGTAAGTCGCTTCTTTTTGTTTCATGAAATGTGATTTACACAGTATCCATAGCAACTGTGTGTGAGTAAGTGTCGTGTATGTTCGCATTGCTTGAACAAGCAGCAGCTTTTATATCCTGTCATCTATTGTCATTGAACTTTATTTTCATGTTGTTTAAGTGCATGTGGATGGTAAGAAAAATGATTCAAAGGAGCCACACATGCTCGAAAAGAGAAAACAATCCTTATTATTTTGTTATTGTAGATTTTGCAATGGTTAATTTTAAAGTTCTAAATTGATTAGTAACCTTTTATTTGGGTTTCAGTCACATCTTAGTGTAAAGCAGGTTATCATTTGTTGTGATGCAGTACATTCAAACATAGTTCCGTCCTAATATTAATGTCATTTATTCACATTGGATGACCTGTATCTTCCAAACCAATCTGTACCAATTAGAGGCCAGCTGCCAGATGTGTCCAAGATGCTGGACAAAGAGGACTTCACCATAATGAAGCGCGCCATCTTTGCCACGCAGAGACAGTGCCAGCCCCCCATCTGCACTCACAACATGCTGGAGGACGCCAGCGACCCCATCCTGAACTGTGTCCGACGCATCGGCCTCTTCAACAGCTCTGCCGACCGCGTCAAAGTATGTCAGACCCTCCACAAAGAACCGAGGCGTCTGGAGTAGCAGAGTTTATGTTTGAGGGTTTTCACTCGTTTTCAGCATTTGTGTGACCTACTGGTTTCTTTTTCTCCTTTCAGATTATTTTCCATCCGGAGTTTCTTTCATCCACCTCTCCTCTACTTCCAATGGATTATGAGGACTTTGTACGAGGTTGCCACCTCGGCGTCTTCCCCTCTTACTATGAGCCTTGGGGCTACACGCCAGGTAAGAATCGTGCACCACCATGAGGTGATTCTATAGTTAAAATATAAAATTAACTCAACATCTGCCCACGATATTCTTTATGACTTTTTGTCTCGCTGTCAGCTGAGTGCACAGTCATGGGAATCCCGTCAGTCTCGACCAACCTGTCGGGCTTTGGCTGTTTCATGGAGGAACACATAGCGGACCCCTCAGCTTATGGTCCGTTTCACTCACTCCGAGCATTAACCGGTCATTAAAAGAAGGAAATAGGGTAACAGGGTTTCTCCTCGTCACAGGTATTTACATCCTGGACCGGCGGTTTCGAGGGGTCGACGAGTCCTGCAATCAGCTCACTTCGTTCCTGTTTCAGTTCTGTAAGCAGAGCCGGCGCCAGCGGATCATCCAGAGGAACCGAACTGAGCGCCTGAGCGACCTCCTGGACTGGCGATACCTCGGCAGAGTAGGCCTCCCCAACCCGCTCGCCATGTTCTCATGATTCTGCAAGACAGAAAATGGATCTTCTTTTTGTGCCCGTCCAGTATTATGTATCTGCGCGCCACATGGCCCTGGCTAAAGCGTTTCCTGAAATCTACCAGTATGAACTTAATGAGCCGACAACGGTCAGTGCAACATTTGTTACATTTACTTGAGTAATTTACGATTTTGTGGGACAATCATATATGTCCATGTGCTGAACAGTTATATTAAGAAGGACAGTCATCCAAGCGAGTTGAATATTTTTTCCCACCCTCAGACCTCGGGCTTCCGCTACCCCAGACCGGCGTCCGTGCCCCCGTCCCCGGCCCTGTCTCGCCACTCCTCTCCCCACCACAGCGAAGCTGAGGACAACGACGAAGAGGAATGCTATGACGAGGACCTGGAGGCAGAGAAGGACAGGGTGAACATCCGTCAGCCCTACTCCGTGCCCTTCAAAAACAAGTCCTCCCTCTCTGTCGCCAATGGAAGCGGCGATGGCGTCGCTGCTGAGAAAAACTGAGAAGCCTGCATGCACACCCGCTCCTTACTAGGAAAAACCGTGGCAATTGTTAAATCACTCGCACACTCAGACACTTTATAGCCTCAGTAAGTACAGTCGTGTGAAAGTTGTCAGCTTGTTGTGGAGGAAAAAAAAAAAGAGAAGAGAAAGCAACCAAAACATTACTGTCAGTGTCTTCCCAAACTGTGTACCTTATAACTCGTAAAGGAGGTTTTGCTCATTGATGCATTCTCTTGTTTCAGAGTACACCAGCAGTGCAACAGGTTGTGTGTTTCATGGCGTAAACCTAGCAGCTATTTAATTACAGGGCTTGACGTAAAAGACAGATTATTGTCGCGGGCTAAGTGCTAACACTGGATAACATGCCGTAGATCTAAAAGATTTCAAATCACTCATTACTGTTAGCCGCCTAAAGGGTTTTTATACCTATTACAGTATGTTACAGAGCAGGGACAAAAACATAACCATCCTTTTGCCATCTTCACAGCTTAACTGTTAATTTAGCATCATAGGAAAAAAGCTGACATTTAATCGGCCATTAGTAGGAATTGTTCAACTTAATTTCCTCCATGATTGCTGATTGTTTCAACTTTAGCATCTCAGAAATCGTTGTGTAATTTGCACCTTTTGTCAGTGTTTTTCTGCACCTTATTGTATCACAGCCTTTCAGTGATGAATAACCTTAAAATGCTTCACTGGCCTTTTTTTTCTCCATTCAAAAATCTTTGTGATGGCTGTTTCATGGATATGGAAGGGAATGATAGAAACCAGTAAGGGAAGCGAGAAGGTGTGTCTTTTGTGGAAAAAGAAAATGTTATCAAGTGTCAACAACCGACGCGCCAGATTAACCTGTAATAAATTTTAAATCTAAATCGTATATAAACCTACAGTTGGACACATCAGTGTTCTGCAAGTCATCTGACTCTTGGTTCTTATGTGTGCAAGATTTATTGTGACACGGAAGCATGCTGGCGTGGTGGGGTCTTCATCGGCGGTGGTCTTCAGCACAAGTAAACTCGGCCCCCGTGACCTTTGCAAACTGACAAGATAATTGTGTTAATCCTTGTTTAACTTCATCAAAAGTGACATAAAGTGTATTTTACTCAAAAAAAAGAGCTTGCACTTGCCTTGTACGCTGCTCCAGAAGGAAGCGTACGTGGCGCTGCCGGTGACGGCTCCAAGCGCAGCCGGGTTCCTCCTCACCGCGTTCACCGAGAAGCCGTCGCACCCCGTCACCTCCACCTCCACCAGGTGAGAGTCCGCTAACCTGCAGCAGGGAGGAGGAGCCGCGTCGTTCAGCAGGGCTTCGATCCGCTGCTGCAGACCAGTGGCAGACTCACGCCGTGTCTGAAACGATCTCCCCCCGGACGCCGGCGAAGCCCAACGCTCCTGCTGCCACCGCCGCTGCCGCCATCGTGTTGACGTTGTTCGGGGCCAGGGGGCACAGCTCCGCCACTGACCCGCTGAATAAAACACGCCGGCCTTCGCCCTCCTTCCAGTCAGAGAGGGCTTCCCCTGTCAGCCGGAAACAGGACGGATGTTTGGACATTCTTATAAACACACCCTGGAAACACAGAAGCGGTCTGGGTCAGAGAAGCCTGAAAATGGAAAGGAATTACTAGAAATTGTTGCTGACGACACATCTGCATTGGCACCTTTAATTTCCCGCTCTCATTCATCCTCTGTATGTCTTGGCCTCCCCATAATGCACCACTGGGTACATAAAGCGTCCTGCTGTGCTTGTGAGCCGCCAGACGGAGCTCCTGGTTCAAACTGGCATCCGACAGAGCGGAGGGGGAGCCCGCCTTTGAGAAGGAAAACAACACCAGATAACGTGATATCCGCAGGCCCAGCGGGTATCCCGAGAGATCCGGACCTCACATTGTATTTTCTCATCCAATTATGCAGAATGAGCACTATTAGCTCTAGCAGTACCAGATCTACCGCCTCGCAGGACAGGCATTTGTGATTTTTAAAAGAGATTTAAAAAGAATGTCTCACCATAAAATGAGCATGAGACAGGAAGAGTGAGCCAAATTCTTTGACTATCTGTGGATGGCACACCTCTACAATCAGATCACACCTCCTGCAAAACACAGCACGCATGTTTGTAACAGAGAAAACGTGTGCTTGTGTGTGTGTGTGTGTGTGTGTGTGTGTGTGTGTGTCTGCACCTGTTTGTGAAGGATCGACAAATCCTGCAGGATGAATTCATCTGGAACCAGACCTTTGAGCTTGGCTGGATCTCTGTTCCAGACAAAAGCCAGCGTGAGACCCAGATCCGCTCCCTCTTTGAGGATCCTCTCTACGAGGTACTGCCCTGATGCACACACACACTTCAGTGTCAGTACAGGTGGCATGGCATGGCAACAGGTGACACAGTGTGCAAAGTAACAGAGGAGAGCTCGTCACACCTAAATGACCAAATCCTACAACTCCAACTCGCTGGGAGGAAGAGACGGTGGCCATGACCTCAGCTGACGGAAGAAGCAGATTCAAGAGAAGATAAACTCCAAACAACACAAACCCCTATACACACACATAAACACACAGCTTTCTGTATGACTCACTTAGATCAGCACTCCCTATTTAATTGCCCTGCTCACCAGATAATCCTACACCCCTCCGGTGTCGTGCGCCTCCTAACTTGGAGTACAAACACAAGGAATTATGGGAAAGTACAAAGTTTGAATGGGAAAGAGAGGGTGGCGGTGGGACTGACAGCTGTGCTGCATGAGCCAGAATATTGCACGAGTCTCCCACATAAAGCTTAATTTAAAGCCACACATTTGACTCTGCTTTCAACTGGATTTCATGACCCCACATTCGCATTTCTAGTTCCATCTTAGGTCAGGCTAATAACTAAAGGTCATTAAGAATAAGTTCATAAAGCTGGCTTGTTTTCAGTGGGACACAACTATCAGGGAGGTCATGGTTAATCATTACTTCTGTTTCATCCCTGCGTGGAATTATCACCCGCAGACTCCTCCGTCATTCAAACAATTTTAATACCAGATTTGCATTAATGCAGTTCACCAAAAACAGAATTATTACTTCAACATTACAGATCTTTTTCAGAGCACTATGTTTGTAGAAATGTAGGGTAAAATTGTTGAAAAAAAAGATATTTTAGTCACATTTTATTATCTCGAGTTTAGGCTTTTCCATCATCACAGCTTCTTTTTATAATTGTTTTATCATATTTTAATATCAGGTATTGTTGAAGTTCAAACATGAAGTGAGAAAACTACTAGTCACATATGACTGTAGTTAACTTTGCCCCTTGAGTGTTGATGTCACCAATATAGTTCAGCTGCAGAGGTTTAAGGTCAGCACAAAACCTCAAAACAGGCAGATCATTGATTATCAGAGCGCAATCACACAGCACAGATCAGTCCAAAGTCCAGCGGAGACGGCGGATGTTCGGAACAGACAGTGCCTCCAGGATCGCGCCACATTTGCATGGGCACCAGGCTGTAGAGGGACAGAGACAAAGACAGAGGAACACAGAAGGGGACAGGTCCATCTGGAGACATCTGTTAGAACCAGGACAGTGCTGAGACAATGGACATCCTTGAGACGCATGCCTATGATAGGCGCCAGAAGAGAAACACGGTACTCTTCCTATTTTCCCTTCGATGTTCTTCACTAGAATAGTCCACACAAGCTCTTTCTTGATGATGTCTCTCTTTTTTTTTACTCCTCTTCCCTCTGCAACAGTCCTGCGCCTTGTTTCTTTCCCTCTTGCCGTTCTTTTTGGCCGCAGCGCTGTACTTCTACCTGTGGACTCCTGAATTCCCCGCATCCGTCACCTTGGCAGGTGTCAAGGCAGCACCGGTGCTGATTCTGGCTGTCACCGTGCTGAGCTGGAGCGGCAGTCAGAGTGTCCTGGGGGTGGCGGGAGGACTGGTCTTCTCTGCTGTGGGTGACTGCTGTCTGGTGTGGCCAGACTATTTTCTGCACGGTATGTGCCCTTTTGTGTGACGTTAAAGACCTTATTCATTAAATTATTCATTAGGATGGTCCTTTTTAAGGGTTGGACATTGTGTGGGTACTAAAATCTGCTAACTTTTCAGGAATGGGTGCATTCGCAGTGGCTCACCTGCTGTATTCACTCAGCTTCCTCACCAGTCGTTACGCAACCTACTCCTCTTCATCTTGGAGCCGTTTCCTGTATCTGATCCTGCTGGTGGTGGCAGGAGGCTTCTACACGTACATTTATCCCTTCCTGAAGACGGATCCAAGAGCTGAGATTCTGGTGCCAGCTGTGGGGGTCTACGTTGCTCTAATCACTCTCATGGGAACGCTGGCCGCCAGAACTCGCCATTCGCTGACACTGTTGGGGAGTTTGTCCTTCATGTTATCTGACATGTCGCTGGCGTTGCAGGTTTTCCATGTGATGCCGCCAATTAAGCACGGCCACATTGTTGTCATGGTGACGTACTATTTGGCACAGCTGCTGATAGCCGCGGGCGATATCAAGGCCACAGAGACCAGGGACGACTTTTCAAAATGGAAGAGGTCCTAAACAGCATCACCGTTCCAGGGGAATCCCGC
Source organism: Tetraodon nigroviridis (assembly GCA_000180735.1). Classification (NCBI taxonomy): domain Eukaryota; kingdom Metazoa; phylum Chordata; class Actinopteri; order Tetraodontiformes; family Tetraodontidae; genus Tetraodon; species Tetraodon nigroviridis. The sequence continues at coordinate 975,192 of CAAE01014696.1, read as the reverse complement.
TCACACGCCACCGCTGTGAATGTCTGGGGAGTTTTGTCAAGTCCCCCCTCAAACAGGCCATTAGTCAACGGGATGCGACTACGTGGACAGCTCTCGACATTTGGTACAGGTTTTCTTGTATATTTAATATTTCAACAATAATAAGAATACCACTGTTTTTCTACTGGAGAGCATGTCATTTTCTGTATTGTGTATAAATTATATTTGTTCTGCTAAAAAGTATAAATAAAGTACTGTCAAGATCACCAGATTTGTCTTTTGAGACAGACACTTTTATTATAGACACTTTACTTCAAGGATATAGCAAAACAACAACAAAAAGGTAACGAACTATACATTAAATGATACACACAATCCAGAGGTTTTCTGTACAGTAAGAGTAAAACAACTGAATTTTGTTCAGCGATCCATCCCGTTGTCATCTGACTGCTGTCCGTTGAAACACACACTCCTCAAACGCTCGCAGAACTCCAGTTCCTCCTGTTGGGGAACAGAAAAATAAGTTCTAAACTCTTACCAAGAAGAATATTATTGCCTTGTGTTGACAAAAATCTCTATATTCTGTAATATTTAATATGTGTTGCTAATTTTAATTACCTTTTTAAAAAATTCACCTTAAAAGTTCAGTTTAATCAACTTTTAGTCAAACTATTTGGTGGTTTATAGTTCTTTTAAGTGTGACAGCAAGGATTTTATTTCCAATTAAGCCCAAGGCAGCAAGAGTTCAGCCTGTGGAAGCTTCTGCAGAAAACTTGTTGACACCTGAATCATCACACTTTGAGACTAGTTTTATTACCTCGGCATCAAGCCCAAGACTTACCTCGTTTTCTTCTTTTCCACGCAACTCTTCAGATCGCTGTTTGAGGAACATCTCCAGACCCAGAGCAGGATCCCTGCAGTCCTTCAGACCCTGTGGGCAGTCCTCCACCAGACTAGGCAAATGTAAGAGCGTTAAAAAAAACCCTGAACATTTGAACATGGTAACATTAGAATACTTACCAGCACAGGGTGCCAACAACATGCTCGTGAAACTGTGAGTGGGGCGTGCGAAGAACAGACACTAGCTGTTGGACCATACCCATGGAGACGAACTGTGGCTGTCAAAAAAAAAGAAAAAAGAACAGGACAATATAAAAGACGCATTTACTTTTAGACATCTTTGCGTAGGTGATGTAGCTTCAGAGCGGGGGAGGGATTTGCCATGGCATCACCTCTCAACTTACCTTTGTGTTCAGGATGTGAAGTCAACAGGTTGAGCAGAAGGAACGCTGACTTGGTCCTGAGCTTCTCGTGTTCTGACTGCATGCCTCGCATCAGCACCGAGAAGCCATCATGTGACAAGAACGCCTGGATCCCAGCGTCTTGCTCCCGAACCAGGCCTAAAGTCAGGGCAGGGTCAGGGCTGTCAACACGTCTGCCTGGCATCATCAATCAAGCGGTTTAAGCACTCACATGACAAGGCGTAAAGAGCTTTTACTCGGACGGTAGGATGTGGGTCTGCGTCTGTCAGCTGCAGCAGTTTTGGTAGCGTCCCAATGCTAAGCAAGTGGATCTGCAGCTGTGGCATGTTTTGGGCACATAAAGCAAGAAGCTCTGCAGCACGCCACCTTAGTCCACTTTGAGAATGGCTCAAATACCGAGAGACGCAGAGCTCGAGTCCACCTAGAACCATTAGGTCTGGGAGAAACGGGAGGAGGGCAAACCACATTGAGTGTATAACATAATAACTACAACCATAAACAAGCTCTAAGTCCAAGTACATCTGAGCTACGGTCCATCTTCAATGAATCAACCCAGATATTTAGCTCACCAACCTCTTGCATTGTCCAGATTCTCACACAATTCTGACAGCATCTCAAAGGCAGATTCCTTCTCCTCAACATCGTCATCCTCCTCTTCTTCAACTTTTCTCTCCTGCTGCAACACAGCCAAGCACTGCTTCAGTTGTTCCACTTCATCCAACTGGCCCTTGGCGACATCTGCAAGAGCTTCCCTCAGCCACGCTTTCCGCTGTCGCAAGAAAAAAAAGCGTTTTGACCACTTTAATGTCCATGTGTTACTTATAAAATGCATCCAGGAGTGTTGACCTCACCTCCTCGGACATGGGTTCAGCAGGGGCAGGTTCCTCTGACGCTGATCCAGCATCCACAGCCAGCTGCAGAAGCCCCTGTAGGTTCTGTTGATATCTTCTATGCTGCCTGTTTTCTTCTGCCATGATGTCTAAGTTGGAAAACAGACAACAGTCAGACCTGGACAGCTGCATTTTGGAGAGGAATCAAGTAACAACGGTAGGTAACGCAACAAATACAGCTTCAGCAATGTTTCTATAAAAATCAAGTTTAGAAGAATCTACATGATTAGCCAGAGTTATTCCACAATATCAAATAAAACATCAAATCAAAACTATTGAAACGAGCTTTCTGTAATACAGTAAAATCCATTTGAAAATGAAAACATTCCGGACTCATAAAAAAGTAGATTTAAATGCGCAAAACCACTGCCGATACTTACGTTTGCTTGGAATTGAAGGTTGAATGGAAGAACAAGACGACTATTTATACAATCTGGTAAAGATCCTCCCAGAAACACGCACAGAAACTCCACGACGGAGCCAGAAGATTCGAGCTAGCTCCTTTCACGAGTGTCACGGAAGCGGCCATGCTGTACCGTAAAGTCTAGAGCAAGTTGTCGAGCAAAATAGTTGTTTTTATATATTTCCGCCACATTTGTTTCAGTTTTCACTTTATTATCAACCAATATCTAAATAGTTTTTTAAATAATAACTGACACAATTAAGAAGCACATGTAACTTGCAAAAGCACAACATACTGGCTAGATTTGCCCTATTATGGTGTTTAAGGTAAATTGTTCAGAGAGCGTTAGTAAGATCAAGATCATTACGGCCTGTAAAGTACTATATAGTCGCCTTTCAATAAAGGGACAGCGTCAAATCTATAAAATCCGATACATTTAGGTATAGATTTACATTTTTGTAATACAAAAGTACATTAAACAAAACATTATGGATGGCACAGTTGAAAATATACATTATCATTCACTATGCGGTATTGTTTCCTTTATGAATTTTGACATTTCTAATGTTAGAAAAGTAATACTTTAAGAAAAATAATTAAACGCATTTCATTATCACCAGTGATTTACCCCTATCAAAGATTTTAAAGTTGTTTTACAACCGAAATGCCCCTCTTTCAGTCGCAGCATTTTCGGTGACCGATTATGCTCTTAATTTTCGGGCATCTTTGGGTTGTCTAACCATCCAAGATGGCGGCGCTTGTGGGATTGCGTGCATGTTTGTCTGGTAAAATGATTTAATTTACTAGAAACCTTCATCTACCTTTTTTCCTTCCGTAGTATTTTTCACAATGGTGTCTTCTAAATGACTAGTTCTCTTTATTTTGGCCATAAAATATAGCTTGTCACCAATAGAGACGTGATGCTTTCTGTCTCTAGCAGAGCAAGGTCACGTTACCGGATCGTTAGCTTATACTGTGACTAGCAAGGATGGCAAATGTAAATACTACAACTAGTCATTGTTGTAATTAAGTACTTTCATGGACTTAAATGAACTTAAATGAAATTTCTTTAGGTAATGTATAAGTTGAATCACAAAAAAATGGTTATTTTGTCTTTCTCTTTTTAGCCCTCCAGCTTTCCTCACCAAGCTTGTTGCACAGCTCTTTTAAGATTGTGAGTATTTAAAACTCAGGCATGAAGATGTTAAGTTAGCTCAATGTTCTAAAAAATGTAGTGCATTTTATTTTTGCTTTTTGTATTTGTAGTGTGCTGTGCCCTTGAGTCGCCGGAGCTTTGCTGCAGAGGCAAAGAAGACGTACAGTCGGGACAAGCCCCATGTGAACGTTGGAACCATTGGCCATGTTGACCACGGCAAGACCACCCTGACTGCAGCCATCACGAAAGGTGGATCTGATTTAAAAGCAAATCGTCAAACAAATGTTAAGACTAGAACATCACTAATCTTAATTTATCTGCTTTTGGGTGATCAGTGCTGGCTGATGCTGGTGGTGCAAACTATAAAAAGTACGAGGACATAGACAATGCTCCTGAGGAGAAGGCCAGAGGAATCACCATCAATGCTTCCCACGTGGAATACTCCACAGCCAACAGACATTATGCTCACACAGACTGCCCCGGTCACGCCGACTACGTCAAGGTAATCCACTTTAGCTGGTTTCCAAGAGGTGCTCGCGGTGTATTTTCAGAATCTTTCTTCTTCTAAATTAATTTATAATAAAGGGAGTCTCTTGATCTTTTATAGAACATGATTACGGGCACAGCCCAGATGGATGGCTGCATCCTGGTGGTGGCGGCCACAGACGGCCAGATGCCTCAGACCAGGGAGCACCTGCTCCTGGCCAGGCAGATCGGTGTGGAGCACGTGGTGGTGTTCATCAACAAGGCCGATGCTGTGGAGGACAAGGAGATGCTGGAGCTGGTGGAGATCGAGATCCGCGAGCTGCTCACAGAGTTCGGCTATGACGGAGAGAACACGCCTGTCGTGATAGGCTCGGCTCTCTGCGCCCTGGAGGTGAGGGAGGCTTCCTTTACGGGAGCATCAGCTCCAGTTCGCCAGTGTAGAGTTGCTTCACCTCCTATTGTTTTCTTTCTTCTCAGAACAGAGACCCTGATCTTGGTATGAACGCAGTGTTGAAACTCCTGGAGATTGTGGATTCCTATGTTCCTCTGCCCAAAAGAGAGCTGGATAAACCCTTCCTTCTCCCCATTGAAGGGGTTTATTCCATTGCAGGTCTGAAAATGAGATTAAACATGTTGAAAATTTCTTTATAGTTGCATTTAAACGTGTTAATTCCACCTTCCTGCTTCTAAAGCTTGATGATGTGAATTTGAGGGCCGTTTTGTTCGTCTGTTTCAGGAAGGGGCACAGTGGTGTCAGGAACTTTGGAGAGAGGGATCATCAAAAAGGGAGACGAGGCCGAATTTGTGGGGCACAATCGCAGCTTTAAGTCAGTGATCACAGGTGAGTGGAGGAAATGAATGGCGGCTATGATCTAAAGTCCTGGCCTGAACACAGTTTATTCTGGTACAGCAGAGGCTCAAACCTCCTTTGCCTGCTGCTTTCAGGTATTGAGATGTTCCACAAGTCTCTGGACCGGGCAGAAGCAGGAGACAACCTGGGCGCTCTGGTTCGTGGGCTGAAGAGAGAAGACGTGAAGAGAGGGATGGTGATGTGCAAACCCGGATCCATCAAGCCTCACCAGAAAGTCCAAGCACAAGTTAGGAAAAAAACATTTCTTTCCAAGTAGTTGTGAACAAGAAATCAAATGGACAGTTTTCAAGCAGGGCAGCAGCGAGTTAATGACCAAAGGGCGGTTTTAAGTCGAGCGGAGTGATCATCCAGATCAGCCTGTAATGACACGCGGTTCATTCACTCGGACAGCGTGTGTGTGTGTGTGTGTGTGTGAGTATACACATTTGTTTTGTGTTTCAGGTGTATGTTCTGAGCAAGGAGGAGGGAGGGAGACACAAACCATTTGTCACCAACTTCATGCCTGTCATGTTCTCCCTCACCTGGGACATGGCCTGCAGAGTCACTCTGCCGGCTGACAAGGTGTGTGTGTCCTTTTAATATGGAGCTTATCTGCATACTGAGGATATTTAGGTTGTTTTGTAGACCTTCAAGGGGCTGTGGAAGCATTAGGACACAGTTGTGTATTAGGATCGAGTTGGGTTTGGGTTTGGGTTGGGATTAGTTGAGCCAAGGTCACTGCAATTGTTTGACTGTTGAGTAAATTCTGCAAACACCTGGATATAAAACGCTTGTCTGCCTATGCGTCTTTTAGGAAATGGTAATGCCGGGGGACGACACCAGCTTGACACTGACGCTTCGCCAGCCGATGGTTCTGGAAAAAGGCCAGCGGTTCACTTTGAGAGACGGAAACAAAACCATCGGCACTGGCCTAGTCACAGACATCCTGACTTCTACAGAGGAAGACCAGTACAACTGGGGCTGAAGAGGGACCTCTGCACAGGAGGGGGCTGGTTGGGGGTGTGCCGGGGGGACGGGGGGACTGTACTTGGGCCGGTTTCTGTATCTGGACAAATAAAGCAAATATGGAAATAAAAAGATTCGGAATGAACGAATCCTAAGGCAGACAAATAAAACAGGAGAGAACTCAAGGAAAACCTTTGGTGGTGCAGTACCGCCTAAATCAAATATCAGCACTGTCAGCAATCTGTCATTTGTGTAATAAAATGTATTTAATATAAAAAGAGCAAGCCTTTGGTTTGTGTGTTACATCCTACAGAGCAACAATCGGCTAATAGGAGGAAGCAAAGATCTTCAAAATCTACATTTTGCCTGATGGTCAAATAGCTGAATCGATCACAGGTAGAAGATGTGTTTGCATATCAAGAAACGCTTTTTGTTGCTGTTTTTCTTTGTGTGTGCAATGGTAGGAGAACAGGCTGAGCAGGGAGCTGGTTACCTTTGCAGGGGAAAAAATCTTAAAAATCAACGTGAGGAGACAGTTTTAATGCTGCTCAAAGGCTTTTGATGACATTTTACTCTCATTGCACTTTTTTAGGCGTTGCTGCCAAATAAGCAGGCGTTTGTTGTCTTTGTTACAACATTTTAAGACGTCGAAGGGTCCTCAACCAGCCATAGGCGACAGCCCTGCCTGCTAATGGGCCCCAACCCCGGGCTGAATCCAGGCGGGGAGCTGGTAACCCTCTGGGCAGGTTTGCACTGATGCTTGCAGAGGTCTGGTTCATCCTGTTTAAAACAAAAAACACGAGTTTTTAACTACCTTTGGTGAAGATTTTATTCAAAACACCCATATCCCATAAATATAAAGCATGGGTTGTTATTTCATTAGGGCCCGCCCTCCGTTCCTGCTAACAGCCAATCACAGGCCTTCGCCTACCTCGCCGCACCAATCGCCTGCTCGCAACGGCACATCTATATTTGCATACGACACTTAGACAAAAACAGAAAGAATCTGTCAAAATATCATATACTACGCCGGCGATCGTGACAAATCTTTTCTCCTTCAGGTGCTTCTTGACTAACCTCCCAGGATGGCGACGGTTCCAGGTCCAGTAAAAGGTTTTAATTCATTGGAAAAATTTGTGATGTGTTTTACAAGATGCTGTTTTTTTTCACAACTACATTTCTTTATTTTGACCAGACTGCTTTCTTATCTCCCTTAAAGCATTTTCTGGGTATCAGGATTGCTGTATTTGAGTAGTTTTTCTATCATATTTCTCCTCCAAATGTATGACGGTTAGATTTGGTGACTTCTGGTCCTCTTCTCGTTTGTGAGCTCCACAAAGTTCTATCCTTACTCACTCCTCTTGTGAGGAAAGAACCTGCAGCATAAACATGAACATCAACCTGCTTCCTAACTTTTATATGATCAATATTATGATTTTAACAGTTTTTTTTTTCTTTGTTGTTATCTTGCAGAGAAAAAGAACTTTTCAAACAAGCCCCTTGTGAAAACTGGAACAATTGGCCAACGTGACCACGGCAAGACAACACTCACTGCAGCCATCACGAAAGGTAGGATATCTGCTGTCAAAGATCTCAAATCACTCAACTTATTATTTGATATGGAAGCTGTTTTTGCTGTCCTCAATCAAATGTTAGGACTAAAACATCACTACTCGTTTTATCTGCTTTTGGGTGATCAGTGCTGGCTGATGCTGGTGGCGCAGAGTATAGATCGTACGAGGACATAGACGATGCCCCCGGGGAGCAGGCCTTAGGCGTCTTCGTGAAAATGTCTTGCGTTGAATACGCCACAGAAAGCAGACGCTATTATCACACAGACTGCCCCGCCCACGCCGACTACATCAAGGTAATCTGCTTTACCCTCATAAAGCAGCTGCTGGTTTCCAAGGAGGTGCTCACCGTGTATTTTATTTTCAGAATCTTGTCTTAAACTCACTAGGACACATGTCGTTATAAATTAATTCATTAAAAAGTGAGTCTTGATCTTTTATAGAGCATGATTTACGGGCACAGCCCAGATGGATGGCTGCATCCTGGTGGTGGCGGCCACAGGCGGCCAGATGCCTCAGACCAGGGAGCACCTGCTCCTGGCCAGGCAGATCGGTGTGGAGCACGTGGTGGTGTTCATCAACAAGGCCGATGCTGTGGAGGACAAGGAGATGCTGAAGCTGGTGGAGATCGAGATCCGCGAGCTGCTCACAGAGTTTGGCTATGACGGAGAGAACACGCCTGTCGTGATAGGCTCGGCTCTCTGCGCCCTGGAGGTGAGGGAGGCTTCCTTTACGGGAGCATCAGCTCCAGTTCGCCAGTGTAGAGTTGCTTCACCTCCTATTGTTTTCTTTCTTCTCAGAACAGAGACCCTGATCTTGGTATGAATGCAGTGTTGAAACTCCTGGATGCTCTGGATTCCCATGTTCCTTTGCCCAAAATAGAACTGGATAAACCCTTCCTTTTCACCATTGAAGATGCTTTTGAAATTTCTGGTCTGTCAAAAAGCCAGAAAATGTTAAAACTATTGATAATTCCTTTATTTGTTTTGATTCCACCTTTCTGCATCTAAAGCTTGATGATGTAAATTTGAGGGCAGTTATGTTCGTCTCTCAGGAAGGGGCACAGTGATGACAGGACTTTTGGTGAGAGGGGTCGTCAACTTGAAAGAAGAGGCCGAACTGGTTGGGTACGGTTGTGACATCAAGACTGTAATAACAGGTGAGAAGGAAAACACACGGAAGAGGAAATCGATAGTGATTAGGCTCTGAAGTTCTGACCTGGACAACGCTTAAAATCTCATTCCTCTGCTTTCAGGTCTTGAGATGTTCCGCAAGCAAATAGACCAGGCAGAAGCAGGAGATAACCTGGGCATTCTACTTCGTGGAGTGAAAAAAGACGATGTGAAACGAGGGATGGTGATATCGAAACCCCGATCCATCAAGGCTCACCGCAAAGTCCAAGCACAAGTTAGAAAACAAAACCTTTTGTGTAAACCTGGAATCAAGATGACAATTTTAGAGCTCATAGAGAGTGATTTTTTTTTTTTCAAACTGGTGGTGGTGGTGGTGGGGGGTTCTTGTTTTTCAGGTATATGTTCTGACAAAAGACGAGGGGGGGATGTCCACTCCATTCACCTGCAACTCCATACCCCACATGTTCTCTCTCACCTGGTCTGTGACCTGCGCACTCACCCTGCCAGGGGACAAGGTGTGTCTTTGGCTAAACCCTTGTACATGTAAGGTTCAAGGCCCAGAATGCACAGCTTGTCTGCAAAATGAAGATATTTTGGTCAGTCCTCAAAGTTGCCCTGTTGCTGTTGTGCAGTTTGACACTTATTTTGACTTAGTTTGAAGCTTATACTTGGCATTGGGTCAGGCTGGTGATGATGGTGAAGGTAAGAGGCTGGAGTATGCACAAGTCCGATGCAAGTACAAACATCCCTCTGTCTGTCTTTCAGGAAATGGTACTACCAGGGGAATGCACCACCATGACGCTGATGCTCATGGAGCCAGTGGCTTTGGAAAAATTTCAGCGCTTTGCTCTAAAAATGAGAAACTCAACCATTTGTGCCGGTGTAATTACTGACATCCTGACTACAGATCAGTAGATCAGAAGATCAGTTCAGCTGGGGCTGAGGCACGACCTCTGCACTAAAAAAGCTTTATCTCTGTCTCAACAAAATATCAGCACCGCCTGAAATCTGCCATTTTCTTATTGTGTGTAATATAACCTTTCTGCTGAATATTGGCTCCTGCTTGCTGCTACACAGCAGCACCTCAACAAGTGACTGCAAAATAGCAGCAGGGTAGCTTCAGGGTCATTATAAATGTGACATGTCATGTATAAAAATGACATCACATGTTTAAAAATGTCAATAAAGCTCCCTTGACTTGACTCTTGACTCTTTCAGAGACAGAAGACTCAGCATGCAACAGCATGTCCATCAAATGCACCGATGGCGCAAGATGGGGAACATTTTTAGTCGTAAATTATAGGTTGTTTGGTGACAGTTGCCGGAGGTTTTTTTTTAAAAAAAAACCTGCTGGGAAAAGTCAAGCTCTCAGGTTCACAATGTAATTAGAACAGAAGATAATGATGAATGGTGGGAAAATCTGTGCACAACAGCAACCCTAAATGTTATCTGATTTGAACTCTACTGACACTAAATGACTTTCATTTTTTCAACTGCTGCTCTGCGTCTCCTGTTATGACCCACTGTACCTTTCCACAGCACCTCGCAGATCTGTGAGGTGAACTGTCACAGTTCAGAACTGTCAGTTTCCACTATTTCCTCAACATTATTTGGCAGAACATTATTTAAAACTGCGTTATTATAAGACCAACACCACTAAAAGGTACAGGTGTAATAATATATGTTCTTTTTAACAGCAGTGCTTTGCTTTGTGTGTTTGTTGTGTTGTTGTTTTTTTGGTTTAATTACTCTGTCAAGCCTTTTAAATTGCATTTAAAAGATCAATTGAGCCATTCAAGATTCATTAAAACTCGTGCGTTTAAAATGAAAATGAAATGAAACTTGCCAACACTTAAAATGTATATGTAATACTAGTTTTCACTGCAGTCAATTCTCATTTTAGGACTAAATAAATGAACCTAAATTCCCGGAGCTCAGCGTCCTGAGGCGAGGCCGCTTGAGGCCCCGCAGGTGCTGGGTCCTGCCGCTCTGCTGTGGGCCCGCCCTCCGCTCCTGCCAACAGCCAATCACAGACCTTCGCCTACCACGCCGCACCAATCCCCTGCTCGCAACGGCACATCTATATTTGCATACGACACAGACAAAAACAGAAATAATCTGTCAAAATATCATATACTACGCCGGCGATCGTAACAAATCTTTTCTCCTTCAGGTGCTTCTTGACTAGTTTATATCATATTTCTCCCCCAGATGTATGACGGTTAGATTTGGTGACTTACAAGGTTCTATCCTCACTCATTCCTCCTGAAAAAAACCTGCAAGCATGAACGTGAACATCAACCTGGCTTCTCTTCACTGGTTTCCTAACTTTCATATGATTTACACGTATAATATAATATAAAATACTT
>CAAE01014696.1:847860-956919 GCA_000180735.1 Tetraodon nigroviridis | reverse complement strand
CGCACAAACTTGATTAGGGTTAGGGTTAATGAAACAATGAATGCAGTAATGGGAACAAGCAGCACAAACTTCATTAGAATTAACAGCATTATTAAAAATAAAAAAAGCAGTACAAAGAATGACACGTAAGAGAAAAGCATCAATGAAACAATGAATGCAGTCATGTGAACAAGCAGCACAAACTTGATTAGAACAAGGGTTAGGGTTAATGAAACAATGAATGCAGTAATGTGAACAAGCAGCAGAAACTTCATTAGAATAAGGGTTAGGGTTAATGAAACAATGAATGCAGTCATGTGAACAAGCAGCACAAACTTGATTAGAATAAAGGTTAGGGTTAATGAAACAATGAACGCAGTCATGTGAACAAGCAGCACAAACTTGATTAGGGTTAGGGTTAATGAAACAATGAATGCAGTCATGTGAACAAGCAGCACAAACTTGATTAGAATAAGGGTTAGGGTTAATGAAACAATGAATGCAGTAATGTGAACAAGCAGCAGAAACTTCATTAGAATAAGGGTTAGGGTTAATGAAACAATGAATGCAGTCATGTAAAGCAGCAGAAAGTTCATTAGAATTGGCAGCATTATTAAAAATAAAAAAAGCAGTACAAAGAATGACACGTAAGAGAAAAGCATCAATGAAACAATGAATGCAGTCATGTAAAGAAGCAGCAGAAACTTCATTAGAATTAACAGCATTATTAAAAATAAAAAAAGCAGTACAAAGAATGACACGTAAGAGAAAAGCATCAATGAAACAATGAATGCAGTCATGTAAAGCAGCAGAAACTTCATTAGAATTGGCAGCATTATTAAAAATAAAAAAAGCAGTACAAAGAATGACACGTAAGAGAAAAGCATCAATGAAACAATGAATGCAGTCATGTAAAGAAGCAGCAGAAACTTCATTAGAATTGGCAGCATTATTAAAAATAAAAAAAGCAGTACAAAGAATGACATAAGAGAAAAACATCAATGAAACAATGAATGCAGTAATGTGAACAAGCAGCACAAACTTGATTAGGGTTAGGGTTAATGAAACAATGAATGCAGTAATGGGAACAAGCAGCACAAACTTCATTAGAATTAACAGCATTATTAAAAATAAAAAAAGCAGTACAAAGAATGACACATAAGAGAAAAGCATCAATGAAACAATGAATGCAGTCATGTCAACAAGCAGCACAAACTTGATTAGAATAAGGGTTAGGGTTAATGAAACAATGAATGCAGTCATGTAAAGAAGCAGCAGAAAGTTCATTAGAATTGGCAGCATTATTAAAAATAAAAAAAGCAGTACAAAGAATGACACGTAAGAGAAAATCATCAATGAAACAATGAATGCAGTAATGTAAAGAAGCAGCAGAAAGTTCATTAGAATGGCAGCATTATTAAAAATAAAAAAAGCAGTACAAAGAATGACATGTAAGAGAAAATCATCAATGAAACAATGAATGCAGTAATGTAAAGAAGCAGCAGAAACTTCATTAGAATGGCAGCATTATTAAAAATAAAAAAAGCAGTACAGAGAATGACATGTAAGAGAAAATCATCAATGAAACAATGAATGCAGTAATGTAAAGAAGCAGCAGAAACTTCATTAGAATGGCAGCATTATTAAAAATAAAAAAAGCAGTACAAAGAATGACACGTAAGAGAAAAGCATCAATGAAACAATGAATGCAGTAATGTGAACAAGCAGCACAAACTTGATTAGGGTTAGGGTTAATGAAACAATGAATGCAGTAATGTGAACAAGCAGCACAAACTTGATTAGGGTTAGGGTTAATGAAACAATGAATGCAGTCATGTGAACAAGCAGCAGAAACTTCATTAGAACAAGGGTTAGGGTTAATGAAACAATGAATGCAGTCATGTGAACAAGCAGCACAAACTTGATTAGAATAAGGGTTAGGGTTAATGAAACAATGAATGCAGTAATGTGAACAAGCAGCAGAAACTTCATTAGAATAAGGGTTAGGGTTAATGAAACAATGAATGCAGTCATGTGAACAAGCAGCACAAACTTGATTAGAATAAGGGTTAGGGTTAATGAAACAATGAATGCAGTCATGTGAACAAGCAGCACAAACTTGATTAGGGTTAGGGTTAATGAAACAATGAATGCAGTCATGTGAACAAGCAGCACAAACCTTGATTAGAATAAGGGTTAGGGTTAATGAAACAATGAATGCCGTCATGTGAACAAGCAGCACAAACTTGATTACGGTTAGGGTTAATGAAACAATGAATGCAGTCATGTGAACAAGCAGCACAACCTTGATTAGGGTTAGGTTCTAATGAAACAATGAATGCAGTAATGTGAACAAGCCGCAAAAACTTCATTAGAATGCGTTAGGGTTCATGAAACGACGAATGCAGTAATGTGAAGAAGCAGCGCAAACGTCATTAGCGTTGGTGTTCATGAAACGACGAACGCAGTAATGTCAACAAGCAGCGCAAACGTCATTAGCGTTAGGGTTCATGAAACGACGAACGCAGTAATGTCAACAAGAAGCGCAAACGTCATTAGCGTTAGGGTTCATGAAACGACGAACGCAGTAATGTCAACAAGCAGCGCAAACGTCATTCGCGTTAGGGTTCATGAAACGACGAACGCAGTAATGCCAACAAGCAGCGCAAACGTCATTAGCGTTAAGGTTCATGAAACGACGAACGCAATAATGTCAACAAGCAGCGCAAACGTCATTAGCGTTAGGGTTCATGAAACGACGAACGCAGTAATGCGAAGAAGAAACGCAAACGTCATTAGCGTTAGGGTTCATGAAACGACGAACGCAGTAATGTGAAGCAGCGCAAACGTCATTAGCGTTGGGGTTCATGAAACGACGAACGCAGTAATGTGAAGAAGCAGCGCAAACGTCATTAGCGTTGGGGTTCATGAAACGACGAACGCAGTAATGTCAACAAGCAGCGCAAACGTCATTAGCGTTAGGGTTCATGAAACGACGAAGGCAGTAATGTGAAGAAGCAACGCAAACGTCATTAGCGTTAGGGTTCATGAAACGACGAACGCAGTAATGTGAAAACAAGCAGCGCAAACGTCATTAGCGTTAGGGTTCATGAAATGACGAACGCAGTAATGTGTAAAGAAGCAGCGCAAACGTCATTAGCGTTAGGGTTCATGAAACGACGAATGCAGTAATGTCAACAAGCAGCGAAAACGTCATTAGCGTTAGGGTTCATGAAACGACGAACGCAGTAATGTCAACAAGCAGCGCAAACGTCATTAGCGTTAGGGTTCATGAAACGACGAACGCAGTAATGTCAACAAGCAGCGCAAACGTCATTAGCGTTGGGGTTCATGAAACGACGAACGCAGTAATGTGAAAACAAGCAGCGCAAACGTCATTAGCGTTGGGGTTCATGAAACGACGAACGCAGTAATGTCAACAAGCAGCGCAAACGTCATTAGCGTTAAGGTTCATGAAACGACGAACGCAGTAATGCAAAGAAGCAGCGCAAACGTCATTAGCGTTAGGGTTCATGAAACGACGAACGCAGTAATGCGAAGAAGCAACGCAAACGTCATTAGCGTTAGGGTTCATGAAACGACGAACGCAGTAATGCGAAGAAGCAGCGCAAACGTCATTAGCGTTAGGGTTCATCAAACGACGAACGCAGTAATGTGTCAAGAAGCAGCGCAAACGTCATTAGCGTTAGGGTTCATCAAACGACGAACGCAGTAATGTGTCAACAAGCAGCGCAAACGTCATTAGCGTTAGGGTTCATGAAACGACGAACGCAGTAATGTGAAAACAAGCAGCGCAAACGTCATTAGCGTTAGGGTTCATGAAACGACGAACGCAGTAATGTGTCAACAAGCAGCGCAAACGTCATTAGCGTTAGGGTTCATGAAACGACGAACGCAGTAATGTGAAGAAGCAGCGCAAACGTCATTAGCGTTAGGGTTCATCAAACGACGAACGCAGTAATGTGTCAAGAAGCAGCGCAAACGTCATTAGCGTTAGGGTTCAAACGACGAACGCAGTAATGTGTCAACAAGCAGCGCAAACGTCATTAGCGTTAGGGTTCATGAAACGACGAACGCAGTAATGTGAAAACAAGCAGCGCAAACGTCATTAGCGTTAGGGTTCATGAAACGACGAACGCAGTAATGTGTCAACAAGCAGCGCAAACGTCATTAGCGTTAGGGTTCATGAAACGACGAACGCAGTAATGTGAAAACAAGCAGCGCAAACGTCATTAGCGTTAGGGTTCATGAAACGACGAACGCAGTAATGTGTCAAGAAGCAGCGCAAACGTCATTAGCGTTAGGGTTCATGAAACGACGAACGCAGTAATGTGTCAACAAGCAGCGCAAACGTCATTAGCGTTAGGGTTCATGAAACGACGAACGCAGTAATGTGTCAACAAGCAGCGCAAACGTCATTAGAATAAGGGTTAGGGTTAATGAAACAATGAATGCAGTAATGTGAACAAACAGCTCAAACTTGATTAGAATAAGGGTTAGGGTTAATGAAACAATGAATGCAGTAATGTCAACAAGCAGCGCAAACTTGATTAGGATAAGGGTTAGGGTTAATGAAACAATGAATGCAGTAATGTGAACACGCAGCACAAACTTGATTAGAATAAGGGTTAGGGTTAATGAAACAATGAATGCAGTAATGTGAACACGCAGCACAAACTTGATTAGAATAAGGGTTAGGGTTAATGAAACAATGAATGCAGTAATGTGAACAAGCAGCACAAACTTCATTAGGGTTAGGGTTAATGAAACAATGAATGCAGTAATGTGAACACGCAGGGTTAATGAAACAATGAACGCAGTAATGTGAACAAGCAGCACAAACTTCATTAGAATGGGTTAGGGTTAATGAAACAATGAACGCAGTAATGTGAACAAGCAGCAAACTTCATTAGAATAAGGGTTAGGGTTAATGAAACAATGAACGCAGTAATGTGAACAAGCAGCACAAACTTCATTAGAATGGGTTAGGGTTAATGAAACAATGAACGCAGTCATGTGAACAAGCAGCACAAACTTGATTAGAATGAGGGTTAGGGTTAATGAAACAATGAACGCAGTAATGTGAACAAGCAGCAAACTTCATTAGAATAAGGGTTAGGGTTAATGAAACAATGAACGCAGTAATGTGAACAAGCAGCACAAACTTCATTAGAATAAGGGTTAGGGTTAATGAAACAATGAATGCAGTAATGTAAAGAGGCAGAAACTTCATTAGAATTAACAGCATTATTAAAAATAAAAAAAGCAGTACAAAGAATGACACGTAAGAGAAAAGCATCAATGAAACAATGAATGCAGTAATGTGAACAAGCAGCACAAACTTCATTAGAATTGGCAGCATTATTAAAAATAAAAAAAGCAGTACAAAGAATGACATGTAAGAGAAAAGCATCAATGAAACAATGAATGCAGTCATGTAAAGAAGCAGCAGAAACTTCATTAGAATTAACAGCATTATTAAAAATAAAAAAAGCAGTAAAGAATGACATGTAAGAGAAAAGCATCAATGAAACAATCAATGCAGTAATGTAAAGCAGCAGAAACTTCATTAGAATAAGCAGCATAAATAGAAAATCAGCAGAAAAGTGGTTTAAAAACTGATCGAAGCAGAGATGGAGAAGCTTTTCACACTGGCTACGTGGGGGGCAGCACGCTAGCTAGCTAACGAAGCTCTCACAACTATCGCCAACATCGATAAAAGCAGTTAACCAATTAATAAAAGCCCCAATTTAACATTCACAGTCATTTAAATCAGCGCCATCTAATAATTTCAAACCCGCAGCGATTTAAAAATTGATCGAAGCAGAGATGGAGAAGCTTTTCACACTGGCTAGCTAGCTAACGAAGCTCTCACAATCATCACCAACATCGATGACCAAATAGTGACTAAAAAGCACACGATCAAACCGACAAACAGGCTGCGAGCATAAATGTATTTAAACCAGCGTTAGAAATTTAAACCCGCAGCAGAAATAATTCAAACGAAACCGCTGCTTTTGCAGCGTCAAACGGCAGAAGCTTCAATTAGCGATATAACAAAGTATGTAGGCAAAGTAAAATAAAAGTCCACATTTCTGCAAACAGAATATTCAAACTCTGAAGCACTACAAACAAAACACACATAAAGCATCCTAATAATTAGCGTTAATGCCATAAACTGAAAGCAGCAGGATCACAGGTGAGCTCTTACCTTCATGTTGAACAGGTGGAGAACGTTAGCATGCTAGCGCGTTAGCTAGCAGCGGTGCTATTTATGGCCGACCTGCGTCAGCCGGAAACGTTTGACAGCGTCATCGGCCAATGACACTCAATTATCCAGCTACATGCGACTTTCCTGACCAATAAACAGCGTTAGCGTGTGATCGTCCGTCCCTACTCCGTGTTCTGGATCAATTCTACGTTTGTCACCCAGCAACAGTAAGTGTCAATCTTCACTCGGCTTCAGTCATTGGCTTGACCGGAGTTACAACCAGTCCGGTTGCTAATGCTACTGCTAGTTAGGACGCAATTTATGGGGAATTTCGGTCCCCTAATCAGAAAACGGTGGCAGTTTGCGTTATTAAGAATTAATAGCACGACACTAACTACATTTTTTTTTCCAATAGTATGGACTTAAATTATAGTCTATTATTAAATGTTGCAGCAATCAAAATAGAATGCTGCAGACAGTTCATAATCAATGTTCCCTCTAATTTTTCATTAATCATTCATTATTATGCGTTGATTTTATTTTCAATTCAGGTTGGATTTTTTTTCTTGTGCGCAGCCCAGATTTTATGTGCGCGGAGACCGTGTCAGCAGTGCGCATTTGCGCACGCGCGCAGCTTAGAGGGAACAGTGCCAGGGGGGAACACCGCCACGACGCTGAGGCTCATCGAGGCCAATGGCTTCAGAATAATGTGAAAGATGGAAACGTTTTATCAACGACATCCTGACTTTTACAGATGCAGCAAATCAGATCCGTCCAACTGGGGCTGAAGCTGCCCCTCGGCAATCGACCGCAAGGTGGCAGCAGAGAGTAGCTTCAGGTTCACGACTTCGGTTCATGCGGTTGAATTAGGTGTTTGTGTGCATCTTTTTGCGTCAAAAGACGCCTTTTATTGGTTTTTCGTCAGGTGAGAAGAGGTAAGCTTGAAAAAAAAAAATTAAACTAGCTATAATTTCATAAAAAGCAAGGTGGAGAGTTGGTATGGCCGTGGCGCTCAATGGCTCTGGACGAGTGGAAACAGTGTGAGAATGTGTGTGACCTTCAGGTGATTCTGAGAGCGGTGATCCTGGGCTATCCAGTGCGTCCTTTGCCGGTCGCCCAGCAGGAAGTTGTCGAGGTATTTAAGTCAGTGCCTGCTGTAATCTGATCAGCCTGTTGCTGTAATCAAATCCAGCATGTCTGCAGAAGTCGAGGCTCGTAGGCCTGAGTGATGTGCTCAGCTGGAGGAGAGCGAACGTGTTCCACAAGTCAGGATCACACGCTCCACACCGGTCCCCACTGGCGCTCGGTGGCGAATGTCACGCAAGCCCCTCACCTCTGGCTGCCGTGTTGTTCCTGCAGACAAGAACCCGCTAGGTCGAATCTGAGTCACGAATATTTAAATATTAGAATTAGAAAATCCATCTTCAGCAAGACTCATCACAGACTGCTGCCACGGGCCCGAGCACAATTAAGACCACGTGACCAGAACCTTTTTCCTCATCAGCTGATCTGACACAGCTGTCAAAACAATATCTTGGCTGTTGCCATGGAAATTCAGGCCGATTTCAGTGGAGGAAACCCAACACCAGAGAACGATTGCCCCCTCCTATCCATCTCCATCGCCCTCATCATCAGGGATGTCTGATGGTGTGTCTGAAGGCTTTCCCAGGTTTACACCCAAATTCATTAACTGGAAATAGATTTACAGAAATCAGCAGAAAAGTGAAAAAAATTGACTTTTAAATCTTTTTAGTTAATTCGAAGGAGGGAAAAAACAACAGATTCTAAAGAATTTCACCCTGCCTTCGAGAAGCAGTAGAGCAAGAAAAGTCATCATCAACATCATCATCATGACAATTTTCCCATTGGAAAAGAAACCAAAGAAGACCGTGTTTTTTATTCCTGTGTTTTCTTTGAACATCTTATCTTTGCATCTGATCCTCCCGAAAAACACTTTCCTCTGATCCGCCTTCACACACCCATTCACAGGAACCCTCCTCTAACCTCTCAGCCTCCCACCCCACAAGAAAGGGGGGGGGAGGCAGATTGGATTTTATTTTGAATGAGGACATAAAGTGTCATGTGATAACAGGACGGTGCCCAGACTGGGTTCCTCGGCTCGTTCCGTCACCTTCCACCAGCCAAGGACAACATGGGAAGGCCCTTTCCAGCCAGTCTGGGCGTTTCAAAGGCAGCGTTTGCATCGCGTCAGGAATGAATGTTTCTCACTGTGGAGAATTGATGGGTAGCATCAGATTTAAATAGAATATGTTAAACAAATTATTTCTATATGTTTATAATTTAATAATCTGCATGAAGATCCACCTTTCCGTTAAAATCCCTTCAGTAAAAGGCTTGATCGTTTTTTTATAAAATCCTCTGTTTGTCTTAGAATTGTTAATCTGCATCAATGGAAAATGAGAAATTCATCCTGGAAACAGGAAAAACAACAACATTCTGCATCTCTCTCATGTTAAAATAGGCTAGAGAATCTGTCAGGTGGACTGAGGGAGGGAAATACATCTGTTGCATCACCCCCAGCATCCACCTCCATCAGGCGAGAAAAGCCTGCTGCAATTAAAGCCCAACCTGCCCTACAACATCCCACTCTGCATGTTGGAAGACTGACCCTTCTCATCCTCCAACACTGCTGAGTGGGAGAAAAAAAAAGCGTCTCAGTTTATTCTCAGAGCGCCTTCCCTCACAGAACACCTCTCTGAAGAACCAGCACAAGACGCAGGCTGGGTGGTAGCGAGCGCAGACCCGGCCTGGGCTTCAGGTGAAGGGAAGCAAATCATCGCCACTGTGGAAATGAAATCACGCCACAGAAAGGGGCTCCTGCTCCTCTCTTGCCGTGCTCAGGGTCACACCGCCGGAGTGCTGAGTTGTTTCTGTCGGTGCAAAGACGTGCCTGATGGGTTGCATAATGGTGAAAGAGGAAACCTCTGACCCCGAGCACATCCCGCCCCACCACATCACAGCTATAAATTACAACCTGTTTCTCAGTACTCGCTTTGCTGCTGTGCAGAAGGTTTGCTGCCTGGTATTTGAATTAAACTCTAACTAACTCAGAAATAATTTAAAATCGGGTCATATTTGTCTTGATTTTGTGGTAATTATTCAAACTGTCCTAACACACCTAAAGGAAAAAACATGTGATTCACGAGATGAGCATGTTTTCCTCCTTCCTCTTTATATTTTGTATATATTTTTTTATGTCTTGTAAGTAAACTAACAACACTTTTGTTCAATAATGTTCCATCACCGTGTTCTTTCAGCAGCCTCCATTTGTTTTTCGGAGCAAACCTTTAGCGAAGGTGTCAGCTGAAGTCAACGAAACGTAAATGCAAACGAGCAGAATTGTGCTGAAGCGGCAGTGATGATCAGAAGAGAGAAATGCAACTCTAAGGCTGTTGGGGTCTTACTGGAAAGGAAAAAAAGTGTGGAGGAAAGCTTTATTAACAGTTGAGTTGATTTTTTTAAATCACAAGGGTAAAACATTTGAATCGCCCTGAAAACGTTTGCTTCAAAAGTAGGTGGATTCATGCATTTAGCAGTAAAAACTGATGAATTACTGAAACATTATTTACCTGACGGACACAGTTGAATTCTACACTTTTATTTTGATTTGGGAGATTTGGGAGGAGTCATTTTGAAACATTAAGGCCTCGGCTGAAGACCATAAAGCTGGTCACGGAGCTGCCAGGACCAGCTCACAGAGCTTCCATGCACGTGTCTGAGAACCACCTCTGCTGCAGAAACTACTGGGAAAATGCAGGAAAACTGATTTCAGGATCACAAAAAGGAGGTCTGCACACCCTGGTTTCAATAATCCTCTCATACCTTTGACCAAATTTACACAAAATTCTTCCCAGTTCATGTCAATGTTCACTGCCCTCTATTCTAATATCGTGTTTTACCCCTGTAAATATGTTTATAAATCAATAAAGAAATAAAAGGCAGTGTGTGCTTTGACCCAACCTAATTCACCTTATAAATCATTTTAAATGGAATTGTGCTTTTATTCATACAAACAGCCAATTCATTGCGAAAAAAACCCCCAAAATATCTGATCCTATATTGTACAATCTGCGTTAATAAACATCTTCCCAGGTCAAATGAGAAGATGAAACTAGGTCAGGATTATAGTTTAATTAATTTATGGGTGGAATTTCTCCCCATGTTATGTACAACTGTCAATTGCACGAATGCAACAGCGAGATTCTCCACTGACACTAGACTAAGTAGAATACTAAAGCATTATGAGTCCAACCGTGACTGAATAAAGGCTAAGTTACGATCTATTCAACGTCTCCGGAAGTCTGTCCGTGCGTCTGCACGTGCGTTTGTCTTGCGCGTTTTGAAAAATACAGATTTGTGCAAATGGAAAACTATTTTGGTTGCAGCAAATGATTTTTACACCTGGGAAACCCCAAACGTTGATCCGACGTTGAGACTCAACGTGAACGTGTTTGCAGGTAGAAAATCCTGGAGCCACCCGCAGGCCACGCCTCCACCGGTTACATCACCGACTCTCTCAGGGAGGTGTTTTGATCCACGTGCTCCTTCAACAGCTCGGACAGGCACTTCCGGTCCCTCTCCGAGTTGACGTCCTCCTCCTCTTCGTCCCTGCTGATGAAGGCAAGCTCATTCTCGTAGCAGAAGGAGTTTGCGCCCGACGTCAGGAATTTACGCTCCTCCATGTCCTTGGCGCTGCACCTGGGGGTGGAGGGCACTTCGAAGGTTTTGTGAAAGAATGCGTAGTCTATCCTGTACTGGCTCTTCTCCTCAAAGATGACGGGCTCGAAGCGGTGACCCCACAGGATCTCGGAGGGCAGGTAGGAGCTGCGGGCCTGCGTCGTCATGGCCGTGGCCTCCACCAGCCCCTCAAGAATAATCACGATCTCAAAGTCAGATGATTCGAGATCTTGCTTGCTGATGCCAAACAGCGGGCTTTCCTCGTCAATTTCGTGCACGACGGTGAGGGGGGCCACCAGGAAGAGGCGGTCGGTGCCTTTGTCGTAGCCCACGTTCATGTCGATCTGGTCCAGGGGGATGTATTCCCCTTCCTCCGTGTAACGAGGCTTGAGGAGCTGCGCTCTCACGTGAGCTTCAACGATGTGGCTCTTCCTCAAATTGGCCACCCGGAACATAAAACAGAGCTTTCCATCGTGCAAAGCGATGACGGCGTTGTGGCTGAACAGGAGGGTCTCCGCGCGCTTTTTGGGCCGCGCCATCTTGGCCATGATGGCGCCAATCATGAAGGCGTCGATGATGCAGCCCACGATGGACTGAAAGACCACCATGAAGACCGCAGCCGGGCACTCCTCCGTCACACAGCGGGCGCCATACCCGATGGTCGTCTGCGTCTCAACGGAAAACAAGAAGGCTGTCACGAAAGTGTTGACCTGCGTGACGCACGGGACAAAGCCATCGGTCATCCTGGAACGGTCCATGTCGCCGTGGAGGAGGCCGATGACCCAAAACGCCAGGCCGAACATCAGCCACGACACCACGAACACCAAGCTGAAGAGCAGGAACATGTATCGCCAGCGGATGTCCACGCAGGTGGTGAAAATATCAGATATGTAGCGCCACGACTTCTCGTCCATGTTGGAGAAGTGGATGTTGCACTGGCCGGCCTTGCTGACGAAGCGGCTGTGGTGTTTGCGTCTGGTGTGAATTTTGCCATTGCCGAAGCTGCCCACAGCAGGCATGGTCCCCAGCCTCAGA
The DNA here is from genome assembly GCA_000180735.1 of Tetraodon nigroviridis. Classification (NCBI taxonomy): domain Eukaryota; kingdom Metazoa; phylum Chordata; class Actinopteri; order Tetraodontiformes; family Tetraodontidae; genus Tetraodon; species Tetraodon nigroviridis. The sequence continues at coordinate 944,975 of CAAE01014696.1, read as the reverse complement.
CCTTCTTCTTCAATGGACAGAAAGCTGTGGCGGTGGGTTCTTCCCACGCTCATCCCTCAGTGGGCCAGAGCCGCGGCGGCTTCATGCAAATCCAACCAGGAAGTGCAAAGGTAGCTTCCTGTGAAGACACAGGTGAAAGATTTCAACATGGCGGAGTGGAGGACACAAGATGGAGCCCTTCCTGATGATTTTCACTCCTTGAAATCATCAGTCATCGTCTGGATGTTGAAGCAAATTGATGTAAACTTTGCAAATTGAGGACAAAATTGTGAGCAATAAGGCAATAATTACTTTAATCCAGAATCGGACTATCAGTGCGAGAGCTTTGCTCTGACCTAAACTGACACTAAGTTTATATTTTGATGCACTCCCCTTTATTTGGCTCACCGTACCTCTGCCAGTGCACTGCGTATACAATATGTATTTCTCCGATCATTAAGGTGCAGAAATAGACAGCTAATCTAATGCCCTGCAATTTTATATGACGTATTTTCTGTTTCCTCCAGCTGGCACGGCTATTAGAGTTACTCAAGTACTTTGATGAGGCTGTGTAATTCTCCGGTGAGGCTCCACTGGAAAAATAATACCGGCTGGAGAGGAGGGGGCTGAGAATCGGTGTCATGAGTTGAACAGTTTTAAATAATGTTCATGCTTAAAAAATAGATAAAAAGTTGTATTTTCGGAGTGCCAGAGTCATCTGTTTTGCAGCCTCAGCAGAGGAGCCAGAGGTCCGTCAGCAAACTGATACGGGACTGGTACAGGGGGTTTCATGTGATCACAAGGCACCGCAGACTCTTTGCAGCCCAAACCTGACTCAAGGGATGATTTCTTTCACACATCTATCATCTAATCAGATGGAAACCGCAGCATGTTTTTAAATACTGGCGTTTCATCAGCCAGTATAGTTCCACGTCTGAAGCTTGTTTAGTGGTACTGTAAAGGGGTGTCCAGGCTGTTGTCTCTCCTTTCTACCTCGGTGAGATCTCATCTGTTATCCCCTCTGTTCAGTGTTGTGGTGGTGATGAATCTGATGGTTCATTTGGGTCCAAACAGTGTTTATTATCCATTTAGGGAGCCTGTAGGTTGCCACATAAAGGATGCAGCCTTGCTCGAGGTTGCTCAGACAGTGATCCTTGGATCGATCAGTTTTAGTGGTTCAGTGTAAGTAAAGTGCGTAATCAGGTTGTTTTCCAGCCAGTGTTGAGTTTGTCTTTACCAACATATATGACCAGTCCTTCTGTGGTTCATTAAGAACTGGTCTCACACCAGTACTGGCCAGTTATCGGTTTCATCTGTAGGACAACAGCTAATCATCGATAATCAAATAAATTTGCTCTCTGTGTAGATTCCTGTGTGATACCGTCCGTGTCAGCCATCAGCCACAATTATATATGGACAAAATGATGGAAAAAACAACAAATTAGATCCATTTTCCCTGTAATTAATGGCTTTTTGCATGGATGTGTTTACAAAGCAGATCATGGTTGCTAAGAAGCATGTTGTGGAGCATTCAGGGGATATTAATACTGAATATTTGCCACACTTTGCCTGCTGGGCTGCGATCTGAGTGCTGGAGTAGAAGAGAGTTCATAACAGACATTTCTCACTGTAGAAACACTCTCATGGTTGAGATCAACCGGGTCACAGGGTTAGAAGACATAATCAGGTTGATATCGTATCAGCAGAGCTAACTCACCTCGTAACTCCCAGTAAATGCTGATTTCCAGGTTTCTTTTCCTTCCAGATCTGCAGATCCTTTAGCCAAACTGCTGCATGTTTTCTCCCCGGCCTCGCTTCTCTTATGGATAGAACCACTCGCTCCGTCTGAGGCAGAAGAGTCGATGGCCACAGACCACCATCGTGTCTGTCTCCAGATTTTAATGCATCTCTGCTTAATGAGGAGCACGATACAGCCGCTTCCGATGTCGAGCCCACCGACAAGACAACGCTTGGGTTGGTATCCAGACAAGAAATCAGAAGTTGTTGTTGTTGTTGTTTTTTTACTTCCAGGCGGCGCTCTCACTTTGTAATGGAGTAAAATGGCTGAGGCCACCTGTTAAGTCCAGCCTAGTAATCCTAAAAATAAATAAATACTAATGCTGCAGTTCTTCACGGCTTCTTCACCGGTCGACAGTCTCACACGTTTTGAATCTGCTATCTGATCTTCTGCTGCAGATCCCACTCTGTATCCCACATCCACTGAACTATTGCTCATTGCTCAGCTCGCCTCCCCCCTCCCTTTCACTGTGTCACTGTAGATACTTGGCATTTGCAGACTGTGCGCTCGTCCCCGACCAACACAGAGACCCCAGCTTGAAGGAACCCGTAATCTAAGAGCTGCTGTTGTGAAAGAAGAAAGCACAAGTTTATCCATTGTGTGCAGATCTAAATAAAGAAAGAGCACATTTTATGGTTTATATTTCAACCCCACATCCTCTAATGTCTTTATCTTCGAAGCTAAATCAAACAGATTAGCGAGTGGGTGGTGTGGTCTCCATTTTGACTCATTCAGTTGGGAAAGCAGCACTTTTTTAAAGCACATTTTAAAAAGGAGACGTGGGCAGATTCTTTCTAAAACATCCCTCCGTGTGTTTGGAACCTGTGTGGGTCCCTCACACTGACCGCTTCATCGGTTCTGACCCTTGCTGACATTTAGAGCCGGCCTCCGAGGGTGTCCCGCCGTACCATTTTCACCGGCGACTGAATCCTTTGGGGTGACAGTGTTGGAGGGGGGGCATGGTATTTAATAAGGTGAGGTGAGGATGGGGTGAGCCGCACTACAGGTGTTTAGCTATGTGGGCGGTTCGAACCTTTTTCAGGTGTAGGTTTAAAGTTGTGTCTGATTGGTGAAAGAAATTATTTGCGTAATAATAAAAAAGTAGAGTTTGACACGAATACTTCTTATTTTACCCACTTCTGCTGCGTGGGTAGAAGGGTTTGGGTGGTGGCTCTGCTCCGCTCCTGTGCTGACCCAGATCAGTTTCATTTGGACAGTCGGAGGACAGGATGATGGGCGGAGGACATGTGCGACACTGGAAAATGGCATTCTCTGTTCAGACAAAAGCACGATGAGACGAGTATCAGTCAGGAAAGCAAATCTGACCTTTAAGAGGGCGGTTATAGCAACAGAACCAAGGAAGAGCTTTCACCTCCATGGACAGGATGGACTCTCTCTGCTCATTATGAGAGAACTCTGCATTCTACCTTTGTTGGTGTTGTGTCGCTATAATTCCAGGGCTGTAAATAGGTTATGTGACCAGATGGAAATGTGAAATGTACTGTAGGCACAGGGAAAGGAAGCCCTGAGAGCCCAGAGATCCGGCGTTTCGTACCAGGGAAGTTATTTAAAGGCTAGCCCGGCTGCAGTGGGACAAAGTGGGCCAGGCTCCACCACAATCTGGACACACGCTGCGGCGCCCGATCACACTTTCATCGCCTTTCACGTAATTAGCACACACTGTCCTGATTAACTGCAAGTGTTATGTCGTGCTGTGGTTAATATGACGCAGTGGCGCAGAGGTGGGGCCGCCGGGTGTTTGCTCAGGCCTCGTGAACCCTGGCAGGTACTCCGGGCATGGAGCTGTCTGCGTTCTTCGCTTTCATTAGCGCCCCTGCTGTTCCTTGCTCGCGTCTGCCATCTCTCCTCATTGTTCTGAGAGCTGCTGATGGGCCTGTGACAGCCGAGCAGCTAAAAATATTACCCATATAATACGATACGTTGTGAGCCAGATGGCTTTTATTTGAGAGTTTTGATGTCTTTATACAAATGTGCAGAAAAATGGAATCACAGAGAACAGGTCATGTACTGTAGAACAAATAGTATGAGCACTAAGCAGCACATTTTCTCTCTTTAGTAGGATTTTTCAAGCGTTTTCTCTAATGGTGATTTTATTTTATTCTCACATCACCTGATTATTGTAATATACAGTAGTAATGCATTTGAAGTAAGACTTGGCGCTCTGTAACTAATATTATTAACTGGCTGAAATGGGATAAAATAAAGTTAGAAATCCCAATAATTGTGGTTTTTTACATGGTTCTGAAATCTTACCTGCATGACATCCTTTATCACTTATATTGTGTCTTTCTTAAATTAAAGGAAAAGGATAAAAAAACTCAAACAGTCCTGCATCATAGCTGAAACAAAGGCAACATTCTGCTCAGGGTGGCGGCTTGAGGACTTGAGAAAACAACTGAACAAACTCAAAGACTGTGCGGAATGGAGAGGTGTTGTGCACCCACTCAGGAGACAGAGATACTGCTGCACAAGACACACACTCTGGTTTGGTGAAGCGTTCACATAAAACTTTGCTGTAACTGCTCCAGACCTGCTTCATCAATCATCTTAGAGATTATTTAACTACATTTAACTAAACAGATCCTGAATCTGAAGGAGGAGCAGGGTTGTTGTACTGTGCAGAAGTGACCTTTGATTTGCGGTCTTCTGATGGAAATAGTTGCTATAAGGTGAATAGGGGAAAATGCTGACTGTTGTCGAGGAGACCCAAGCGCTCTTCACATGGAACGCAGCCACCGTGTTCACGTGCTTCAGGACTTTCTGCTGCAGCCTCCTTCCAGGCAGCACTCATCCATCGTTGTGGGACCAAATGGGCCACTTATTTTAGCAGCCTGAGCAGGTGTGGCTGTGCTCTGGTGTTTCTGCATCGGCCGCTCATCAGTCATGAGGTGTGTTTGTAGGGCAGCGCGGCTCTGCAGCTGCACAAGCACCACGGAAAGAACAAGAATGAAGAAGGAGAAATGCTGCTGTTCTTGGACGACCCAGGACTTCTCTTTCCTCTACTTTTTATTTGAATAATATGCTGAAAGCATCATTCTCTCTCCTGCAGACCAAGTGTGGTGCAGCAAACGGTGCGATTCTTTCATGCACCTCTCTGCTGGCGGCGGTAATTGCCAGTGTGTCCGCATGTCCACTGCACACCCTGACTCTTCATCACCGGGCTCTAAGAAGGAATCGATGGTTGACCCTTGTTGTGTGGATTGTTTGCTTGGATCATGCACACATGCATGTGGGGTGTGCACGGTGAGGTCAGTGTTATGAAGGTCAGCATTGTTGCCGCTTCAAGCAGTTAATAGCTCGGGACGTCGCTCACATGCACTCCAGGTGAACTTCTGCAGGCCGCATGCTGTGACATGGATCTAACCCAGACGTGAACCTGATCTGCAACATAACAGGCAGTTATTTCATTTTTTTTTTTTAAATAATAAAGTATTATATGTCCTTGCTGCAAACCTCCTCTCTTACATCTGTTTTCACAGTTGTTGATCACAGTTATGAATCCTTTCTCTCCTGTAAATAAAAAGGAATGTTTATTTTCAAATTGTGCCAGACAAGCTCACAGGTGCAGAGATAACGCTGCGGTCAGCTCAGATGGATGCACTTTCGCACCCCGGAGTCAGCAGGAAGGAAAAGGAAGGTGTAGAGTTTTAATGAGCTGCAACCTTACAGATATGAGTGGGTCTCCAGAGCCAGGAGAAGCCGTGACAATCTAAAATCAGAGCTCTGGAAATGTTGACATTCGCAGTTAAGAATCTTTGTCTCCATGTTGATGTTTTACAGCCGTAAAAGCTTTTTTTGTGTGACGCCGCAGATATTAATAGGTTTGTGTGTTTGTGCGTTGGAGGTTAACTGAGGCGCAAGCTGCCGTATCACTGAGCGCCGTGTGGAATGTTCTTTTACTCAGCATGGTCTGCAGCGGTACAGGAGACCACGGCGCTAATTACAGCCAGACATGATGGAAACGGCAACATCCCGCCGCTGTCAGCCGTTGCCATGTGTCACAAAGCAAGCATTTGAGTAAAATAGAATCTAACTGAATGGAACATATTTTTTATTTGACAAATACCGGCCTCCACCAGAATCTGTTCATATAAATCACTGTTTACTAAAGGCAGCACCAGCACCACAATTTGAAGTCACACCGGGAAAACATAGGAAAGAACAGAGACATGCTTTTGTATTTTATTCAAAAGAAGAAAGATACAAATACTTTATGAATCTCATTTCTTCTAATATGATTTACTTCCAGTGTGCAATTTCTATCCGTGCTGGAATCCTTCTCTAAAACCTATTTACACTGCACCTTACAATTAAAATAATTAAAAATATATATATTTGACATAAAACTCATACCCATCTCTCCTGAAACTACTGAGTAAAGTTAATATTTTTGATGTGATGCTACATCTAGTGGTGCAGTATGTTAACGCTTTCAATGAGGGAAATCTGGTGTCTGCTCCCTCTAGCGGCCAAAGTGAAGCACTACTACAGCAAATTCAAATTTAAACACAGAAACTCACCGGTTCTGTAATAACAAGAACATAAACATGCCTTACTATATAAAACTGAGGATTCTGTCTTTATTCTGTCAGAAGGAGTCAAACAGCTTCATTCTTTCTTGGGCAGAGAGGCCGCCTTTAAGACTCTAAAAAACACACAAGCAGAAACGTTGACGTGCATTCAGCTAAAACCATGCAAATAAGTCTGAAACAATGGGCTGAATACTTTGAAAGTTAAAAATAATTGCATGATGTGACTCGAGGAGAGTCACATGAATTTACCTTCGACCTCACTCCTCTAAACTGACGTAGGAGGGAAGATTTTTTCGTCTTGGCCCCAGCGTCCTCTGAGAAAACAGAGCAGAGATAAACGCGGCTCTAATCTCAGATCTAACACAGAGCGGATTCCAACACGAGCCTCACCGGCGCTCGGCCCCGAAGCGCCTCTGCTCGGGGACCAGGTGCTAAATTTGAAACTGTCGCGGAGATTGTTGCCTTCACGACAGGGATCATCCTGAGCCTTCGCGTACAGGGCCTTGAGCTTGTTCTGAGCATACACTTTGTCCTGCCCAAAACACAGTGTTGGAATATTAAATTAGAAGACAATTTTATAATCGTGGGGCGTATTTGATTTGTATAAATCAGCAGGCATCCACAAATTTCAGCTACTATCAGTTGTTTTTCAAGGACAGACGTGGACAGTCCTTGTGAAAAATCAAAAATTCTGTTGTTGCTACAAAATGTTCATTAGGAATCAAAATAAAGCCACCATTCGAGCCATCTTCAGCTCTTCCTTCAGCGAATGAGCTTCCTGCCTGAGAAACTGCATTTCTGCCTCCCTCGCCCGCAGAATCACCTGTAAACAAGGTCATTCACCATAACACATAAGAGCAGCCGACATTCTTTGTTGTGCTGATCCTACAGGTGTGTGCTGGTGTTTAAACTCACCTCCATCTCATATTGGTCAGTGGTGTAAGGAGAAATGTGCGGCTGTTTCCCGTTGGACAACTGTGCTTCAGATATTTCATCTCTCTTAAACAACAGGGATGAGTTTAACCTAAGGGCCGTTAAGAACCTGCGTTTGCTCAAAGAAAACAATGATACCTGCTTTTTTTTGAGCTCCTGAATTTGGTTTTGGCACTCTTGTAGGGCTTGCCGCTGGTCTTGCAGCTGCTGGTTCAGCTGAGAGTTTTCCAGGCATTTCTGCCCGTGTTGAACTGACAGGACCTGGAGCTCCCTCCGCAACGCCTGGACCTCACCGCTGGGGAGAGGAAAGCTCACGTCAACGCCTCACCGGCCAGCTCCAATCAGCCCAGACTAAAACAGCGGTCGTGGGGGTGACGCTCACTCGTGTCCATGGCACAGCTGTGTGACGTCGACGTCGTCCTGGGTGTGGGAATTCTTCCCCAACCCCAGTTTGTGGGCTCTTCTCATGGCAGCGATGGCTGAGGAAACACACGAGCAGATCCAAAGGTGGGTGACCTTTGAAAGGCTTGAGTTTGTGAAGGCTGCGTGAGTGCTTCTCACCTGTGAGCGTGGCCGCCGTCTCTTTCTGCAGCTGCTGATCCTTCTCCTTCAGCAGGGCTGCCACCTCCTGCTCGTGCTGCTGCTGCAGATGCTGGATCAGCTGCGTGTGCAACTCCTTCAGAGCAGTGAACTCATCGTTGCAGGAGGCCTGTGTTGAGGTTCAGAATGAATCTGCTGGCTTGTAGTGAAAATATCTATCAGGAGGGGATGAGGTCTGTGTTACCTGAGGGTTTTCTCCAAGATCAGCTGCATCCCCTCCTTCCTTTTGTTGTCTAAATCCCTCAGCCTGCAAATGCTTCATTTCTTCGTCGTGGATTTGCTGCAGTTCTGTGACCCTCTCTTCAAACTCCTTCTGCAGTTTTCTCAGCCTTTTCTCATGAAAGATGTTGATTTCCTGCATGTCTTGTGGAATTTTCTGGCTCACGCTCCGGGGAAAGTCCAGCTCTTCTCCTAATCTGCAGTTATCCTCTCCAAGTCCATAAAGCAAGTCAGTCAAAGTTTCTTGCCCATCCTTTGTTGTGATGTCTCTTTCTTTTCCCCTCTGCTCTAAATCTAATTTCAGCCTTTCGGACAGATAAATCAGCCTTGCCTCCTCCAGAATCCAGTTCGGATCAGCTGCAGCAGCCGGCATCCCGGCATCCTCCGTGTGGCACTGCGCTGGCCGATCATCAGATATCTCCTGAGCTAGTCGCTGCAAATGTGTAACTCTTCTTTTTAACCTGGATAAAATTCCCTCCAACCAACCAGGTTCTGGATCCATTTCCCCCTGGCTCACTTCAGCCTCCACTTCTTCCTCCATCCAGGCAGCTCCTTCTAAGGTGTTGTCCAGCTCCTCATAAGAAGCTAACTCTGGAGGACTGGTCTCTGCCAGATGCTGCCCCTGACGTTGGAGCTGCAGCTGCAGTTTTAACGCAGAGTAGATGAGCTCCGCCTCAGCACAAGCTAGGCCAACGCATCCTTCCACCTTTGTATTGCGGTCGTACTCTGCTCTTTTCCTTAAGTTGATTCTTTGCCTGATGATGCTTATGAACTTTTGGATCACGGCCTCCTCGTCTTCTCTCGGTGCCAAGGAGAAGACTTCTGCATGCTCGCTCTGTAGAACGGACACCATGTGCTCGACCACAAATATTTCGTTTTTTAAATACCTCTCAACACTTCCAGCGTCGTTGCTGCCCTCCGCTGCAGCTGCAGGCTCGTCGTTGAGGATCTTGTCTTCTCCTCTGCTGATGCTGCAGGATTCCTGCCTGTGTCTCTCCGCATCTCCCTCCGCCTGTTGGAGACAAGCGGCCACGGTGGAGAGCTGTTTCTCGAAGTCTGCAGCGTCCACCGGAGCCGACTGGAGCCTCTCCCTGCAGGCCTGGATGATGTTCAGCGCCACTTGGAACCTGCCCGACAGCAGCCTGCAGCAGTTCTCCGTCTCCTGCGCAAAACGCTGGTTCTTCTTGGCCTGACTGTGGAGCAGCAGACTGAGGTGTTGGGTGGAGGCTCGGCTCTGGGTCAGCTGGGAGCAGAGAGTCGGGTCCTGGCCGGCGGCGTCACTCTGGTGCTCCTCCAGTCTTTGCATGATGTCCCTCAGCTTCTCCTCTGTCACAAAAAGCTTGCTTTCAAGGACTTGGATCACAGACATAAAGCGTTCCTGGTCCTCTTCCACGGAGGCAAGGTCCCGATATGTGGAATCGCTGGAGCAGGAGGTGATTCTGGCCCGATGAGGATCCTCTGAAACATCTTTGCCATCTGTCAGTCCCTCCATCTGCTGTGCAGGCTCAGATGATTCATCCTTGAGCTGTGAAGAAGCACCGCTGCCGCGGCTGAGCACTTCATTCAGCTTAACCTCTGTCTCCTCCAGACTGTTCCCTAGGATCTCCATCTTCAGCAAAACCTCACACACCTCCTGCTCCTTTCTGTCCAGAAGCCTTTTGTAACCTTCTTGCATGTCCCGTGCTTCTGACTCCCTTTGCTGCACTTTCTTCAAAGCCCCCTGCAGCTCCTCGCAAACCTCCTCATACGAGCTCTTGAGACTGCAGTAGTGCGTTTCACTCGTCTTCAGGCAGCTTTCTAACCGACTCACCTCCTGGTCTGCGGCGGAAAACTGGTTCTGAAGCTCTTCGCACCGATGCTGGAGGTGCTCTCTTTCTTCTTGAAGTTTCTTGGCATCAGAGACTGCAGACCTGAGCTCCTCCTCGAGCTCCTCCTTGGCTCCCTCGATCTCTGCGGCCCAAGCCTCAGTCTTGTTCATGTTCAGCACCTCCTTCTCCGCCGTGTCCAGCCTCTGCTGAAGATCTTTGGCGTGCTGTTCTGCCTGTCTGAGGCTTGAAGCCAAGCTCTTTCGTTCTCTGTCCTGACTGGCTTGAAGGAGCACGAGGTGCTTCTCCAGGCACGCTTCCTTCTGGGCTTGAGCTTCCTCATTAGTGCTGAGTTGGCGCGTGGCTTCTTCCAATTGTTTGTGCAAGCCCTCGTTCTCCTGTTGGATGCCGCGGAAACGCTCCAACTCCAGCTGGAGCTTCGTCAAGCTCTGCTGGGCCTCCTTCTTCTGCTCCTCGCTGCTGTCAAGCTGCGACTGCAGCGAGGCGATGCACCGCTCCCACTCCCCCTGCAGCTCAAAGAATTTCCGACGGTCCTGCTCCAGCTGGACTTGAGCGAGCGCCGTGGCATCACCTGTGACCAGGAGCTGCGCTTGTTGAGCCAGGAGATCCACCCTGCGCCGGAGTTCTGCTTCTCTAGCCTCCTCCTGTTCCCTTTTCAGAGTCTCCAGCTCTGAGCGGAGGTCATGGTTCAGTCTCTGGAGCTGGAAAAACTGGGCTTGGCTTTGACTTGAGCTATCGTCCTACCGCACAACGACAGGTTTAGACATCGGTAGTTCTTGACTAAAGGGTGATCAGCGTCACAGATCAACTTACCTGAGGACGACTCTTCTTCTCTTGTTGCAGCTCGACCTGCAGACTCTTGTTGAGCTGCTGAAGTCGGGATAACTCCTTCTGCGTTTGCTCCAGCTGTTGAGAAGCAGAGCACAGCAGGCTGCGTTGGTGTGCTCTTCCTCAGGCTCCAGGCTTCGGTTTGGCAGAAAAACCACTGACAGGTCGTCTCACCTCCTTCATGAGCTGCTTCTTGTTCACCTCAACGCCATCACAGATCAGATTTGCTGAAACTTGCTGCTCTTCGCTCTGGTTGTCAGTTTCAACCTGCTCCTTCATTTGCACATCCGGCTGGTCGCTAGTTTGATCTTTCGGCACTGCTTCCGTTTCACCTGATGCACAGGTTAGGGTTACTGAGGTGAATATCACATATGGACCAATGGTGCTGATTACTCACTAGTCTGTGTGTCGGGTGTGTTCCGGGATTCAGCTTCACCCTTGTTCAGGCCGATGAGAGGCATTTCAAAGCTTCCATCTGCAGGAATGGGCTCCCCTTCTGACGTTTGCAGGGTTGGTTCCTCAGCACTGTCACCAGGTTGATGCTGAATCTCTCGCTCTTCATCCCCAGCTGAATGTGGGTCTGGTTGCTGTGTTGTCAGTGGAACTGTTTCCTCTGCTGGAGAGCTGAGGAAGCAGTTGTACAAATGGAAACAACAGTCACCCAAACAACATCATGATAATATTGTAGTTTACTAAAAATGAAAACAGTATTGGAGAATCATACAGAAGAGCCGTGCCCCAAAGGAGGAATACACTGAATTGTATTTAAGGTGCACATAAGGTGCCCATAACACAAACAGGTGTAAAGCCAAGTTCTAACACATTAAAAGCCCTTAAATACTTTGTAAAAACTAGGCAGACACACACACACACACACACACACACAGACACCCCATCATTTACCATGGGATACCAGAGGATAGACCAGGTCTCACATTCTTCAACACCGTCTGGACCCAGTTACGCCTCATCCCAGAGGTCATGGAACAGAGTGTGTAAACACCATCTCTGGTCTGTGGAAACAACGAAATGATTTATCACACACTGCTGTTAACGCCAATGTGACCATCATCAAACTGCTTCTGGAATGGTAAATATGAATATAAGTCACATGTATACTTTCCAGTGCAGAAATAGAAATATAAATACACACAGTTCTCATCACTGTTTGCCTTTGTAAAACATACCTGCTTCTTTATTTTCCTGCAGTTTGGAGCAGAATCTTCAGCAGAACCTAAATATGAGGAGGACTCAGAGGAGTCACTCGCGGTCAGTGTCTCTTTGCTCTCCCTTTAATGACAAATATTCAGCATCATCACAGCCGAGCTGTTTGTTTAAATGTGTAAGAGTGAAACATTACAAACCTTGTATCATCCCCAGATGAAGACAGTTGGCTGGAGCCACAAGCTTTCTTTTCTATTCTTTTTCCTTTTTTCACTCCACCTAAAACATTAAAACAAAAAATTAAAAGAGAAGGGATTTTTATAAAAATATTTTATATTATGATGCATAAAAAATGGTCTCCACACAAGTGATTACAAATTGAAATTTCATTTATTTTTTCCTCAAATTGTGCTGAAGGCCCCCAGATGAGGCCGGATACCGTCTGCGGCAGAGCTGTGGTCGAGTCTGCTGAGGGAGCGGCTGCTCCTCATGAAGGGGGCTGCGGAGAAGGAGGAGGTGTGCAGGGACGAGAAGCTCCGACTGCTGCAGAGGCGCACGCCCGCTGGAGCCAGCCCCGACGCCTTTCTGGTGATCCGCTGGCCGGCTTGACTGTCCCCGCCGGCGTCGCTGCTGTTTCGATTGAGGCTGCGGCTCCGTCCGTGAGCATGGCCAGTGTCGCTGCTGCTGGCCGGTTGTCCAGCACGAGCTGCTGAAGAAGCACGTTGCTTTGAGGGGACCAACGTGAACAATGGAGAAGATGAAAGTTGTTTAAAAACTGCGTCAGTGCCGTCAAACTTGACCCCATCCCGACTTGAACTCTCTGACTCCCACAATCCCATCCCTGCTGGAAAGAACCTTTTTAATCCTCACAAAAGCAGAGAGCTCCTAATTTGCTTAAGCTCCAACTGGCAGGTGCCGTGATCATGAACTTAATCACACTTGAGCATCAGGAAGACGGAGGCGGGTAGAAGAGGGTAGAAACAAGTTATGTGATAGATCAGTGCTTTTAGATCAAAAATTGATAAGAACGTTCAAGGGTGATCTTTTGATTTCTTTCTTTTGCTTGGTTTGATAAATTCATTAGAAATGTAAGATTTTTGGAGCCAATTTTTTAGGCCCAATGATCCCTCAATGAAGAGGAAACTTACCTTTACTCCAGGCTTTTGGGTCGGTTTGACTGTTTTAGAATCTAACGGGGTCTCCGGCCACCTGTGCAGAGCAGATCAAGTCTGATGAAGCATAACTTGTCTGTGTCCTCCTGCCTTTACGACAGCATTTCCAGAAATGCATACCACTTTAATGTCTGCTTAAGGTTCAAAAGTTTGTTTCTTTGATCAACATGCTGCATAACCAAATATGCACATCTAAAAAGTTCCAAGATGTGCTAATGCGAGATGTAATAATGAGAGGAGACAGAGGTGATTTTACATTTTACTAGAGTTTCTGAACTGGAAACTATTTACACACCAGTTAACTCAACAGTTTATTTTGGTGGCTAAGACTCAGATTCGTAATTATACTAAAATATTAGTAGACCGAATATGATTATAAATAATCAAGAACTGAGTTTTAACAGCTTAAGTAGATTTGAACATCTTACCGTGGTGCTCTGGACATCATTTTTGCCAATTAAAAAAAAAAGGAAAAAAAACTAAACTTGAAAATTTACATAAAACTAAACAAAACAGGTCTGGAACAACTTAGACAATTAGCAAGTATGTGAGAGCTGCTGTCGCCTCTCACTGTGGCTGGAGTCTGAAAACAAATCCCAAATGCCTTCAAACAAGTGTCCTTAACACACACACACACACACACACACACATACAAACACGCACGTATTTGCTGACAGAGTTGACAAACTCTATTAGAGTTTTGCAGGATTAGGCCAACAGCTTATCAGGATTACTCCTCCTAATTTCCATGTACCTCCTTACAATGTTACAATACTGACATGAGTTTATTTTAAAATCATAATATAGGTCAACTTTGTCCAAAGAAAGTGACTAATGCACACTGAAGGTGCATTTGTTCACACAGTAACATAGCGGGCATGGATGGTTAGTAAGAACTAACCCGACCGGAACTATAAAAACACGATTTAATTAATTAGCTATGTTGTTATAACAATAATGAGAAAATCAAAAGTTAAGAATATGGGAAATAGGAGAATGTTAGTATATCATTAAGGCCAGTTGTGCATTTGTACTCAACACGGTGTCATGGCAACTGGTCTATGGCTGTAAATGATGAGAGATCAGAGGGTGAAAACAAAGATTTTATTCGTATTTTTCACCAGCCAGATTATTTGTGTCTTTTTCTTTGACATTTTGACGCGATCTTTCATTTTGTTCTCGTTTTTAGAGACTCTACCGGACACCTGCGCAGTTTGGGGCGCTGCTCAAACACGGGCGGTGATTGGTCAGGCGGGACCACGTGACCCCACAGCTGATTCGGTCGCTTGAACTGTTTTGCTGCTACGGCCGTCAGGACGTTGCTTGGTAGCATCTCGCTCGGTGGCCAAGCGACCACGGAAAACTGTTGCTTTTAGCCATGGCGCAGGCTCCACAGGCAAACTTCGATGCAAACAATTCTCAGATCCGCGTTGAGCACGATAAAAAGGGTCGACAGTTTTTTATTAGGCTCAATGGTAAGTTCCCCACACTAGCATGCTAGTTAGCTAAAGCTAGCCTTGGTTTTCGTGGAGCTTTCTTGTCTCAGTCTTACTTTATCGCCATCGTTCCTTCATTTCCAGCCCTACGTGTTGTTTAAGACACGGTGGCGTCATTGGAGCCTTTTAATTGGAATGTCTCGTCTAGTTGCCGTGTTTGAGTCCGTTTCATTGGCTTGCCTGTGCTGTTTTGCCACGACATTTTTTTGTCTACATGCAAAATATTTGCCTGTTTCAAAATGGAGCTCCTGCTTGCAAGACAAGAAAACGGACCCGATGTTATGTTTAAAAGAGGCCTAGTCCCCCTTTCTACTTTCAAAGTTACTCATCAAATACCTAAATTGAATTTAAACCTATACAAGGTTACTGTAACGACTTGAAATCGAGTCAGTGTTTGTGTGTCAGTACAGACTTTAGTGTGTATCTGAGCAGCCACTGCAAGTTTAAATAGATGACCTGTCTTTCTAATCAAGCGGTCTATATATTCAATCCTAAAACAACCGAGATTGATGATTAGTGTTTGTACTCAGGGTCCAACGACCGTGCAGTCCTGCTGTACGAGTATGTTGGGAGGAAGACTGTGGACCTGCAACACACCGAGGTTCCAGACGCCTACCGGGGACGAGGAATAGCCAAGCACCTGGCAAAGGTAACCCTCATGATCGGGTCACTTGTGATAGCTTAGATTTGAGACATAAGGGGAGAAGAAACTTTCTTTTTTAACATTTAGGGGGCTACATTAAAAACCAGCGCGTTTTTTTTTACTCTGATGTGTCTGAAAAGAGTCTTTTGACTCGCTGTGACGTGATTTGATGCTTCTGTGATGTCAGGCCGCCATGGACTTTGTGATGGAGGAGGATCTGAAAGCTCACCTGACCTGCTGGTACATTCAGAAATACGTCAAAGAGAACCCTCATCCTCAGTGCTTCATACACAGTTCTCAGTGAGCCAGTTGTTGCGCCAGAGTGGAGGAAAGAAAAAAGAGTCTCCCGGGAGATAAACAGTGTGTTGCAACGTGTTTTGTCATCACAGCCTAACATTCGACTCAGGACTTTCCAGAGAATGATAAACATGCCAATAAGTTATTCCAGGGATGAAAGATCTTGTAGCATTGCCATTTGTGAGCAGAGCGTTGGACCAAAGGGTCACGTGGCAGGAGATGCGAACGGATTCGGCTCAGCGCGGCAAGTCATGCACAAGATATGGGTTTAACCGGAGCGGAGGCCTGGTACCGCCATCAGAAACCCTCAAGAAGCGTCTGGATCCGTCTGGAAGCGTCAGGGATGCGAGTCAAACGCCATGGTGCAGTTTTGCTGTTCTCCTCGGCGCCCACTGGTCGCAGAGCGGAGCTGCAGGGACGGCCAACAGCGCTGGTTCTCCATCAGAGTTGGGATGGAAGCTGCCATGGTTTCACCGATGCTCCAGCCGTGGTGACTTTTATATATTATTCCAACTGTTCATTTTCACTTCTTTGTGAAAGTTTTTCTCTTTTGGGTTACAGTGCTATTTAGTAGATTTACAGTAAAGAAAAACTTTTGGGGGGATTTTCAAATATACGTTAATTCTCGAACCCCCCAGTTTGTCTTTTTTGTTACTTCTGATCTTACAGGTTTAGTGTCCTGTGTTGTTTCTATTTAATAACCTTAACAGACAAGGACAGAACCAAAGAACCTGCCTCAAAAAAGGTCTTTCCCACGTTATTTGTTAAATATGAAGCAGGAGCAATAAGATCAGAAACGAGTCACTGTGACGTAAATGTGGATCAATATTCTCATTCAAACCAGCACCGTCAAGTTCAGGGATTTTATCTCCTGTAGCGTTCGTCCTTTCTTCAGGAAAGTTACACTAGATTTGCCAGCCAGTGTAAAAACATTCTATGGTTTTCTTCTTTTTTTATTAGATCTGCAGGGACATTTGCTGTCGACAATCTTAGGTGTAAGAGAGAATTACCTCCAGTGACTCATTGGGCTCTGGCTTTCTCAGTTTCTAGTTCAGAGTTAAATACACTGAAATGTTTCTCTGTTTATCAAAAGGATGTTTAGGGCGTCTCTTCTGTACCAACCCAAATTGTAACTTTTGTGTCTTTTTTCCATTTTCTTGAAAATAAATAAAGACACCCATCACACTAATTATGTCAGAGTAAGTACTTAAACAGATTAAAGTTGATCTTTTGTCAATAATCTATTTTCCATTCCCATTTGATAAGTGATTTGAAGTTGCACACACTGATCTTAAGCCATAACGGTTCGAAATATCTCTAAAACAATTTGATTTAAAACAGTAACCACAGATTATTTATATTTGTTTAAATATCGTGGTTTGCAGGTTGTTTTTCTAAATCATTAATAAAGGCGTACCGTTTGCTGCGATCTGTCCTAATCAACGGCCTGTCCTGTCAAACTTGTATGCGCTACCATAGTAAGGACTGCGCGACTGTGCCCTGTTGCAACCTGGGAAATGTAGTCCCGGTGTCCGACCTCGCCACGCGCGACACTGCAATACGCACAACATTACCCAGAATTCTTAGCGTCGTCAACGGCATTGCTATTGTAACTCCAACATGGCGTCGCTGGGAAGGAGGCGCGGTGTCCCAGTAAGCAGGGAGAGGTCAGTTACTTCACATCCAGGCTTTTAGATTACATTGATTTTGTAAAATGCACGAGTGTTCGCGTGTCAACATGTGCCAGGTTTCAAACGTTCGCGTTGCTTCGGATTTGAAGTTAACGCGCTCCTCGGCAGGTCAGAATATTATCTCATGCCTAGCTAAGGTTAGCTGGCTATCGTGGTCAGCTAGCTGATGCTAGCGAGGAAACAAACCAACGGCTCATGTGATGTTTTGGTTATTTCACACGACGCAACTGTCCGTGTAAGAAGTCCAGCACCGGCCGTGCGGGTGTGCGGGTGCTGGGGTGATGTGCCACCGCCCAGAGGCGACCCAACACGGGCAAAACCCACGTTATTTTTTTGGTCCTCAACTTAGCTGGATAACTCTTAACTTTCCAGCAGGCAAGTGAGCTAGCCGACGCTACCTGTCCGCTCGGAGACACAATGTTCAACACAGCGGAATCTCTGGCGTTTTAGATGGTTTCCCCATGTCGGGTTAGGTTTTTCTCTCCCTACATATTAACTGTCTATAATGGCGCTTGTTGCCATTAACCATTAACTGTTGCTGTTGTTTGTCAACATGAAATGGAAGGCCTCAGTGTTGACATTGGCTCAGGCGAGTTTCACAAAATGGCAAATAAATGATGGTGTTTATTACCTGTAGACGTAGAAACCTTGTTATTAGCAGTTGTTAACTACAGCCTAAATCAAGGCTCTGACCTTCCTTTTGGACAAGTTGGGTTTTATCCTGTTTGGCCATGTACTGTTGCAAATAATTGCAACATTAAAAATTTGAAACAAAACTTACATTGGCCCTGCAAAAAAAACCCTTGTTTATTAATATAATATAGATACTGCTCTTTTATTATTTGAGAAAGTGTTGCAGCCTAATATGAGACAATATGTCCGTTCACCAGTCGTTTCTTAAACTGGGAGACTTAAATGCACTCGTTCTCCTGCCTTCCTCACTGCTCTCTCTCTTTCTCCACAGGGGAGCGATGACAGCGACAGACTGCTATATTGTGCACGAGATCTACAATGGTGAAAATGCACAGGACCAGTTTGAGTATGAGCTGGAGATGGCACTGGAGGCCCAGTACAAATACATTGTCATTGAACCCACGCGCATTGGAGACGAGACGGCCCGGTGGATTACCGTGGGCAACTGCCTGCACAAGACGGCTGTGTTGTCAGGTACCGCTTGCCTCCTGACGCCGCTCTCACTGCCCTCTGAATTCTCCCGGTATGTGGCGTTGCCTGCTGGCGCCCTGAGCGTGGCCTGTGCTGCCCTCTACGGGATCTCATGGCAGTTTGACCCCTGCTGCAAGTATCAAGTGGAATATGACAGCCAGAAACTGTCTCGGTTGCCCCTGCATACGCTCACCTCGTCGACGCCCGTGGTGTTGGTGCGCAGGGACGACGTGTACAGAAAGAGACTCCATAACACGATAGCACTGGCCGCCCTGGCGTACTGTGCTATGAAGATCTACGAACTTTATGCTGTATGAGTGCACGCTGAAGACAACCAACAGAGAAAAAAAAAAAGCAGAAAAAAATGGAACCTATCTTCTATTCCCCTGAAGTGAGAAAAGTGGAAGTCGTGATCAGGCCCAGCGTTTGGCACCACACTGGGTGGGTGCTTCTGTTATGAACTGTGATCAGAGGGATATAGTTAAAACTAGCAGGAACAGTGTTTTTTCTCTTGTATTTCCTTTGCTTATTTGTGACAACAACCACACACGTCTGTCTGTAGTAGCCTTGCTCCCGCCCCAGCTCTCGGTCTGCTCTCCTGACTGCAGCTAGTTCCAGGGTCCGACTGCAGCGCCTCCGCACCAAAACGCATCCAAGTCGAAATGACCCCTTTTGAGCTTGTTTCCTGTTGCCCACATAGTTTTACTGTACCCCTTTCTTGCTGATCAGTACATCACCCTTTCATTAAACATTAGTATATTTTCAAATCGCTCTTTTGTATTTTATTTAGATTTTATTTTTAAAAGGGAGAAATGCATTTATTTATGATTTTCTTATTGAAAAATTCAATATTGTCATAGAATTCAGAAGCACATCAAATACAATTAGGGTACCAATACTCTATAAATTTAAATTGAGACCAATGAAACTTAGATAACATAAATTTCATTTTGTATGTAAACTTTGTGTTTTATCTTAAATTTCTGTTATTACAAGTGTAATTACTTTGTTTCTCTCACCGTCTGTATGAGTGGCTAATTCTTTAGGCTCCCTGATTTACAACCTGAGGCCAGTTCTGGGAAGCTCCGCCACGCTGAAGACGCTCCGTTCCCTCGTGGTTTTCCCGTTTCAGCTGGAGTGGTCCAGCCTGGCCCCTGGGGAGGAGGCCTGGCTTCCACCTCTTGTTGGGTCCCTAGAAAGGATCCTGGACACGCAGTGATCGGCAGGCTGTTGTCACGTGCGCAAATAATTGTTAAAGCCTTAGTTTTACTCTTCTCTTTTTTGGTTAAAATAAACTAAACAGCAATGACTCATTTAAAGTAGATGTGCTGCTGTAACCTGTAAAGAGAATAAAGACAGCCAAACTTGCGTCATCTGGTATTTGTGGTTTAGTCAAGAACAGCCATCTACAGTAAATGTTCAGTATTTCTACAAAATCTAAGTAACAGATGCTTCTAAAAAATATAAAAGTTCAAATACCAGAAAACCACATTTTAGGTCAACAATTAGAAGAAATAATAAATTCCAACTTTACCAAAGTTTATTCAGTAGTTATAAAACTGATCTAAATTTTTATTTGAGCAAGAAAAGAATGCAAAAAGTGGACCAAAATCAAAGAGTAAAATCACATTTTTTGAATGGAAAAACAACACCGATAATTTAAATGTTAGTCCTTTAAACTGAACGAAACTGGAAGCCAGTACCTGTGACTGTGCAGGGCTGGAACGCGCAGGGCCAGGTCATAAAGCTGTGGACAACATTTACATTCTCTGGAGCCTCGAGAAACACTGGTGGAACGCAGATTTCAGTAGTACATTAAAGTGCAAACATCCTCAGTATTTAAAGTATAAATACATCATTTGTACAAATAAATGTATCAGCTGATGGAAAAAGGTGAGTTCTATTAAGCCTGATTACGGTGATGGAACCCAAAACACTTAAAATGAATGATGGTTCAATAATAAATAACATTTGCTCAGTGCAAAACTACAGAATAAAGAGAAAAAAACTAAGGTTCCAGCATGAGACGACGGCACCAGAGACCAGTCAGCCAGATCGATACCAGCCCCACCAGGAAACCGTACCGTTTCACTAAAATGGCACGCTGGAGGTCCAAAGAAGATGCCTTCCATTTTTATTGCCTTTATAATTGAAATGAAGGTAAAAAATATTTAAATCGACAATGATGACATAACAACGCTGTAAAGGCAATAAAAAAGGAAAACGTCTTCGTATTATTACTACTTTTAGGCACTGCACAAGGCATTAAATGCGCGCTCAGACTTTGTGTGTGTGTGTGTGTGTGTGTGTGTGTGTGTTAGTGTTATGTCTGGGCCAGCTGAAGCTCCTCCAGTCCGTGTTTCCCCAGGTGATATCTGGCCAAGTCCTTCCTGGTCACCAGTCCGACCACCTTGGAATCCAAAGAGAAGCCAAGCGTGAACAGCCGCTCTCATCACATGACCACCGCGTGTGTGTGTGACCAGTCAGAAGGAATCGTGCTGAACATGAAGTTCAAGCACAAACGTGAACAGAAGCACTAGACCCACCCGGTTTTCCTCGTCCACCACCACCAGATGCCTGAGCCCCAGCGCTCTGAACAGCTTGAACACGCGAGGCAGAGAGGTTTCCTGCAAACAAAGCCCCTCTGTTTAAAGCCATTTCTGAGGCAGAACACCGCGTGGAACCGCTCTCCCCACCTGTGGTACAGTGTACGGCGTGGGGTTCATGAACTCGGTCAGGTCCATCATGCACTCCCTCTCGTCCTGGGAGACGTGGATGCTCTGGATCGGGGGGAAGCGGGGGTAGGCGTCCCGGAAGTCCTTCAGCTGGAGCTTCCTCTGCGTCAGCCTCGAGCGCGCCAGCTCCACAAACACCTTTGGAGGCAGTCGCCACCAGAAAGTGCATTTCAGAAGCCAGGATATTTGACTGCTGCAGCGTGACGACAGCCGCTGCTGTTACCTTGTGCTTGAGAAGAACGATGAGCTGAGAGCGCAGGATCAGGCCGCAGAGCTTGGCTGGCTGAAGGACAGAAAGTCAGGCAGCCGCTTTATTTAACTCAGTCCGCTGCTTTCCTGAAAGGACACAAATTCATAGAGCACGACCCCAGGCCTCAACACGGTACCTCGTCGCCGCCCGTGACCTGCACCACCACGGGGAAGCCGTTGTGATTGGTGGACGTGTTGCTGAGGGTGTCCACGATGGTTCCCACCTTCTCGATTTTGTTCAGACATGTCACCGGGGAACTCATCACCTCTCTGGGGAGACACGACCAAGATAACGATGAAAAAGTTCCCGCCCATCGGGACCACCAAAACCATCCTCCATCACCGCCAACCAGCAGAGGGAGACGGTGACGCTTCGATCACCGGTTCCATCCTCACTTCATGCACATCAGAAACATTATTTGTGATGCACGTTGCATTATGAGTGCACATCTACCCCAGAGCCTTCCACCGCTTGTCCAGTCAGAGAGCCAGCGGAGCGCTTACCTGGCCGTCAACCAGTGGGAGGTGCCAGGAGCTTCCCAGTGTAGGAAAGGGACGCTCTGGAGCTTGATGTGGATATCATAGAGGCCCTGAAGCACAAGGCAGACACCCCTCATCACATTATCTTTTGGGTCAAGTCAGTTAACCGAGGTCACGGCTGCAACGCTCCCTCACCTCTACGAAGTAGTCCCCCACTATTTTTGCCGTCATGAGGACGAGCATGATGGGAAGGCCGTATGTGACGTTTCCGGTCGCCTCCACCATGATGACAGTCAAACTCAGGGTCATCCTCACGATGCCACCTGGAAAGACGCCTGCGTTATCACTGGGAAAACGGCCTTATTTACTGGCAGAAACATGATCCCGGTTTCGCGTTACTCACCTAACTGAGCTGCGGCTCCAATCAGGGCGTATTTCCCAGGGTCAGCCCACATCTGGAGTAAACCAAATAAAAGCACATCTGAACACCTGGAGCCATGAATGCGACTGTGTGACCTAGCTCTGCAACCCACCGATCCGCTGGAGGCCAGCAGTATTCCACACAGCCTTCCCCAGGCTGCTCCTATCAGCAGGGAGGGGATGAAGACCCCCGCGGACACCGCCAGACCGTAGGTCCAACACGCCAGCAAGAAATAAGTCAGGGTGAACAAACCCAGCGTCAAAGGGTTGTACGTTCCTTCAATAGAGGGAGAGATGATGGATGACGTAACCACATGGCTTTAAAAACGGCTCCATCACATTAGCGCTGAGGCCACATTTTACTTGGCTGGTTGTGGAAGAGACTACGAACGCTTTTCTCTGGAGTGTTAAAGAAGGCCGTTGCCATGGAGTTATACTCCCCATCTGCACAGAACAACTGGGACAGGCAGAAAATAGGACAGAGATTAAAGACAAAGACATGTATCGCCATCTGACAACTGGTTTTGGACTGACTGAACCAACAAGGCTGAGAAAGGTCAGCAAGAGGCTGCTTAGCTTTACCCTTGACTGCTCAAGTAGGTGAAGTTTGCTCAAGGTGTGTGTGTGTGTGTGTGTCTACCTGCAACGGGTACTCCTCGGCGTGCTCTGAACTCAAAGGCTGGCAGTCGTTGGAGAAGTAGATCATGGTGAAAGCCACTGTGGCCGTCACCGCAGCCACCAGCATGGCCTCCATCACTTGCAAACAAGGGCGATGAACATACCTGTGACGCACAAACACAAAGGGATTATTGGCCCCAGCGCGGACTTTCCCGGTGATGAAATGGAATAAAAACATGGACATTCAGGTCACGTTGCTCTTTTGTTGAACCCTGCGGTGGTATTTATAGTCCCAACTGCTCAGACGGGTACCTGCTAGGCATCGTCTTTGTTGCAATATTTTGGCTGTAGCTGCTAATGTACCAACAACTATTCACCTAACCGCGTGATAATTAACACCCATCTGTAAACAAAGAAGGAGGAAATAAACATTTGCAATAAATAAACCTGCTACCAGTGAGACTTTTCCTTGTACACAGCTGTCATGTTTAGAAGAACACATGACTTCCTCATTTTGCACTACGCCCTGTTTGTGGCAGGCAGAGCCTGCCGACAGCCCCGCTTGGCCTCGCTCTGCCAGCCTAGCTGTGCTCGGTCGTCTTTGTATGGTCAAGGCCCCCCTGAACCCTACCTGATTCTAAAAATGGTCAGCCAGTAGTTGAGTATGTTGAAAAGTGCTCCGAGCAATCCGCCTGTGGAGGAGGTGTTAACGAAAGGTTAGTCAGGTTTCTGCGCACGTGGATCAGAACTGTCACTGCTCCGTGCACCACTGTATCCCTTTACCTATAGCTCCCATTGCAATGAAAAAGGGAATCTCATAGAGGTTGTAGGCCACACTCTGACTCTGAAAGATGGACAATCAGTGCACCAGGTTGCTTTTTTTAACAGTGACAAACAGAAACTGGAAGGATCCTGCTCGTGCATCTCACATTATTCTCAAAGCGTCCAAAGTTGATGAGACCTGGGTTGGAAAGATCTCCCGGTTTATTGTGATAGATGCTGAGGAAGAAGTTCAGGGTGAAAGTGGAGATCATGGAGGCAAAGAACTGCAGACAGAGCAAACAACAACAAAAAATGATGAAAAGTTCTGCCTAAAATAGGGTCAAAGGGCACACACTAAACAGTGTCACTTACTATCCTCCACGTCAGCATCTGGTTCCAGAAAGAGGCTCCCTCCTCCAGAGAGAACAGAACTCCCCCTATGTAGGAAAAAGACAAAAAAGTTTTACAAACCGGTATGTAAACAGTCCATAAATGAGTAAATCTCACTGCTGTAAGCTAGTTATGAATTCTCTTGTTCACCTATGTTGGCTGCTAAATAAATGATTAA
The DNA here is from genome assembly GCA_000180735.1 of Tetraodon nigroviridis. NCBI lineage: Eukaryota > Metazoa > Chordata > Actinopteri > Tetraodontiformes > Tetraodontidae > Tetraodon > Tetraodon nigroviridis. The sequence continues at coordinate 920,780 of CAAE01014696.1, read as the reverse complement.
TTATCTGTTTAAACTTGCATCTTATTTGCAATCAAACTGACAAAAACTCTCCATCTTTCTCTTTGGGAGGCAAACCTGACGTCAAAAGTCAGACACCGACAACCAATAAACACACGTGAGCGCCATTAGGGTGCAGTGATTGAGCAGTCTCGTGGCACTTCCTCTGTCAAAGGGCACAACAAACCATGCTGGCGGTTTGTTTTTACCGACTGGCGCTCCGAAAGCAGCTGAAACTCCAGCGGCTGCTCCAGCAGACACAAAGTCTCTCTTCTCCGTGTCTCTCCGGAAGTATTCAAAGATCTGCAAACACCAGAAGGAGCAGAGCTGCATCTATGACATTCCCCTAATGACTTTTATTTGAATTAACCTGAATTGACATTTATTAACCCAAACTAAGAATTACACTATTCAAATGATCAAAATCTGGTTTTGTGTAAATTTGTCTAATTTATCTTTAGGTCTTATAAATCTTATAATCATTTACATAATGAAAACACACACACACACACACACACACACACACACCTTAAAGTCCCTCTTTAAAGATGTGCTCCTGCCTTGGGAGACTCCAGCAGCCACAACAGCACCAGAGTGAATCATGGGCCCTTCCTACAATGAAAATATAAAGTCTTATAACCCTGAGTGACTCTAATCCACATCGGTAAACAGTCAGTAAACGAAACCTGTGAATGTTCATCTGTGTGCACAGTTGCTGTCTACCTTTCCAACAGCCAGGCCGCCAACCACAGAACAGATAACGCCGAACACCTTCACCAGCAGCGTCTGCGGGAGACAAAGGGCGTCAGAGGGACCGAAGCAGCCTTTCAGATACTCTTTCTGTCTGTTTTTCCCTTGTTTTACCTTGAGGCGAACCACTCTGGGAATCTTGACTCCATTCAAATAACACTTAATCTGCGGAATACCACTGCCCGCTGCTATTGGCTAGGGAAAAACAAGGATATAAAACCAGTAAAACACATCTTTTAAATAGCAGAAATTATGATGTTTTTGAATTTCCGAGGAGTTTACAATAAAAAACACCGTGAACAAACGGGTCATCACATGATGAGGCTTTAAAAAAAAGACACTTGTGAACAGAACAGACAAGTGAGTCATTTCTTTTGTCGGTCTGGCTGCAGAGGGATGGGAAACAAACTCCCAGTGAACTTAAACGAAACAAGAAGAGAGAAGTGGATTTTCATTGTTGTAATGTTGGACATTTTAGTTTAGTTTCCCAAGCAGCGTTCACTTCCACATCCGTGCCAAATGGCTCACACACAGACCAAATCCGCATGGAGAGAGAGAGAGAGAGAGAGAGAGAGAGAGAGAGAGAGAGAGAGAGAGAGAGAGAGAGAGAGAGAGAGAGAGAGAGAGAGAGAGAGGGGGGGAGAGAGAGACGGTGAACATTATTAACCAGCAGTTTCTTTCAACAATCAACGACGCCAAAATAAAAACCGTTAAATATGCAGAAAATCGGTGGTTTTCACCCTACTGGATCAACTGTTTCAGAGCAATGAGTCTGAATCTGACGGACCATCGAGTGTGAAGGAAGAAGTTCTTTCAGTTTTAAACCATTGAGTGATGCAACAACCCAGCCCGGCTCCTGCAGCTTCTAAATGACAGTGAGGATACTCTCTTTGACCACTTGGTACTTAATCCCAGCCAGCTGCTCCACCACAATGTCAATAACACAGGCGATCAGACCGGTGAGGAAGCCGATCAGGCCGCACACCACCCAGCGGCTGATCTCCAGGCAGCGGAAATTCTGAAACACAAGACGAAATAAAAGGGCAGAAGGAGAAGGCAGACATCTCTCAGATAAGATCACACACGCCATCAATATTTAGGTGTTGAATTCTCACACTATTTACCATGTAACCCATCCTCCTCTCCTCCTCCAGAAACAGCTGGTTCTCGATGTTGTCATAGTCCAGACTCTGGGGGAATACACAAACACCAACATCCGTCTACATCTGGGCCGAAACTTTATAGCAAAAATAAATGTCCACGTGGAGCCACTGTGCAACAAAAAGCTGTGAAATGTGAGCCAGAAGTTGCGGAAGAATCGGCTTTACCTCGTATTTAAGTGACAGCAGCTTTTCGTTGTGAGGAATCTCTTTCGGCCTGCCTCGGAGGGACTCCTGCAGGGAAACACAGTCCAAAAAACAAACAAGACATCACCCCACTATCACTCACTCGTGACCTCTGACCTGTTCGGTCATGTGAAGAGACGACTGACAGCAGAACAATCGAACGTGTTAAAACAACAAAGGTGACAGCAGTAATCAGCAAGCCACTCTTTAATCAGAGTGTAATTACAAAAGGAGGGGAAAGCGCTGGCAGATGTTAGCACCTAACAGCTGCTAATTTCTTTAACTTGATCAAAAGTGGCCAATCTTTTCCTTTGGACCGAAAGAAACACTTTGACAAGAGTGTTAAGGACACACTCCAGCAGCGGGCAATTGTAACACATTTAGATGCAGAATCAACAGCAACACAACAATGAAGGCAGAGAAATGACCTGCAACAAACAACTGTATCACATGCTCAGACACAACTCACAGCAAAGCGACGGGAGCTTCCTGTATTTGCTTATATTTATTCCCACAACCTGAAGATGCCCAGTTCTCAAATCCACTAATAAACTACGACTTCAAATTCACAAAGGGTTATGTTTTAACAGAGATATTAGCAAATGAATGAATTATCTTTCCATCTCTGGTATTTGTGACAGTTGAGACAAGTACAGAAGCGTCATTGTTGAGCACGAAAAGCATCAGAGTCGCCAAGCACGTGCCTTTACGGACATTATATGAGCCAACGTGGCCTGTCAGCAGGACGTTTCCTGCTCTAGAAGCGAACAACAGCACACTATAGTGATTAATAATTTAGGAGTAACTGGTCAGATTCCGGCCGCAGACATTACCATCCCTCCAGCAGGGAAGGTAACCTAATAAACGATGTAACTTTTTATTATACCCTATTACAGCTGTCACATGGGGAAATGACCTGCTTGGCAAAGGTCTGTGCTCTCTGAGTGCTTTTCTTTTTGCTATAGCAATTAGGGAGGTAGTTTAAAGTAAAAGGAATTCTTATGGTTTTAAAAAAAGAGAGATTAATGCCAGGGGACAAACACAGAAAGAGTTGAAGACTGCTTTGAATCCGGACTTTACCTCTTCTGACATCATCTCCTCCTCCAAATCCACCGTGCTGAGTCTGCCTATCTGAAATAAACTGCGTCCTTCAGAAAACTAAAGACATCACAAACAAAAGAAAAACTGTGTGTGGCTGAGAGCACCAGTCCCAGATGTGATCTAGGATCACACACATGTGTGTGTCCAGAGGTTTATTTGCTTTATTAAGTCTTTTTGCTTGATGGTGACATAACAATGCCACGTAAATATCATCATTTACCTCAAAAGCTACCGACTAACCAGTTTAGGACGTTTATGTGTGCTTAATGTAGGAACCAGATTGTCTTCCAGTTCCAGAAAAGTTACATTCTCAGGGGATTGGCGACTCCTCCGTAATGTGACTACTTTACTAGTTTATTCAATTTAGTTACTTAAGTCATGCACGTAATTACATCACTAGTCATTTAATTTCTTTCGTGCAATTATATTCTAATTCACAAGCGAAGTTTTGCTGATGCTTTAAACTGCAAGCATGTGACAAACAAATGAAAATACATTCAAAATCCTAAAAGACTGCAGGGATTTGGCATTCAAACTCACTTCTAGCAGCAATGGTTCGTGCATAAAAAAGCACAGGTTAATAGAGAGATGTCGCAGGAACTTTCCAACGCTACACGCAGCTGCTATGCTACGTTAGCCAGCATGCTAACCGTACCTGAATGAGACGTCTGGGTTCGGAACCGTTCAGCAGCCGAGTTCCCTCCGCCGTCGCACCGGACTCGTCGGCTCGGCTGGACCATGACACTTTCTTTGTGATGTTGGCCATACTGGTCCGAGTTTGTCACCGACCTAAATGTCGCTATTAAATTTCATTAAACGCAGTTATTGTTGCTGTTTTGGAGCTGCATCATAACGTCCCCTATAACTCGTGACCTTTCTTGGAAGGATCGCGTACGGGACCAAAAAGGTTTCGTTTTGCGCATTGAATGCTGGGATTTGTAGTTTTTGGGGGGGATGGGCCGGTTAGTGACGGCTAATGTAAAAAATATCTTCGATTACTTGTGATTTATCACGCATTAACATTATTTTTTTTACCTCTATCTCTACATAATAAAATAAGGAGGATGACTCTCTCAAAAAAATAAAATATTATTTTATTTTCTATCTGATTAGATTCTTTAGAGTTAGGGGACTCAAACAATATTGTAACATAAAGGTAATAATGATTTTAAACAATTTTAGAAAAAAAATGATAAATAAGATTTAAATTAGTACATAACATATTAAACAGTTAACAGGGTTTATAGAGGTTAATTAAGTATTGGCAGAAAAAAACTAAATGAATATAAAAACTTAACCAGGACGTTTGTTCTACCCACTAGAACCCTATCAGACTTCCCTTTACCAGTGTGTTCCCCATGAAGCTTGGCCCGTGCAGGAAGTTTTCAGCCTTTGTCGTGATTATGGTACAGTCTGGTTATTTGCTCAAAGGACTCAGTTAACTTTAAAGAACAATTTGAAGATTTATTATGTGGCATCTTTTTTATGTCATATTATGTGTGTGTATGTGTGTGTGTGTGTGTGTGTGTGTGTGTGTGTGTGTGTGTGTGTTTAGATCAAATTTAGGAAAAACCGCATTTTGCAATAATGTGAAGTTCTATTCTGCTATTTGTGAGCATCAACAAGGGTTTTCCAGAGCAGAACAGGAACCTAAGTGACCTTGGATATGTAAAATACCCCACCCTAATTTTAGAAACATGTTACTTGGGGAGCTTCTTGCGTAACCCTTTATATTAACGTGATCGGGAAGTTTGCCTTGGTCACTTTGCTCTTTTGCAGTGAACAGATTCAGTTTCGTTATGACCACTTGACAGGTCAGTCCGTTTTTGGTCTTTCAGCCTGTTTTCTTCAGCACTAGAATCAGTGGGAAGTAGGATGATCTGAGAGCTCTTTTTAACACTCTTAGTGTGCAGTTTTTACATTTTTCTCCATTGGTGTATTTTAATTTGCCTTTTCTATCCTTAAACATGCAGAAAGATTTTCCTGTGCTGGAAGCTGGACAGGCCCTAGATGGTGTCACAGACCGATGGAGGTTTGAGAGGAACTGATATTTTTGTCTGAGAACAAAGAACAAGCATTTTACCAACCAGACAACTGCTGCAGACATGAGTGAGAGGACGGCCCTGCTGAGAGGCAGAACTGCACCACCGGAATCACAGGTTGTAGGCATCTCGATCATTAATTGTTACCTGATTTTTGCTTTAGATCCTATCTTGCTTTTGTGCTGCACCAGAGTTTGCATCTTACAAGGAACATTTGCACAGCTCATGAGTTAAACTCTCCGACGGCTGCTTTGATGCAATCAAGCTCCCGTCAGCTTCTCCTTTTTTTTCTCTAAACTCTAATATCTTGTTTTCTAAGTATCTATTTTCAGCAGTGTTTTATATCACTTATTGTAACGTCATAGTAGGGTATTGGTGACAAAGGTAGTTAAGAACCAAACAATAGTTTCTACACATGCCCTAGATGCTGACTTCACCTCCACAATTGTGCAACACTTTGGGGTATGCGTGAATGTAAAATGTCTTTAAAAAATAGCACACTCATGCATTTACTAACACTTTTTGCTTTTAACCTTGTCTTATTATACTGGAAGAATTGAACCTTTTATTTTTTGCTGCATTACACTAACTAAAAAAAAAAAACACTTCTATTCTACTTCCTCCTGAATATCACGGTGGCATAAAAAAACTGAATCAATTATTTATCCTCATTGTTTATGCATGTCTACCCTCAGACAGGTTTGTGTTTTTTTGTTGTAGTATTCCTCTGAGTTGTGTTAAATGTGTGTAAATGTAAGCTACTTTTACTTCACAAAGTATTAAATTACAGTACTACAATGACCTGTTTTCACTTAATCCTTCCCCTCTAACAAATATATTGCAGATTAACAACTCCAGATTGTTTCTGGCTGTCTTCTCGGCCGTGCTGGGGAACTTCAACTTCGGCTACTCTCTGGTCTTCTCGTCCCCGGTTATACCGCAGCTCAAAAGCCCCGATGCAGACCCGCGGCTCAGGATGGACACCCAGCAGGCTGCGTGGTTCGGCTCCATCTACACACTGGGGGCAGCCGTGGGAGGACTGGGAGCCATGTTTCTCAATGACAAGATTGGACGGAAGCTGAGCATCATGGTGTCAGCGGTGCCGTCCACCATCGGGTGGGTACTGAAATGAAAAATGGATGGTTATGATGTTTGTCTGCACATTATACTGATGTTTTAAATCCAAATTCACCTCTGTCCCAGATACATGCTCCTCGGGGCGGCTGTGAACCTCGGGATGCTCCTGGCGGGCCGTTTCCTCACCGGTGTTGCTGGGGGTATGACCGCAGCATCTATTCCTGTAGGTGACAACGGTTACAGAAGGCAAAGCCACACAAGACACGATCCTTCTAACCTCATGCTTTTGGGACTCTTGTGTGTTCCTGTCTCAGGTTTACATCTCTGAGATTTCCCATAAGAAAGTGAGAGGGGCCCTGGGCTCCTGCCCTCAGATCACCGCTGTGTTTGGGTCACTGTCCCTCTACTTGCTGGGTAGGAACCTAAAAATGACTACGAAAGCGTCTTTGTTCGGTTCGCGGTTTGTAGTTCCTGAAACTGTGAGCGTTTCCGAGGAGTGAATACCAGTGCTTTCAAACATTCTGCCCTGACGTGAAGATTGAAATGGGCTTTAGATGACCGGCAGTGTGGTGTGATCAACAGGTCTGGTGCTGCCGTGGCGGTGGCTGGCAGTGGTCGGGGAGGGGCCGGCCCTGTTGATGATTGTGCTGCTGGTGTTCATGCCCCGCTCCCCCAGGAGGCTCCTCTCTCTCGGCCAGGAGGAGAAGGCCAGGACGGTCCTCCGCTGGCTGAGGGGCGAACACTATGACACGCAAACGGAACTTCTCACCATACAGGTAGTGTCTTGGGGATTAGGACTCTGGGTTTCTGCCACTGGAAACCAAATTGAATTAAATGGAAATTTGCTTCCGGACACGTGCAGTCCTGGGCTGTGCTGTACACTGATAATCGAAGCGCATACGCCGTAACACGGGTGCATTTTTGTGTGATTAACGATGTGTTTCCCCGTGCAGCACAGCATTGACACACAGGGCAGAGTCACATTGTCCCAGCTCGCCACACCCAGCTTTTACAAACCAATCATGATCTCAGTGGTGATGCGTTTCCTGCAGCAGATGACGGGCATCACGCCTATTCTGGTCTATCTGCAACCCATCTTCTCCCATAGCAAAATTGCCCTGGAGCCCAGGTTGGGCTTCTACTCCTTCTATATCTGTAATGAATTGATATTTGTAATTTAAAATTTGTAATTCTGTCCACCGGTGCCATTAATACGGCCCTGCTGTGCCCTTTTCGCCGTGCGGCAGGTATGACGCTGCCCTCGTGGGTGTGGTCCGTCTCTTCTCCGTTGTCATAGCAGCCTCTTTGATGGACAAGGCGGGACGGAAAGCCCTGCTTTACACCTCAAGCATGCTGATGTTCCTGTCCACCCTGACGCTGACGATCGTCTCCCACACCACATCCTGTCCTCCAGGCCCAACGCCACCTAACGCCACTCTCGGTTTCGACCAGGGTTCCTACGGTAACTCTGGAACAGATGTGATTCCTCTTGTCAGCACCATGGTGTTTATATTTGGTGAGTATTACCCACGTCACCCATGTTTGGATATTGTTTCACTTTTATTCAGTAAATTTGCTTCAAAGCAGATTGAAAAGCCACGACTGAACCTTGTTTACTCGGCTGTCTCCTAGGATACGCCATGGGATGGGGCCCAATCACGTGGCTGCTGATGTCAGAGGTACTGCCACTGGTCGCCAGGGGCGTGGCCTCGGGTCTGTGCGTGGCTGTCAGCTGGTTGACCGCCTTCCTGCTCACATATGTCTTCACGCTCCTGGTGGAGGGGTACGGCCTGTACGTGCCCTACCTCTGGTTTATGATCGTGTGTGTGCTCTGTTTGCTCTTCAACGCCGTATGCATCCCAGAGACTCGCGGTCGCTCGCTGGAGGAGATCGAGAACTATTTCAGGACGGGGCGCACCTTCACCATCAGAAGACGTGCTACGGCACAGCCGAGCTAACGCCCGAAGCAGCTATGCCTGCACCTCCAATGCAGCAATTTGTTCCTTCAGGCAGAAAATGTGTTAAACATAAACACTCCATTAATTTACAATGACAGCAGAAAAATATTATTTTTAATAATAATTACAAGGTGCAGTAGGAAGTTCCTCCTCAAACATGTGCAATAGTAAATTAATTCATCACCTGGCTTTATCTGTAACTGTAGGTCAAGTGTGTGTGTGTGTGTGTGTGTGTGTGTGTGTGTGTGTGCATAGGTGGGTGGGTAGATAGATGAATGGATGCACAGCATGCATGCGGAGGTATTTCAAACCTTTGCACTGGACCAGAGGCTGCTGCCGATCTCTCTGCTTGGAAAAACCTTTTTTGTGTGTGATGCTGAGCTGGCGGGAACCCCAGGCCTTCGTTGCATCACTCCAGTTTTCACTTCACCCATGCAGGGTGTCAGCTGCAGGTTATCTGTCTCATGGAAACAGGATCATTTTCATTTAGTTTACCTCTGCCTAATACGCATTTACTGTTCTTTATTCATGATTTAAAACACAATTTAGTTTTATTAATCAATGTATTAATGTAATTTTAAGTCCATGTGCTTGGACCTAACAAAAGTTGAGGGTCACTACGTCCACCCTGAAGACTGACCGAATTTACAGCACCTAGCCAGCAGGAATGGAAGACTCAAAGCTACCATTACTGACATTAGTTTCAGTATTTCATGTTGTTTTCTGTCTTCTGCTGCAATCTAATTTTACCAGTTTGGATTTGTCAGTTTTTTACAGTACAAATACATTTTGCAATGACTTGAATTAAAAAAAATATATATTGAGATGCTTAACGAAGGACAAACAGTTGTGATCATGTTTTTATTATTTTATGAATGCACCATAAGCCTGTCTAATATAATTAATGAATTTATGAATCAACCATGTCGGGACACAGACCTCCTGAAGTAGAGTGGGAAGTAAACGCAGCCTCGGCCTCTGGTGGCTCAGCAGGCTGGGTCACATGCCACTGTGGGTGTCACAGGGCTGACGCACAAAGATCCACATTACAGCCTCATTATCGGCCCCGCTCGCTGTTAAGCGGACAAAAGAGCCCCTCACCTTCTCCATCAGTGTAATCGGTTGATAAATCATGCCAGTGGAAAGAGAACATTAACTAGAACATGAAGAACATAGAAAAAGTCATGTTTGTATGTGTGTGTGTGTGTGTGAGAAAGAGAGAGAAAAGTGAGAAACCACACCTTCCTAACAGCATGTTTTTTTTGACTAGAGACAAAGAAAAGCTTTAAGTGAGTCTTCAAACAGAAATCTGTAAAACAAACAAAACTGCAGAAGCAATAAAACATCTCAGGCTGGTTAATTAGAGGCCTGAAACCTTTACTCATAACACACTCGTAAAATTATGAAAATACTAGATACTAGACATGATACAGAGAGGAATACTGGATTGTTATGGGTGTTTATCTTGGCAAATTGATAGAAACACAAATAGTTCTACATTTTTAGTTTTTTATTTATTTAAAGAAACCTTGACTGGCTACTGCTAATAGAAAAATTCACTGGTTCATTAACTTTTTTTCTTTCACCCTAGATAACTCAGCACTTGACCTAATAATAAATCTAGTTAAACGATAATATATATTGCGAAAATATATAATATGGCTGTTAGCAGATCAAGGGGCTTCTATTCCTTCTCATAACAGTTTTGTATCCAGACCTACTGTGTTATTTATCAAGCAGACATTTTTCTGTTAGAAAAAGGTGTTTTCTGTTCAATTTTGGGATACCTCAGGGCCCAATCATGGGTCTTAGTCACAGCACATATCTGGATATGTTAAAATAAGCATCCTCATATTTCAGCATGAGCACTGAGAGCAACGATGCGGCTGCTGCTGGACGTTCCCGAAGCAGCAACATAAAAAACTCACTCCTCAGTCTTTCACGGAATAAAGTGATCTGTCTATTTTCTGGAATGCTACTGAACGAGCTTATTGAAACACATATACAGACAGAGAGACAGACACAAACACAGGCGTGTGTCACACATGTCACCCAGTTTTCATCATGAAACCAGGCAACACCCTGCCACACCTGATAAATCTGGATGATTGAGGGTGAAAAATATGTAAGATGCTTGTATGTTCTAAAAGTGCAGTTTGTTAACTCATCTTGAACACTAAAATGGTTTGGGCCGGTCCCAATCTCATCCGTCAGGTCACTGATTCCCATTTCTACGTGCAATACAGATCAAGCGTCAGTCGTCACAGGCAAGAAATGGGCAGCCGTAGAAGAAGAATGTGGCTGAACTGGCCTGATCCCAGCTGACGGAAATAGATCTCAAACTCCCCAGTCATGTCTCGGGTTATTAATGACGAGAGAGAGAGCGAGAGAGAGAGAGAGAGAGAGAGAGAGAGAGAGAGATAATACATATACATGTGCTAAACGCAACTGAACAAAGTGTTGCATATTGTTAAAAAGATTTTATTTCCTGTTTCTTTAATTGTACCAGTTAGACTACATTGATGTAGTTAAAAAGGCTTTTTCCTAATTCTGCTTTTCAGGTGTTTCTATTTTGATTCAGGCTGTTTGGACAGAAACCGGCAACAGGAACTGGAAACAGCGTGAAAAGTGATTAAGATGTTTAAAGGTTCAGATTTGTAATCTGGTTTCAGATCTTGTCAACTCTGTATATTACTGTATAATCTCTGTTGGGCTGGTTAGTGGGGGAAATAAATGCTGGTTGTAGCAAAAGTTTCCAGCCTGCATTTGTCCCATAGTCTGAAATGTGAATCCAGACTAGTTCGAGTTTCTGCCTCTCACACACACTCAAAACTCACTTCATTAGTCCTAAGAGACAAACTAAAAGGTATAAATAAAGCAGTCAGTTGACTGGGTGGGTGCTACACACACACACACACGCACACACACACACACACACACACACACACACACACACACACACACACACCGTGATTCACACTCTCTGCATATTCATGTTTTGTTGCACTGGGGTTGGGCTTAGGGTGTGCCTGGTGAGCAGCTTCTACAGGTACAGGTGGGACCAGTGGATAGCACCATCTGGACTCTACAGCACCCACACACACAAACACACACAGATACACCTCGGCCTTCCGACAGCAACACCTAGCAAAGGTAAGTGTGTCGGAAATGAATGCTGTGTTTTATATTGCGTAGATGGTAAATGTAGCTTGCTATTCCAGTAGATACACACAGAAATGGATTTTACACATTTTTAAACCTTCTTGGAATCAGAGCTTTGACTTCTAACTTTGGACCCATTTTTCTTTATCTGTGGTTTCTGTGTAAGCTCTTTCCAAGCGACGTGACAGCAGTTTGGCTCCTGATCTGAATTTCAGGCTTGATATTCTGAAGGATTCAGCTGGTTTGGCTGCACCAGCTGATGTCAAAAGGTGTTAAAGTCCTAAATCTATTAAAGCATCAAGTCTGTTGAGAAGCACTTTCGGGGTTATTTCCTTCAGTATTTAAACTATTCTGCATCACATTTGGGCAACTGGCTTGGTACACATGCACAGACTGATTTACAGGCTGTAACCGTGTGTTACCGGTAAAAAAAAAATGGTAACGATGCTGCTAATGTTAGGTTTTTAATAGGTTTATTATTTCACAACTGAACAGCTGTGATCCAGACACACCTGTGATCTAGATCCCCTGATATGGCTGTGAAATTTATTGGGGTTCCCACTGAGGCTGCTGAGCAGAAGAGGTGCAGCGTCCGCAGTAATCAGAGCGGCGAGCCGTCGTAGAAATGAGGGTAGAAGTGAGTTGGCACACAATCGTAAACGCAGAAAATAAAGCATGTGGCTGTGAAGCGGACTCTGGGATTGGCTCTTGGGTCACCAACAGGTGAATATTGATAAGTGATGACGGTTGGCACATTTGTCATGTGTACCTGCAGGTTTGAGCAGCACAGATCCCTCAGACACACCCATGACTCACATGAACGTTAGTCTCACCCTGGGACACGTTTCTGCCTCTAAAGCCACATTCAGAGAAACGACAGTAAAACCGGTGCCTGGCTTTTCTAATTCTGCTTCAGGGGATCAGTGAAACCACCGTGAGGTTTCTGCTGCCGCTCAGCAGGTGGCCCTAAAGCTGGATCAGGACAACTGCTGCTTCAAAAACCACGTCTAGATATAGATATAAGAAAGCTGAGTTGCAGAATTTAAAATTAAATATGATCAGTCAGGAGATTCTTCTAAAAGTCAAAGTTCAACCTGTTGCCCAAACTTTGTTCCCGTTCCCAAAACGAGACAGGAGCTGAACTAGTTTGTCCACATCTGTCACATTTCCACTGTAGCTTTTAATAAAAAAAAAAAAACGGGTTGTACCAGAGGAGCTGAAAGTTGACCTTCGTTGTGGCATATTTTAGATGCCTAAGCTTATTTAAACTAAAACAAAACCAAAAAAAGTCAGATTTTATGTTTAGTTGCAGATTCTTCTGCAGGAACACACCCTCAGTCTGTGATGTAGGATGAACAAGCATGAAGCTCGGTCACATTCCTGCAGAGTGTGTGTGTGTGTGTGTGTGTGTGTGTGTTTGTGTGTGTGAGACAGGGTGAGACAGGGTGAGACAAAAATTGAAAGAGACCGAGAGAGAGTTATGATACTTAAAAACACAGATTTACAGCAGCCGTTGCGCCAGTTCAGGGTTTTTAAGGACTTTGGCTTCCTCTGCTGGCTAAAATGGAACGTTTCTGTGGCTGTAGCACAAATATCTGAAATTCAGGGGTCGTTGTATCTTTTTCTGTCACTAAAGTCTTCCAGTGTGTATTTATTTATCTATTTATTTTATAGCACAATGAGTGCAAAGGACCAACCCGAACTCCCTCCATACGTCATACCAGGTAATTAAAATTAAACAGTTAGAAAATTAGAAATGAATTGGCATGAATGTGACTGTGTTAGAGGTGTGTGGGGGGTGTTTGGGGCCTAACTGACTCCCCCGCCCCCCCCCGTCTTTGCTCCAGTTGACGGTCAGGATGATGTGAAGGTTTACCACCTCCACACCCCCTTCAACCCCCTGGAAAGCAGCCAGGACCAGCAAGGTAAGCCCACCCGAGACCCCCGAGAACAGCCTTCAACGCTGGCGCCGCTGCTGAAAGGTTCCGCGCTGACCTGACCTTTGACCTCACAGCATCTCAAGCAGGGGTGGTCAATCTCGGCCTCGAGGCGGATGGAAAACGGAAGTACGTGAGCTACGACACGGCCCTGGGGAGGAACCCGGGCATGACCACGTGCACGTCCTGCCAGCAGCAGGTCATGACCAACGTCACCTACAAGGCCGGGACGTACGCCTGGCTCATGTGCCTGCTCTTCATCTGCTGCGGGTGGGTGTCGGCCTGAGGCTGAGGCCTCTCTCGCGTGTCAGGGGAAAACCATCCGTTCGCACTGGCTGCTTCAAACGTGCGCTTGCTCTGCTGCAGGTTGGTGCTGTGCTGCTGCCTGATCCCCTTCTTCATGAACAAGTTCAAGGACGCGTACCACACCTGCCCCCGCTGTAACAGGGTGCTCCACGTGGAGAAGAAACAATGCTGCAAATGAGAAGAGGAGGTGGAGGCGGCCGGGCCGGAGCCACGGAAACATGACATCACCTCCCTGGAAGGGGGCGTATTCCTGTGGATCACTAATCAAACGTCACACGGGCGGACAGACTGGGAAGGGAGGTGCAGCCGCAGCTTTAGACCTCAGGTTTTCACCCCGCTCCGGCTCATTTAAGTCGAGCAAACTCTGTGTACTTTTTCTTTGTCTTTTTGAAAAACTACTCCACTTATTCTCTATTTTTTTGTTCGACTAATTGTTTGTTATTTTAAATGAAGGCATTTGTGGAAGGAAGGAGTGGGCTCAAGAGGTCGGCGCAGTGTAGGAAAAATGATATCGATGTGTTTCGTTACCAGTCCATCCAATCAAACGTAGCTCGGAGCGTTCTAACTTCAGAGACTCTGCACATGGAAATCTGAGTTTTCTGTTACTGCTTTGTGACTTTTTTTTTTCTAAGAATGTAAAATCGGATGAATCATTGCGCTGCAGAGTCCCGATGAGGGACAAAGCTTAAGGTTGATTTAAGGCGGGTAAACGTAGCCCAGCACAGCGGCTGCAGCATTTCTGCACTCTCCATTTAAGTATTTAAGCCAAAATCCATCTCTGTTTAACTCAAAAACAGGTCTCATGTTCCACATTTTCTCGACATTCTCACTCCGATATGAAATACTGCAAGATTCTCACATGAAGGGAGAAATAAGTGTAACAATGTTTTCAAAAACTTGTCACGTTAACTCGTTACTGTTGAAGCTGCTGTCGTGTGTTCTGCCTAAACTCTGTGTACTGTAAAGACATGATGTTTGCATCTGTCATGAATTAACACGTAGGATTAGGCTATACATTCTCTTCCCCCACCCTTTTAGCACATGAAATCAAACTGACTATTTTATTACATGACAGCAGAAGAAACCCCCCCCAGGACCCAACACCGTTGTCCTGATGTCACGCTTTAACCTAAATAACGTCTATGCTTGCACTCTTATTTTCTGTTATTTTATAACATTTATTTACATATAAAAATAAACTAGATGAATATTATCACAGCCTGTCTACACCATCATTATCTTTATTTGTTGATCCCGTGGCCGATGTGCCGAAACCACCATTAAAGGGAGTCCTAACGGCGGTTTTGCACCATTTCAACGCCTGAAATCACGTCTGAGCAACCATCAGACGCGCCGTCCAACAGGCGTCGTCGATGGAGGAGAAGCCGCGATGGGTGGAACCCTGACCCAGTCGAGGTACAGAAAGATATCATAAACGTCAGACGAAAAGTCGCACCAGTGTCATCTTCGCATTGGAAACGTGCAAGTTTCAACTAGTTTTCTTATTAAATAATAAAAAATAGTGACTAACATCTTGAATTGTAGAAGAAAAGCCGATCGTTTCACTAAACAAACAAAAAAGGTCCCATTTTCCTGCTATTTTACCTGCACAGAAACTAGTTTTAATTTCCAGGGCGGTTTTGAAATGTTGGTGGACTAAGAGCTCGTTTTGGTGGGAACCCCGTACGGACGAGCAGCAGTGTACTTTTTATAGAAAATTTTATTCAACATACATTTTCCAGCAAAAAGGCAATATACAGGAATAGTTGTCATACACTGCTGCTACACTGAGGATTTTAAAGTGGAAAAGATCAAATTAAGGTGTGATTCTGCGGGTTATCGTTGCACTGCACTTTTTTTTCTCCCGGAAACAAGACAAAACCAAAATGCAGTTAGTTCTGGACCAAAAAAAGAAAGAAAAAAAACCCAAATGGAACATGAGAAAACTGTGAGCGGTACATCAGGAACGCAAAGAAAGAGAAAATCCTACACACAAGAAATATGGACACCTGGCTCCTTCTGTACCCAACAACAAAGGCATGAGTTTCTCTGAAATTTTACACCACCATAACTTTAAATATACAATTTTAAATGTCTTTACAGAGCCAGCTATGCATTAGAGGGGAGCATTTCAACTGTGCTTTAAAAAAAAAAAAGAAACAAAGAGTGGGGTGTAAAAGAGAACGAGAGGGCCAGAGCGTTTTACAATGCTGGTTTTTGTCCTCACACAATCGTCAAACCTGCAGAGTCTGCGGCTCCGCGTCGGGAAACACTACTGCTCCCGTTCAGCGGCGGGAAGGGGGGGGTCAAGAGGCGGCCAAGCGCGCGCGTGTGTGTGTGTCGGTGTTCAGAGATGGAATGACCGGGAGAGGTGGAAAACCTCAGGAAGGGGGGGGGGAGAAGACGAAGCCAGCGGGGGTTCGCTCGCGTCTGCGCGCGTTTCTTTTGAAAGTCGTCAAAATCGAAACGCCAACGAAAACTGTACATCCGCCGGTCCTGAGCAAACGGACAATAAGTGCCGACGTGCAGGATGAAATACAGACGAAGGTTCTCCTCGTTTTCCCCGTTTATTTTTAAACAGATGCTGTGGGCTTTTACTTTATTGTACAAGTTCTGCAGAAAGACGCGAGAAAAAAAAAAAGGAATAAAACTTTCCTCCAAACAAACTAAGTGAGAACTGTGTAAACCTGGAAATACTTGCTTTGCTGCGGTAAAGGACAGGAGCAGAAATAAAGAACCACGTCTAAGCAACTAGAGTTTGTTTTGGAGGCCAGTTTGCGGCTGAAAACTCTCCATTTTCAGCCCCCCCCCCAGCATAAAACATCCTTCCATCAAAACCCCCACAAAGCAGCATGGTAACCTGTTTAAACAACTATTTAAAAACAACCTCCCCAAAAAAAAATCAGATGGAAAAAGCTGGTGAGTTGGGTAGGGGGAAAAAAAACCCAAAACTAAGTACATACATATATAATATACACATATATATGTATATATTATATACCTTTACTTCCCCTCCTCTCTCTGCCTATTTCACATCTATTTTTAAAATTCATTTTAATTTCTCCCATTTGCAGACAAGCAACAAAATCAGGCAGTCAACAGGTAGGAAGCCAGGAAAACAAAACAAAAAAAAAATCTAAATAAATTGCCTCAAATACAGAGACAATGAAAGAAAAGTGGTTTGTGCAGTTTCTAACGTGGTCAAATGAGAATCCATCAGCTGCAGCAGAATCCATCTGGTTGGAGACGTAGTGCCGGTGTGGAGCCGGAGGGGTCCGGGCAGGTGGTTAAGAGTGATGAACACACACACAAAGCAAGCACGCACACACCCACGCACGCACGCCCACGCCCCGCTCACACACGCTTGGTTACAGTCTTTTCATTATGTGTGTTAAAGTAGGTAAGGGAGGAAGGTGGGGCAGGATGACGATGAGGAGGAAGGGAAAGAAAAAAAGAAAGAAGAGAGAGGGAAAAGAAAAAAAAAAAGAGAAGAAAAAAGAAAAAAAAAAAAAAAAAAAAAAAAGGAAAAAAAGAAAAAGAAGGAGAGAAAAAAAAAAAAAGAGGAAAAAAAAAGAAAAAAAAGAAAAAAAAAGAGAGAGAGAGAGAAGAAAAAAAGAAAAAAGAGGAAAAGAGAGAAAAAAAAAAAGAAGAGAGAAGGAAAAAAAGGAAGAAAAGAGAAAAGAGGAAAGGAAAAAGAGGGGGGGGGGGGGGGGGGGGGGAGTAGTTGGGGGGGGGGGGGTTTTTTTTTGGGGGGGGGGGCCCCGCCCCCCCCCCCAGTTGCTTTAGTTGTGAATCTTGATTGCTTTCTCCAGGTAGGTGTAGCGACCTCTCTTTGGAGCTTTGTTGAAATGATCCAACCCTAACCACGGGCGAGGGTGGGGCATGTTACCTGGAGGCGCACGGAAACAACCGGTTATCAGCAGCACTGACAGACGCCGCGCTTTTCTCACACCTTTCACAACTCAGAGGAGAAACCGGCACTATAAACTACAGCCTTCCAACACAGACCCTGCTAACAGTTAAACAAGCGTGCAGGGTTGCACCGAATACCTGGCTGTGGTTCAAAGTCCTTCAGATTGACCTCGTACTCATCCTCGGTGATGTATTGATGCCGTCCCATCATTACAATGGCAAACTTGAACTGAGGAGACACAGACAGACAGATTATTGGACATGGTGCCGAAAACGACAAACTTGACGTTCAACCGGGCTGTGCGTGACACCACCGCATCAGCCAGGAGGACAGGCGTCTCCACGGTACCTTCTCAAACTCTTTCTCCTGAATTTCCAGCATGTTTTGGATCCTCCTCATCACCTCTCGGAATGACTCGCCCTGTGGGGAGAGAATGAACGTGAATATCACTGAGCGGGGCGAGTTCCAGAGCTCTACTGGGGCTCGAAGCTGCTTCCCCGGCACCAAACCAGACGCAAAGTGCACTGTAGTTCGCAGACGTGGAGGATAGGGCTGTGTCGCAGACGGCCCTCACTGAAGGGTTGTTCCACTGATAAACAAATAGCTCCTCTATCAACAGAGTCGAACCCTGAGCAGTAACTCTGGACTGCTGTCTGCCTATGGATCCATCATGACAAGCAACGGGCAGAAGCGCCGCACAGCATCTTTGAAGCGAGGCTCCGGTTGGTCGGCCGTGTTAAATGAACAGGGAAGTCTTTTAAACCACCCCTGCTTCTCACACACACACACACACACGCACGCACCTGTCTAATCTTGAGCAAAAAGGGGGTCCCAAAGGTGCCGAAGACTTCCTTGTGGAAATGAGCGACAGGGATTAACATTTCACTGTCTTTGTCCAAGTCCACCTGGTCCAAAGGAATTTCCTGAGCATGCAGAGAAAGAGTGAAATGAGAGAGAGAGAGAGAGAGAGAGAGAGAGAGAGAGAGAGAGAGAGAGAGAAATGATTTCATGACGTGAGACACCATGATGCTATTCAAATGAGTTTTCAGGCATGAGTACACACAACTTCATATAGATGAACCGGTTACATAACCTGAGAAAAGAGACTAAAAGTCACTAAAGGTCAGCTTTGGACACTCACCTCTATTCTGAAGGTGCGGCTGGCAGCTGGAGATAAACATTCTAGCAGCTCATCCTCCTGGTGAACCCCTATGATTTTATAGCTTACTATCTCTAAGAGCCTACAGGGGGCGACAGAGCGTAGAAAATAAACACCAAAGTCTCAGAATTACTGAACAACTGCAGATATTTAAGGCTACAAACATACAAATTTTATATAAATATAAAAAAAAATGATTCCCAGACATGCGCAGGGTGTGTACCTGAGCTTCTCAGAGCCTTTTTCGGAGAGCTCCACTGCCTTTTTACATTCTTCCAAAAGGTCCCGGACACAGCCATGCTTGTCAGGGTAGAGGGTGATCTCCTAGGACACACACACACACACACACACAAATGTAATGTCACTCAGTATGTTTACATGACTCATAATCTGACCATGACTTGACAACTGCGGTGCATGTAAATGCATTAGTCAGAATATTACGGGGTTCCCCTTGTCTGACTAGGGCACCCAGGTAATGTCTTTAAAAAGCAAGATTTCCCAGCACACATAGGGCCTAATCAGAGGGAAACCAGACTATGAGTGTGCACATGCTCCACAAGCCCCGCGCGGCAAAAACATCCAGAGCAGGTGGTCGCAGACGGAGGATGGTGTGCGTCTTATCTGTACAATAAGAAGCGTGGACCGTATGCACGAGACAAACAAAGCTAAGCGATCAGTCATCTTCCGGTGGTTCTAAAAGTCGACCTGCTGTGTGACCACAGCTGTTTATTTTCTGCTGTAATAGATCAGATAGATTAACCCAGAGACGTTCTCCGTTGCATGTCAAGCGGGACAGCGATCGAAACTCTGACGAGATGCGGAAGCCAGCTCTGGAACATGGCTCGATTAGACTGCGCATGAGAACAGACGGCTTGAGCGGCTGCAGGCGTGGCGTGTGTGTTCAATACCTCTTCTCTGAACTGGCTGTTGAGCCATATGGATTTAAAACTCCTCCTGTTCTCAAAGTCTGTTATCTTCATCTTTAACTGTTTGCACAGGAAAAAGAGTTGACGTTAGTTTAGGTCACACACAAAACGGAGCGCCGCGGAAGCCGTTTGCTCTTTTCCACCTGCTGGTAGTAGAGTTTCTTGGGCTGCCGCGGTTTGAAGAACTGCAGCAGGTCCCGCAGAGTTCCCTCATAATTGTGTCTGAGAGGATTCCCTGGACCGTCCCTGTACCTGGCCACCAACCACCATGCAGGGGGGGAGGACAGAGACGGGGCGGAGGGGGACAGGACAGGACAGAGGAGAGACCGGGTGGAAGGGGAGAGGAGGGACAGAGGAGTGGAGGAACAGAACGAATGAGTGGAGGGGAGGTCCAGAGGCAGGAATTAAAGGAACACAACAAGAAAGGTGGGGGGGGACAGGTTATGCAACATTTCCATAAACAACTGCAAACAGTTTCAAAAAATTGGTTCACTATTCAAAATCTGGCACTTTGCAGAACAAATCTTGATCAAATTGTGTTGCAAGTCAGCAGAACTAATGATGATTCTGTGTTCAAACAGCAAAAAAGTATTCAGCATTTAAAACTGGAAATATATTTTAACATTTGTTTCTGTCTGTATATTAACTACAACATCACTGAAAAACCAACACTGTGTGTGTGTGTGTGTGTGTGTGTGTGTGTGTATGGGACAAGCCTCCTACCCCTGTGACTTGAAGAACTGCAGGAGCATGGGATCTGTGTTCAGCCTCTGCGCTACCGTCTTCGCCACCTGACAAACACAAACAACTAGACAGTTTAGAGGTGGAAAGGTACGGATCGATTATTTTCGTCATGGCTAAGCTTAAAATCGCTTTCTAAGGCCTGGACGGGTCATACCTGAAAGTAGTTCATGCGGTTGGACAGCGTCACCACGAACCCGGGGTCATTGTGGATGGTTTTGTCGCAGAAAATGACGTCTACGCGGTGGTAGAGATCCCGGAAATAGTCCTTGGCCGTCGGCAGCTCGCTGCCGTCGTTCTCTGGGTCGTCCCTGAACACAGGAAGGGAAGATGGATGAAGGATGGTTTCAGGTAGATTCCTGCCTCTGCAGTCTTCTCCGACAGCTCCGCTGGGTGGTTGTCGAGGGAAACCAATGCAACGCGGCATCACACGGCTACAGAGGCGCTTGTTACATATGACAGAGGAGGCGGCCGCATGCCTTCAGCGCTGAGGCTACGTTCTGACCGTACGAATCACACCAGCAGCTGCCTGTAAGGATGTTAGCGTGACCCCAACAGCCTTGAAAAGAGCAGCTAAAAGCACTCAACTTACTTCTGGAAGACAATGATGTCTCCGTCCATGAGCTCATCCAGGGCCTTGTCCAGAGAGACATCATAGTCCTGTATCCGCTCCGTTAGATTAGGTTTAACTTCCTGGAAGACAGGTAGCGTTAATGTGAGGGGGAATCTCCCAGAAGCGACGGAGCAGCAGTAACGTAAACAGTCTGAACCGGAGCGGAGTGTGAAGACAGAGAGACGCTGAAAACTGCAGTTCGCTCTACAGGAGTGAGAGAGGCAAAGCCTGTGTGAGAGACTCAGAAATGCGCAAGAGAAGGAGTGAAGAAGAAGAAGAGCAAGTAGGAAGGAGAGAAATGTGCTACAGAAATAGATCACCTCATAGAGGATAAGGCTAGTTTCCTGCTGAAACCCTGCTCTCTCGCACATGACTGGCAGAAGGTCTCCTAGTGAGGAGAAACGACAGCAACAAACAGGATTTTAAGCTTTATCTGGATCATTCCTGTCTCTCTCCTTCGCCGTGACTTACTTATTTTGCAGGATATAGGTGTGTAGATATGTCCACAATAATTTAAGCTTCTTGTTTTGGGATCATACATTTTCAAGAACAACATGACATCATCTGAAACGAGAGACACCGAATCACCAAAACACAAACACCAGCTCCTCCAACAAAGATTTATGTTTAAATATGTTCTCAAGTGTGCAGATTGAGTGCGACAGTGGATGAGGACACCTACGATCTTTGTCAAACTTGGGTAATGTGGCCCCACTGGCTGCCAGCTCTGGATCCACAGTCTCCAAAAATATTGTCCAGGGGTTCTCATTGTCACTCAAGTCGATCATCTGATACACACACACACACACAATTTTAAAGTAGATTCCCTCAATCACGAGAGGGCAACGTTCTCTCGTCCTCGTTTCTCAAGTGACCTTGACCTTTTATGTTGTGCGACGACTCTGTAAATCTGACTCCAAAAAGTATGAAAACAGCAGATAAAGGAAGGACAAGAGTCTAATTCTCTTACCGACTTGTTGCTGTCGGCCTCGTAGTCGAGCATGGCGGGCCGTTTGGTTCCGTTGCTTCGTGCTTGCATGGGCCACAGCCTCATCTGATCCTGTGGAAATCCCTGCGGTCAATCGCGGAGATCGGGTTAACTTCGCATTTATTTTAAATGCCATCAACAGTAGCATCAGTGTTGTGGTAGACCGACGCTTAATCAACAGCCCTTCAACAACGAGACAAACAGAAGCAGGAAACGCATGCCCACACACAAAAAGTGTCAAGGCAGAAAAACCGAGAAATAAACCTGACAACTAATAAAAAACATCAGGAAAAATTCCACAATGGAGTCAACTTTGACCATGTAAAGACAAGCACGAAGCAAACACAGCAAACTGCTGAACACCGTTAGCATGAGCTCTATTCAAAGATATACTTTGCTAGCTAACCTTCAGACAACATAACAATCCCTCTTTCGCCAGGAAAAGGTCAGATATTTAAAAAATGCCTTCAGATTGTCAAGCAAAGTCAGGCAGTTGTTTATAAGATCTTCCCCCACCCATTTCCAAAACATGCAATGCTCAATTCTGCATTTTTCTTTAACTTATCAGCATTTAAATGTAGGAACTAAATTGGCTGATTGGCAGCTTTTTCTCAAGGCTTCCAGGAATTCTTTGCTGTCTATGATGTGCCGAGGGAATGAAACTGCTCTCACCATGGTCTGGGAAAGATTCTGGACAAACTCCTGCAGCGTCGAGCTTTTCAGGACCTTGAAGACCGTGTATTTCACCTTCTCCTCGTCATACATGTCGTTGCCCTGATGACCGCAGAACTGATCCTCTGTCACCATCTGCCCAGGAGGAGGAGACAGGAGGGGGCTTCTTTTCATCATGTGCAACATGCGGTTCAGGAATGCACATCATGTGGGTTATACTTCATTATTCCTGGTTTGAACTGACAGGTTCTTCCATCTACGTGTGTAGCCTAATAAGATATGCCCGACGGCGCTGCGTTGCCCTACCTGAACCTGCATGTAGAGGTGAGCCTCTTGGCGCTCTTTCCTCTTCTGTGCCTCCACCCTTTTCTCCTCCTGCAGACGCTCCACCAGCTGCTGGGGGATGTCCACGTCGGTCATGGGCTGGAGCACCTCACCTGGGAGCCAAGACCAGCGCCTAATTAGCCGGCAATCGAGGGCCTGGCGCACGGATGATGCTTCACTCACTCAGCTTGGACTCCCGGATGTAGACCAGCATGTACGCGTTGGTGCAGTGGCGCACTGACAGGTCGTCGTCGTGTCCGCCATAGTTGTGCTCTATGGCCTCTTCCTTGGTGCACCGCGACACCACGTCGTCGTCAAATTTACACCACTGATGAGATGAATGGAGGGAGGAGCAACAAAAGTAGAGAGAAAGAGAAGACACAACACCTGGTTACTGTCAAATCAGGGTTTTAGAAGTCAACAATGCAGATGAGGAATTTTAGGGGCTTCAAACAGAGGTGCTCAAAAACATGTTCAAGGCATGCCCACAGAATTTTTGGGTGAAAGATTAAAATAAAAAGGTTTTCTCACTATTGTTTCCTTGACACTCACTTTGCCGTCTCCTTTTGGATTAAGATAGACGACGTAGTGACCGCCGTGGTTGTCCCCGCTGTGCACCAGCACCGCGTGCAGGATGTAGTTGGCCGGGTCCTTCGAGTCTGGCTTCTGGAGGAACTCATCCAGGGGCAGCTGGTCGGGAAACTCAAACCTGAGGAGGAGGGAAGGACGTGGGTTTGCCGGTGAGAGAACAGGGAGAGGAAGAACAGAGAAGTGGAAACAGGGAGGAATGGGACAATGGGAAAACGGTCAAGTTGGGCCAAAAACGAGTGGGGATAAACAGAAACAGTCGACTGTGTGCGAGTGCAGTTAGCAACACAGGGAGAGTCCCCAGAGATGCTGCAGGAGGAAATGATCTGTTCCAGATGACTACATCTCCATCAAAGTGTCACATTATCCCTGCCAGCTGGTGAAAACACCATTATCTCACACACAGATTGAGCCTTCACAGAGCCCCTCTCAGGCACTGGCTCCGTCTCAGAGCAGGAGGTCCAAGCACCATCTTCAGAGAGCTTTAGAAGCCGTTTCTGGAAATAGCAGTGTGCTTAACCAGCTGACGCCACCCACTGAATCATCTCTACGCCTGTCCAGCAGCCCCCCCACCCGCTGAGGGTAGAAAGAACGTCAAACAGCCGCGCGTCTACCTGTCGTTAATCTTGATGTTTTGGTCCGTCTGCGGGTCGTACATGAACCTCATGAGCTGCAGGTGGAGAATCGGGGGGAACGTGAGGAACTTGACACCCTTTTCTGCTTCCTGCAACACAGCCAATAAACAGAGATTCCTCACCAACCCTTAATACCACGTTTTGAGTCCTGATGTCAAGGTGGCACATTTTAAAGCGGGCCGGTAAATCAGCTGGGGTCCGTGGCCTCTTAAACCTGAAGGAGCGCGTGGAGCCTCACCTGTAGGCCGTGTTCTCCAGCGTCGTATTTGTTGTCTCCGTCTAACTGCTCAGTTGCAACGTAGTCTTTGAAGGACTCGAAGACTGGAGAGAAACGACAGGGACCGTTAACCACGCTGGTGCCGCATGGCTGCTCGACTACAGGCCGATGCTGCTACTCACTGTTCTTCTTTCCTTTTATGCTAAGCTGGATGTCGTAATAGTCCTCTATCCGCTCCGACCGGTAGTCCACGTGCTTACACTGGATGTAGGACTACAAAAGAAACACCACAGTTAGCCTGGAAGACATGACGCACATAGATTTATGGTTTTTCCTGACACATTTCAGCAACTAAAATTCTATTCCAGTGTCCCCAGGTTGCTTCTCTCACAACTGCAAACAAATTTCTCTCTCTGAAGAAGACTCCTGCAACGTACCACCATCTTCCCTCTGAAGAGCTTGGGGATGGTTCCTTCCACACACGTGCCTTTCATTTTGTTCTCTACATTGTCCAGAAGCTGCAACACACAAACGAGCATCACCGGATGAGAATTGTCCAGCATGCGCACGCTACAAAACGCCCACGTTCTTCACAGCGGGAGTCAAACTCACCACTCTGCACAGCTCCTGGACGTCGTGTTGCATGAAGCTGTCTAGTGTTTCCCATCTGGAACAAACCCCGAAAAGGTTAAACGCAACGAAAAGAAATAAAAGGAAAATAAAAGCCGTTAATCCTTCAACTCTCCATAAAAACCAAGGAGCATGAGTTTGGGAACGGGACCAACAGCACCCTGGTTTGTCTCAGGGTTTTGGTTTTTATTTACTTCTTAACTTTGCCTTCAGGGTGGAACACCGTCTACCGAGCAGTCAGCAAAAGCAGAAAGATGTCCTACCCGAAGGATTTGGTGAGCTTCTTGGTACCGACGGGTTTGTCGCTGTGCTGCAGTTCATAGAAAACCCTCTGCAGCGCCAGGGGAACGCTCTTGCTGGAGTCATCCCCCTCGGTGGGCATCATGTAGACCGCCTGGGAAAAGAGAGAGAACGAGAGAGAGATCAACACGAGAGGATTTTCCGTTATGGCCAGTGAAAGGTGGTACAGTCGACACGGACTCACCCGTCGGAGCTGGTTGGTGAAGAAGAGCGTCTGCAGCAGGCTGTTCATGTAGCAGGTAGCTCCCTGGTTCTTCAGACCAACGTAGCCCGTGTGTTTCTTAGAGTCCCAGCTGATGGGAGACAGAGAGCTCACGTTAGCTTCACCAAGCCCAAAGCCACAAGGTAACCTCGGGAAGGGGGGATAAAAGCCACGCACGCTACTCCGTGTGGAGCGTCCGCCTGGACGGAGACCTCGAAGGTCACTTTGTCGTCATCGATGAAGCCCCTCTCTGGGTCCGTCACGTCCTGCAACGAAACCGACAGACGGCCATCAAACAATCTCCCCTTAGTTCAGCGTGGACCAAGAGGGTCCGAACATCCAGGCGTGCTGCAGGTTCGGAGAACCTTGACAGCGAGAAACAAACCGCAGCTCTTTTTTTTCTGCCACCGTGATGTAAAATCCTCCTCCGGGTTGACTCATTAGCACAGAGCGAACGGGTTAGTAAGCCGCTAACTGATAATCCAGGTCTCACGCACCCGCAACACGGCTGGTTACTAGCTTCTTTCTGCCGAGTCATGCCGGGTCAGAGGCACAACCGCCCTGACTTCACCCGTGACGGCATTCGGAGCGGCTGTTTCGGGAGCGCTGCATACGGATTTCTACTTACACTCCAGGACATGAAGTTGGAGAAGCCCCAGTCGTTCTCCTTGTGGAAGAAAAGATGGCTGATCCTCCGACTGAAGGACTTCTCATCGTCTTTGTAGTTGATGATTTTCAACATGGCCTGAGCGTGACACGACCATGACCTGAGCAGGAAACGGCAGCTTCAGTCGAGCAGAGATTCCTCCGCTTTGACTCGTGTGTGTTTGTTTGGAACTCGGGCGGAGGTGCGTACGTGGAGTCTGACTCGGCGTTGCACTGGAGGAAGAAGCCCACGCTCTTCTGGTGCGGCCGGTCGGGGTAGAAGCGCGGCATCACCATGATCTTCCACGGCAGGTTCCTGACGAAGCACGACGGGCTGAGCACCGACTCGCTCAGGCGGCTGAACCGCTCCACCACATAGCGGAAGGTGGCCTCCGACCGCCAGCTGGTGTCTGGAAGGCAGAAGAGGGAGGGGGGGGAGAGTTTAGGTTCGCACAACGGCCTCAGGAAGGGACCTGCCAGTGTTCACCAAAGCGGGCAGCGGCCTCACCGTCCTCCATGTCCTCCTCGGCGTTGTGGTGTCCGTCGCCCATGGCCAAGTTACCGTTGATCACTGGGTTCGCTGGGATTCTCGGAGGCTCGTCTGTGTCGCCGGCTGGATGAGGAGAGAATGATCAAAGTGACTTCGGTGACTACCCAAAGACCTGCCCTGCAGCTGAAGGGAGAGCGAGATGGCTGGCCGACCCTAGAACTAACCAATAGGTTCCTCCGCAGGAGCGGAATAAAAGCAGACATGCAAGTCATGCTCAGGAGTCGCTAAAATGTCCCTTCTAACCCTAACCCTATCCCTTCTTTTGTCTCGCTGTGGGAAAAGAGAGACAATGTGTGCGCACTGGAACAAAAAAAAAAAAACAAAAGCCAAAACAAACATACTTTACAGGCGACTGCATAGTTAATGATGGAGCTGCAAACCTCACGCGTGTAGGTGGGAGATTCTCCCCCAAAACACAAACAACAGGAGCGCAGACACAAGAGAGTCGGCCTCAAGTCTCACACGTTATGTCCTACACTGAAACGTCCATCCGGCTCTGATCGAACTGGGCCGATGGTGTCGGGACATCGCTGACCTGAGGCTGACCTAATTTTCCTACCTGGATTACACCTTACGAACGGAGTCGGTCGGCTGGACACTTTGCGTCCTATCCGCTATGTGACTCCATCCTCCCGCACACATGGCTGCATTCTGTCGGGCAGTGTCCGTTTCCATCGTCACGGTTTTACCCTGAGTGACTGTTGGGTGAAGTCCACTTTTACAGATCTTAGCAGACATTAACAGAACTCATTTAGTGACAATATAGGTTGTCCTAGTTCTAATTAGATAAAATGTGATATGCAGAACACATGCTGCATTACTCCTGATGCAATCTTGAGACTTGGAGGATGGAAGTAACTCTTTCTTTGTGACTACATTAGGTAATAAAGGACACGTGACTGCAGAAAAAGAGCATTCATTTGTGAAAACGGTCATATGGTTGATTTGTGTCAACGAGAGAACTACAGAAATATGCAGACGTGATGTATACGGCTGCCTTAACAAATAATGAAATTAGCAAATGAAAATAAAAAATAAATAAACAGGGGACGATTGGGATAAAACGGGAGGTTGTGCGATCTCTGTGCACCAAACCCAAGTACAGCAATGGTGCTGAGTGTGACTAACAAAAACACAGATCATTAAAAATGGCGAGCTCCATGCCGTTGGGTCTGTCATACAATGAAGCAGCAAATCCCCGCGCTGCCCCGCTGCAGGCCTGGATTACCGCAGCGGCGACTACCGGCGCCTGCAAGTACAGCCACAAGCTCACGTTGCTGTCAGGCGCCAGGGCAAAATAAAACATCAAAACACCGAATCGCAGATAACAACGCCCATTTGGCACTATATTTTCTACTGTACGTGTAGTAGCACAGCCGATTTCGTCAAGAGCGACTGACGCATCTGCGTTAGCTAGGTTACCTAGCTACCTAGCAGACACTAGCCGCAGATTCATCAAGAGGCCGTTATTAGCTGCTCGTTCTGAAGCTAACGTGCTACAGAGAAATAGTCAATTACAGTGTGCACAATGTAGCGTGCGGTAGCAGTGACAGGCTTAAATAGGACAAAATCGTCTTTTGGATTTTTAGGGCCTAACCTCTCGGTAATGGGGGGAAAAAGAAAAAAATCGAACCTTGCAAAATAACTCCCAAGCCACCATTTTGGAACACCACACACCCCCTTCATGGAAACTAGCTCATATAAGCTAGCATGCTAGCCAGTGAATGAACCTGAGGGGGCCTCCAACGCAAATTTTTAGCATAGTAGCTGTCCCGCTAGCTGCAATGCAAGTCAGCCCCCGAACACGACCGGCCTAAATTTTAAAATGTCTTTCTAATAATAATATCGCATGCATTCCTTACTTTTTTGGCGAGGAACAAAATGGCTTATTTTTACGCCCGCAATATTCAAACTGAGAGGATGCTAGCTAGCGCCTTGCTACAGCCAGGTTAGCGACGCATTGCAAATAAACGAGTTATTTGAGGTCTATTAAAGCCCTGGCTCCGTGGCGCCGGTTTATTCACCCAAAAAACAATTTTGACCAAAAATGCGGCTCGAGATAGCTGTCAAAACCGGACCTAGTCAAGACTGGCTGGCGAGATTAATTAACCCTCGCTGTCTACTATGTTAATTGTTGATAACGGCAAATGTTTGTAAACAGTCGTGTTGTTGGCCTTTAAATCCACACTTCTGCAAGAGCAGAACCGTGCAAAGGTTCCTAATAGCCGGTATTTGTTGAGAATCCAACTTGTCACGGTCGGCAAAGCCTTCCAAACCCGAAGCCTTTACCTCGAAGCTGACCAACACGAATGAATGCTTCGTCGTGCTAAAACAACCCAGCCTAAGAGCAACACCCCGGCTCGCCCAGGATCAATGGGAGACCACAAACGTGCGGGATGAATACCAGCACCCTTCACTTATCACGCAAAAAACGAGGTCAGCACCAGGCAATTATACTGCAGAGGACGCAAGATGAGCATTTAAAAGAAGGTCGGCCGGCTATCCTAGCTAGCCTCCGGCCTGACTGTTTACTGCAAAGCTGCAGATAGTCCGCATCAACAAAGCTCCCTTGCGGCTCCTTCGCGGTCCTAAAATGAGGATAATTGGTGTCGGTAAAACATTCCCGGGACCGTTTCTTACCTTCCATCTCCATGTCCTCCGGTTCGCTGAGCTGCTGCTCGCCGGCTTTCTGCTGCTGCTGCTGCTGCGTGTGGTGGTGATGGTGGTTCATGTTGGCAGCTGTTGTCGTTGTGATGCGGGGCTCCCTGCTCTCTCTGGTCCCCTCGACCTTGTCCAGACTCGGTTCGACGGGGAACCGGGTTCTGGACTGCTGGTGAGGTGTGGTAAGACACGGAGGCGGGGTGGACAGGTCGAGCCTGGGCGGCCGGGCCTGCTCTGTTCCGACCTCGGCCTTGTCCGCTATCAGCGCCGGGGAGTGAGGAGGGGAGGTCGGCGGGGGAGCGGGTAGAGAAACGCGGACGTATTTACTCGCTATTCGCCCAATCTCGGCGCCTTTGGTGGGTGCGAGTCGCTGTGTGACGGCGGGGGGAAACCGGCCTGGATGGACACGGGCTAGGAGGAGGGAGGCCCGCCGGAATAAACTAAATCAATCTGGTCTTACCCCGAAAAAGCGGGGTAAGAAGACAACGAAGAAGACCCGCACCTGGAGGAGCCCCGACCCTGGTGGTAGCTAAGTTGTCGGCGGGCTACCTGACACTCGGTAGCCAGACGACGATATTGGTAAAACAACAACGAATACAAAGGAGCATTTGATACCGACACGCATTCAACAACTTTCCCCGCGATGCCCCCAGTCCGTGCGCTCCTCCGATTGTCCCTCGTCTGGGGGAGAGCGGAGGGAAAAGCTATCCATTCAAAGCAGCTTCCAAACCCGGGGACGGCACTAACGTCGCCTTTCGGGGGAGCTCAGGGAGATGCCTCGCCGCAAACCGACACCTATCAAAGGCGACGCTCAACGCGAAAACCAGCCAAAGGCAGCGCCCTGTTGCATTTCAGGAGGGGTCGTTCGGACTGGCGGAGAAGGTGCCCGGTCATAAAACGCTCGCCTGTGTCGCGCAGCTCCGGGGCCGCTCTTGAGCCGAGCTGCGTGTTGAGTCTGAGGGAAATCTCAAAATGGCGGCCGCGCTCTTCTCCGAAATGTCACATCCGCACGGCGATCCAAACACTGGCGCACCGCACCGGCTTCGGGCGGCCGAGCAGGCGTGCGCCTCGGCCAACACGGGGACTAAATTAGAGCCAGCGTTTAAATTAGTTCATGCCAGGACAGGATAACGGCAGGTACCGGTGTTCTGGTTTCGCCCACGATGTCTGTCATTAACTTGGGAAACTAGCGACCTTTGGAGCTCTTTTTGAACTATTATTATTTCTTTATTATTATTTTTTTTTTTTTAAGGGAGGCCGAACTCGTTTTCTTATTCAGTCAATCCTATAAACACTTTGGTTTTTTTCCAACTTTCACGCGTTGTTTATATATAGTATATATACACTTGCCAAAATTTCATCAACTAGCTAAATCATTAGGTCTGTTTTTGTCATGCCGTCTTGGTGTCTGCAGTTTTAATGCATTTATGCGTCCGCTTACACGTGTATTTTAATAAACGCCTGAAATATATTTTAGTATTAGGGTGAAAAAAATGAAGCTGTCATACATAAATAAATCGAGAATTCACGTAAATTTAATCTTTACTTAACCTTTTTTTTAACTTCAAATTTAGTAGAAAAATATGCTAATTTATGGGGGGAAGTGTAATAAGCGTATATGCGCTTTATTTGCGCCGGATGTGACTGAGGACATTACCGAGTCGGTGGTGCCGCCTAGTGGACAAATCTGGAACACCACGAGAATCGCCGCGTTGTTGCCGACTTGTCCTAATTTTACGTGTCTTAATATTTAAACCAACGCAGCAAACAACGATTTTGATGGGCGCTTTGTACAGAGCTAAAGGACAAACAGAAGGAATTTATTAAAGGTAATGTCAAACAAAAATAACAACAAAAAACAATTTATGCCGAGTTTTACTTTTAGTAAAGTTGAGCGTTTGAAGGAAAAAATATAGCCATGATACAAAAACCTGAACTTGTAACTGCAAGCACAATCTGCAAATTTAAAAAACACATTTCTATGTCATTTATGGTAAGTTCTGAGAAAAATAGAAACTTTAAACAGAAATTTGACTTTAAGAGCATAGACACGCCTTTAAGTACACCATATTTTACAATATTACAATATATTGCATTTAAACGTAAACATAACTCCTCCGTAATCCCTCTCATTTATAAACCTGGCCCCAGGAAAGTTATGACCGCGGCCCTGTGGTGTTTTTCTACAAGACTGTACACATTAATAAAAAAAAACAAAAAAAACAAAACCAGTCAGCAAGGAAAATACCCCTCGGACAGGGAAGCAAGGGGAAATATTCCCCCCTTTCGCATGGCGCCTATGTTGATGAGCAAACACGCTTTTTCCTGCCAGCTTCGCTGAAGGGATTTCTCTTTACTGAGGTCCTTTTGTACCGATGCCGGACGGACATAGTAGAAGCCGAATATCATTCTTTGACGACGCTCTCGGCCCGCCCTAACGAACACCAGTGTCCAATCGGGACTCGTATCTGGTGCAATGGGCGGACCAAAGCGAGTAGCACGGTAGTCTTCCTTCTATATAACCCGATGTCGCCAACTGGGAAAAATAGTTAGCCAGGCTGAATTTCACAGATTGTGGCATGAAGAGCAATGTAATGTTATCTTATCAACTGCGAAGTAGCAAAACAGGAAAAGTATTAATGAATTTGTTGACGTTTCTCGATATATAAAGACTGGCTCTCAGCGATCGAGCAATTACAAACCAAATTTCACCGAGTTTGGTGCTTTAAATGGAGGAGAAGAAGGAAGAGGGGGATTCGGAGATACAGGGACATGGACCCGAGCACTGGTTCTCAAAATGGGAGCGGCAGTGTTTGGCCGAAGCGGAGCAAAGGGAGCTGAGCGAGGAGGAGGTCGACAACGACCAGGATAAACTGTGGCATCTCTTCCAGAACTCTGCCACAGCTGTGGCTCAATTGTACAAAGGTTCGAACCAGTGCCTTTGCTTGTCCTATTTCGAAATGTTGACCGCATCGAGACGCCTTTAATTAATAGCAACTGACACACTAGAACCAACGCCATTGTCCTAGCATTAAAATCCTAAAATGCAGTTTAAAAAAAACTGCCCACCACTATTGGGTGTCTCCAGCTGATTTTACAGTACTCGGCTGGCTTGCCTGTTAGCTATTAGCAACGTTTATCTCGAGGCTCCAATTGAACGCAGTTATTGCGTTGAACAGTTGTTTTAAGATCGCCAGCCAGATTCTATAACTGTTTGACTGTTTGTCCACATCGGGTTTGTTTCTATAGGAAGTTTTTCAGGACCACACACTAGCTAACCTAGCGTTAGCCGGGGCTAGTTACAAAATGGCGATGGTAACAACAATCGTAACTACGCGACATTCCCAGATGACAGCCTGTTGTATTCCGTCAGGGGCGACCATATGTTCCACCCGACTGGATTACCTGTCCAAACACGATGTCGTGTACGGTTCCGAATGTGCCCTGACGGGGGTTCTTGGTATTGAAACGCCACGGTTTATTGCTGAGTGAGCGGATTGTTTAGCAACGCGCAGTCAGCGTAATAATCGCAAAATGGCGAGGATAGTCCTGGTTCACGGCGAAAATATAGGTTTGTCAACAGTCTGCTGTGCCCGTGGCGCTTTCAGGCGCGATGTGTTCACTTCTGAAGTAACACAGCTCGGTTGGCTAAGTGTATCCGTGTTTGACATGTGTGTATTCCGCGTCCTTGCAACTTTACTGCTGAGAAGGCAGTTAAGTTGAAGAGTGTGTGTGTGTGTGTGTGTGTGTGTCTGTGTGTGTTCGAGTGCCAGCTGACGTTATTTTTATGCCAAACGCGTCCAAGCATTCAGTGGTTCTAGTGATCACAGTTATTGTTGCCCTAAGACACCAGCAATCTGTGTAATAAAACATGTAATGACATACATTTCTACATCTGCATTGTTCAGTCAGGACATTTAGAAAGATTCAAGGTAAACCGTTGACTTTGTGGTGAATTAAGCGTTGGTATTACCAGTGTTTTGTTCCACCTGAAGGCCATGATTAGTCTGGTGAAAACAGCAGACAAAATATAGATTTATCAGAGGTCAAAAGGAAGTGTGACTAAATCATCACTGTGGAAAGTCCCTCGAGTCATCGCACTGGAAATGAACCGATGATGTGAGACACACGTCACAGGATGGACTTAAAGTGAATTAGTGTGGAATCGGATGGCGGGGACAGACCCTCGTTCACATCCAGACCAGTGAAGAAGACTCCCGTCGGAGCGTGGGTGTCATGGGATCAAGGGGTGCATTCAGGAACGGAAATACCAGCTACAGCAAACCAAAAAGCACCTGTCACCTGGGAGAGCAGGAAGATCAGATGGGCCCGTCTGGAAACGAGCCCTTCTGTTGTCTGTGAAAAGGAACCGTCATTATCCCTCCTATAATTCCATTTTTTAAATATGGTGAGCGTGGCGTCAAAGGGCGAGCGTTGCTCTGCTCGCACTCGTCCAAATGCTGCAAAGCTGTAATAACGCCTGGCTGTTCAGGTGAATAAGGACCTGAAACATAAAAGCGGAAGCAACTGAGAAGTGTCTTTGTCTCTAGTCAGCACGCGGGTTCTTGGGGGGTTCCAGCGGCTCTGACCCTCTCTCTCCCCACAGATCGGGTGTGCCACCAGCAGGGCCTGTCCTTGTGGGTGCCATTCCAGAACTCCGCTACTGCACTTACTAACCTGTACAAAGGTATCAGAACCCGTTTCTCTCTTTCCATTTTTCATTTTGTTGGAATTGTGTGGAGGAGGCGTTTGTCCGTCCCGTGGCTTCCCGCGTGGGGCTGGCCCTTTCTGCCCCTGCCCTGCGCCACGTGGACCTCCTCCCGCCGTCCCAGGACCTGATGAAGGGTGACGATTAGGTGGGGACGTGAGTGCAGCTGGTTGTTTGGTGCATTGAGGTCCAGGTGGTACCTGGCCTCTCACCTGGAGGCACCTGAGCAAGGCTCCGGCTCCCCCCTGGTAAAGCAAAACGCCTTAGAAGGTGCCCGGGGTTTGGGTTTTTGTTTGTTTTCTTTTTTTCAGTGATTAATCAGAAGACAGACTGCTGCATGACTTTCAAATCCAACAGCTGACGTCGTTTTAAAAGGCTGAAAACAAACAGGAACTGTTCTGTTTCTGCTGTTATCAGAGAGCGTGGAGGCGCATCAGAGGAGCTTTGATCGCGGCATACAGATAGGCCATCAGCGCCGTAACAAGGTAGCCAGAACGCCGACTTCTGCGTTCCAACACAAACCGACGACTGCGGCCGAGTTACAGGTGATCATGCTGCTCTTGGACTGCAGGACATGCTGGCCTGGGTGAAAAAGCGCCGGAGAACGATCCGCAGGGAGGATCTGATCAGCTTTCTATGTGGCAAAGCACCACCGCACAGAAGTAGCAGGGCCAACCCCCGCCTGACCGTGGGTGGCCCCAGTCGGGCCAATTCGCCAGCGGAGACCGGCTCGTCTGTGGAAGCGGACCTGCAGCCCTTCAGGGAGGCCATAGCGCTGCACGGTAAGAACACGGCGCCTGAGTGGACGCACCTTCAGCCTGCATCGTTGGGCAAACAGCCTCACACAGCCGGGCGCCAACCGGTCGTAGTCGCAATTAGTTGCTTGTAACCAAAGCGCAAGAGTGTTTGGGTCTCGGACGTCCGCCGCCGCTGCCCTCAGACGTGGTTTAGTGGAAATGTTGCGCCGTAAACTGATTGTAGGGATGATTTCAGCCTCCTCTGGTCTGGTGGTCGTCAACCCTGGCTGGGCAGAGAGGGAAAGAGGGAGGTGAAGCTCCAGCACATGTGGCTCAGAGATAAGGACGCCGTATCTCCAGCTTGGTCAGATGCTGGCCAGGGCCTCACTTTGCAGCCCCCCCGTGTCTGGCTGACTGACTGGCTGTCTGGCTGGCTGTCTGGCTGACTGTCTGGCTGACTGACTGGCTGTAAACTTCCTCGTTAACATTGAGATGTTGGTTCCTTTTGAGTCGACTGTGGCGGCTTCGAAGTTAATATGATGAGTTATTACTGTACAAAGGTGAGAAACTGGTGTTCTGACCACAGAACAGGCCGTACAGAGCGTAGTTGGCTTTGAAGGTTTCTAGTTTGTTTTTTTTTTTTAATGTCAGGACAGTCAACAAATGTGGCCGCCATGCTCCTTTTAGCATGCGTGAGGAGGTTTCACGGGGTTCCACATCCCTGAGATTCCACCGCTGTCTGGTTTTGGCTGTTTAACAGGTGGGATTCCTCCAAACATGCTTGAAAACTGCGACACGACTCATGCACGGAGGCTCTAGTCCCCGTCTGAGTGAACAGGCTCGGTATGACTGCGGGACTGAGTCCGGGTCCAGGCTTGGTGGGTTTGGAAGCACCCCTGATGCAGACGGCTGAAGGTGTGTGCCGCCTGTTTCATGGAGACGCGCGAATGATTAGGAGAGGCGGCGCGAGGCGGCGCGAGGGGGGAATTGCCTACTGTAGCCTAATTAGGTCCGTGAAGAATACTCCAAGGCTCGGATGGCGGTCGTAGCCAACCGTTACTACCGCAACCCTCGAGCAAACGCTGGGCCTCAGCGCCGCCATTAATGAGCAGCCCGGCGGACTCCTGCTCCCCTCATCTGTGTTTTCCTCCTTCCACAGGCCTGAGCGGGGCCATGGCCAGCATCAGCGTGCGC
The DNA here is from genome assembly GCA_000180735.1 of Tetraodon nigroviridis. Taxonomy (NCBI): domain Eukaryota; kingdom Metazoa; phylum Chordata; class Actinopteri; order Tetraodontiformes; family Tetraodontidae; genus Tetraodon; species Tetraodon nigroviridis. The sequence continues at coordinate 884,698 of CAAE01014696.1, read as the reverse complement.
TCCGGCGCCCCAGGGTCGCCCACGCACGTGAGCGGAAGCAGCAGCGGCGGCGGCGGCGGCTCCTCCAGCGCCGTGCCGGCCTGCCGCGCCAGGCGCAACGGCCTCCAGGACGTCGACCTGAACACTTTCATCTCAGAGGAGATGGCGCTGCACCTGGACTCCACAGGCTCCGCCTCTGCCGGCGGAGGCGCCACCAGGAAGAGGAGCTCCACCCAGTGCAGCGACGTCATCACGGACTCACCCACGCACAAACGCAACAGGATGATCTGACCCACCGGCCCGTGTGTGTGTGTTTGTGTGTGAAGGGGTCGTACGGAGGAGTGATACGGGCGAGTGTTGGCCTAGTGTCAGACAGACAGACAGACAGACAGACAAAAAAAAGAAAAAGAAGCCCTAGAAGATGCCGAATGTTGGTTCAGTCTGTTTGGGTGTCGTCTCCTTTACCTTTGCGTGTACATGGATGAAGCGCTAGCCGGGAGTGTGTGTGCGGGCGAGGAGTCCCTCGCCCCGCTGACATCGGTGCTCAGAAAGGGAGGCGGTGGGCGGCTCCTCGGCCCCCGAGGAAGAGAAGACACACTGTGCTGCTTAACGAGCAAAAGCCACTTGTTCCCCGCCCGTCTGGGCCCCTCCCTCACCTTCACCCGTCCCCTTAGCCAGGAAGCGGTGGATGACGTCGCTGGTTTACGCTGCTGGTGCTGCGGCGGAGCAGTGGCCTCCTCTGTTACTGCGCCACTGCGGCTCTGAGTGCCCGAGCCCCCCCCCCCAGGAGAAGCCCCGGCCATTTATTTGCTCGTAGCCTGTTACATTTCTCCGGTTGCAGGTTTGAAACCCTGCGGCCGCCCGCAGGCCGTCATTGGAACGATGTCCTCTGCTCACCTGCTCCGCTTCACCCGCGGCTCCCAGTCCAGCCGCTCCCGCTCCTGATCCTCCACACGCCAGTGTTACCTTCTAGCTTTGTTGCTTCTGTTGCCAGCAGAAATAGCCAATTTTATGTTGTGGGTTTGTTATTTTTTTTTCTTTCTCCCTGAGACTTTGACGGGAAAGTTGCTTCTGCGCTTTTGTCCGTCAGACGGCCAGGCGGCAGCAGATTCTCCCTCAGTTTTCTTCTGGAAGCAGCTGTGATTGTGGGTTCCTCTGAGTTGCAATAAGGATTTCGTGCACTTTGCTTTCAACCTCTGACTCTTGCAAACAAATCGGCTCTTCCATCGTCTCCCGGTCCCAGCCTCGCCCCGCCGGGCCCACCGCGACTGGCACACATGATGGAAACGGAGCCCTGGCATGCACTTGTACCTTTATCAAGTTATAAACAGTCTTTTCTGAGAGTGTTTAACGGATGGATTTCTAAGGAAGGAAGTTTCCAAAATGTTGGGGAAACAAAAAGAAGCTGACGTGGGTCCCTTCGAGGGCTGAGGCCCCGTTGGCATCAAGTCGTTATTAGGTTTGATTAAAACTCCTCAACTGTCCCCTGTGAGGCAGCGGAGACGCGGATGTTGCATCAGTCACACGTTTGGGTGCAATAAAGATGGAGTCGGGCCCACTGGGCTCTAGCGTTGGCCCTGGTTACGAGCGGAGCTGAACCTAAACCAGTTTCTGGGCGGAACACACACTTTGAACCCAGAGGAGGTTCTAGAAAGCCTCCAGTGTGGTCGTTCAGCCCCGGTGGCGCCTCGCTGTAGTTGCTGCGGCGTTTCACCTCTGACCTCAGTGTTTCCATCTCCCGATCGCTTTCTCACTCTTTTGTCATATCAAACGTGCCATTTTTGTTTTTGGTCCTGTTACATTTTGATCACATATTTCAGATTGGCTGTTTTTTTCCATATTTACACACCAATTGCCCCCTTGTCTATGAAAGGAGTGTGTCCACAGGAAGGAAGTCTGCTTCTGAGACCGCTGAGTTCTGTGGGCGACAGATGAGTGGACGTGCTGGGGGAAAGATGTTCTGCTGAATAATGTAACATAGGAAAAATCTGCCTTTTCAAATGGTGAACTTGCTTTAGGTGATACAAGACAGACTAGATTTTGTTGCAGTTTCGTTGTTTTTTTTTTTTTTTACCGCGCATCATGACGAGTGACTTGGCAGCACGTTTAGGTAAATCAGAAGACACCGAGACCTTTTTTTTTCCTGCCTCCACACACCAAAGTGTTGCCAACAGGCGCTCCGGACCCAGCCCGCCCATCTCCCAGCAGCCGTGGTGAACAGGAGCTGCGTGTGCGGAGCGCGATAGGAGAATGTTCTGTGTTTGGCAACAGGGAGGAGAAAATCAGAGTTCTTTTGGAACCACTCATGGGTATTTTTTTTTATCCTCCCTTCTTCTTAAACGCTTGCACAGACCGGGATCGGAGTTGCCTCCTCGGGCCCTCAGTAGAAGCTGCAGCGCTGGTTCTAACGGGGGCATCTGGTCCCCCCGACCCGCTCATCCGCTCATCCGCTCATCCACTCATCCACGTCTGTGTGAAGGCTGACTCAGGCCACATCTTTGGCGCCAACACTATTATCAGCTGTTTCTCGATACCTATTTGTTTAAAAAGTAATAAATGGCTAATCTATATACCTAACATTTAATTGTTGATATGTGGTTCACATTGTAAAAGAAATAAAACCATTCAGTTGCGATATTATGGTGTTTTCATTCTTATATTGACACTTTTTATGTTGAAGGCTCTTGAACAAACAGAAAGTCGTTTACCAGAAAGAGGTCAATGGTAACTCGGCCTTTTCAGTCAGATTAGGAAGTTCCTATTTTTATACACAATTTCCATGTTTTATACAGTCGTGTCAGCTCGAGACCGTCGTTCACATGTTTTGAAAGATTTGAAATTCAAAACACAGTTGCCATATTATAATCGATTACTGGTGGATGCTTAAGGTGACTATTGTAATTTCTTTTCACTGAAAGGCTGACGGTAGCGTTTCAGAGTGCAGTTCCTCTCGGGGCCGCCAGGTGGAGCCAGATCGGTTTTTCGCTTCTTGTTCGGTAAAACCCGGAGCAGCGAGTCCTGACTCAGGTGTGTGTGTGACACCGTTTGAGCTGCACACACTTTACAGTTACCATTGTAGCTACCTATCTGCAAGACCGGGGGGAATAAAAAAAGATATACATATAAAATAAAGGGCGGCAAACTATGTGAGGGAAAAGTAAAAGAAAAATATTGTTTAACATCAGCAAGAAAGCAAAACTTCAAAAATCGCTTAAACAACCAAGATCTGTGAGCACAGGCAGTGCCGGCAGTTTTGGTCCACTGGTGATATTCTATACCTCACCATCCATCCTCCCAAAGCTCCTTCACCTCTGCATGTAGCCTTTTTCTGATGATAAAAGGGTTTGACAAAGAATAAATATATCTTAAACAAATATTGTTACTGTAATTTGGTGCTGCTAAGACACCAAAATGCCTCAAGCAGCCACGTGATGATTTATTTCTAACTGGTTTGGCTGGGCAGAGGAAAAAGGGACTGAGAGTGAGAGATAAACGGCTGATGAACGAGTTTCAGAGCTGGACTCAGATCTGACTGAGAGGGAGGAACTTTTGATAGTAGCTCTTGGTTACGTCAATCATCAGGTCCTGCGTGCACTCTGGAAGCTCTCCAGAAAACAGGCCTGAGAAAGGAGGGAAAAGGAATGTAAGCAACGACGTGACCGCGCGGGCTGAGACAACACGCGAGGAGGTGTGCGTCTGTCTGGCTGCAATGACCTGGACATCCGGAGAAGACGGTAAAAGGCGGAACCACGGTCTCAGGGGGCAGCACGGTGTTGTCAAGGATCTTACAGCAGTCCTTCAACACACAGCGACGGCCCTGTGCACGACAAACAGAAGAAAGCACTCATTTGGGGCACGGCTGCTCACTCCTCCACATGACTTCCATGCGACCACTTCACCACAGGCCAGAAGAGACGGCGCGGTTTTAAGAATGATCTAGCTCAAAATAGGGCAAAAGCAGGCGTTTATTTGTGACACCTGCGGGTTAAACTGGGTGTCTTCTGAATCAGTGTGTGTTCAGGCATGTTTGAGACTCACTATAACGCAGTTCTTTCCAATGTGAACGTAGGAGCCGATCTGTGCTGCGTTGACCACGCAGTCCTCCTCGATGAAGACGTGATGTCTCCGATGTGCAGAGGGAAAAACGCCCACCCTGGAGGGTCGAGGGAGAAAGTTTCTGGCATTAATGCAAAAGAACCAACAGAACACCTCTTTACCTCCATTCATTCATGATGGTGTGATGAGCCAGGATGCACATCTTCCCAGCTGATGGCAATCTCTTGCTACAGTGTGTGCCTATTCAAATATATTTACCCTTTGCTGAACTTCTTGAAAGGGGGGCGGATGACGCTCCGGCTCTTGACGACACAGTGTCTTCCCACCCTGACATTGGCCAGGTCGCCCCGGATGATGCAGTCATTCATGACAATAGTCTGGGGAACCCAGAAAGAAACACTCGTTAAGCCCCAAAACGCCATCATACACTCGCAACAACAGAGCTGTCCGACGGGACAGTTACAAGTAGTTCCTTACTTTGCCATTAAGGACGATGTTTTGACTCCCACACAGAACTGACTGTCTGCTCACCTTGTTGCCCGACGCCTAAAGTTAAAAAACAGAAACAATAAGATGTCAGGTAAAGATTTTTATTATCCACCGCCCTACGCCCCATTGAGCCCTTGCTAGCCAAACAGCTAACTGGCTGACGATTAACGTTTAAGGGAAAAAGATTACCGTTTCAATGTACTCCGCTTTGTTGTACAGTATTTCCGATAATTCCATGTCTTTTCGGGAAAAAGGGTGATGAAGACAGTTTAGCAGAATATCCAAAGCATCTATTGTTGTGCTCCTGCCCAGCTCTGCTAGCTTCTGTTCTGACGGGTCGGATTGGACAAACTTTAGACAAAACAAGTTGAGTGCCAAAACCTCGATCCTAATTTTGTCAAGCCAAACAAACGGAAGATTATTCTCATATAGTTTAAATAAAGTTTTGACGCATTTACTGTATATATTTCGAGACGGATTTGTGTTTATTTAAAGACTTTTTATTTACAAACTAACTCGTATATCTGTAATCGATTGCTCTTTCCAGAGTTCAATTCCTGAGTACCAAGTAATCATTTTAATCATTTAAATTTTACCTTGCGTTATAGTCTTACTAAATCCTTTTGCTCTAATTCTTAAGGCAATATAATTGATATTAATATTAGACAACACATCATTTAAGACTGCGTAAGGTCGTGCGCATGCGTCGTACGGAGCGCTTGACCCCGTGTTCTTTTCGCGGTGCATGTTGGGTAACGTCGCTCAGTTCTCCGTCATGGCTTCCCGTATCCTACAGCAGAGCGTCCGCTCGGTCGCTCGGCCCTCGCTAAGGCTTTGTTCCTGTAACCTGGTGGTCAGAGCTGCCGTCGCTCCGGTGGCAGCCATCCACCGACCCCTCTCAGTCGCCGCGGACAGCCGGAGGACGCGGTGGGTCGGCCAGAGCCGGGTGAGTGTGCGTTAACATTGAGAAGTCGTGGCCTAGCATCGGCTGCTGTGACCTAGACGCCTTTCAAAGCTGTCATGCTAACGCTGCCCGCATCATGACCAAAACGGCGTGCACGCAGTCTGTTGGAAGGCGAACAAAAATATATTTGCATGTTATTAGGTCCGAGGCAACTTAGAAATTTGACAAGTCGGGGTTTTGATTCGATTGCGGCCATGTTTTGCATCGCGGCTAGCTGACAAGCAATGCGGGATCATTCAATAAAGTTTGACGCCTCTGTTTCACCTGCAACCTCAAACAGTTGCTTAAGTAGTAAGTAAAACCTCTAACTCTTTATTTCTGCAGACTTATGAGTCCATTGTTGTCACGTTGTCCCAACATTAAAATTCTTTAGAAACCATATTTAACAATTGGAAACGTAACCATGCATTGTTGCACATCACCAATTAAAGGGTTTAATGAAAGATGTGTGGTGCATTCATGCGTTCAGTGTTTTGCTCCTACCATCTCTGCGCCCATCCCAGCCTGACTGATGCGTTGCCTCCTCCTCCTCCTCTCCTCCTCCTCCTGCAAGAGCGGCGACGACGACGACGCCTCCTCCTCCTCCTCCTCTTCATCCTCTCCTCCTCCTCCTCAGGTCCCCTCGCTGGGACTGCTGTGCAGACAGTACGGTGACCTGCCGCCGCTCACCCTAGAGAACATCAAAGACCGCGTCATGTACGTCCTCAAGCTCTACGACAAGATCAGCCCCGAGAAGGTCAGCCCAGGACCCTTTTTTTTTTCCATTTTATTCGTTTGTGCATTAAATGAAAGACAGACTGAGACACCCAGTGATCCACCTGGACGGTCTGAACTCAGCTGAAATGGGAGGTTGTCTGGATTCTAACGCCAGTGTGACCTCTGCTTCCAGCTGCAGGCGTCCTCCCACTTCATGAAAGACCTGGGCCTGGACAGCTTAGACCAGGTAGAGATCATCATGGCTATGGAGGACGAGTTTGGTGAGTGCTTCATCCGCATGTTTGTGCTCGAGGTTTCAGAAAGTCAGACGGCCACAAAAAAAGCAAACACCCAAATATAGAAATCGAGGACGATAGGGAGTAAAGTTGCCAACATGCGACTTACCTTGCGACTGAGCCATCTTGTTTCTGCTGCAGGTTTTGAGATCCCTGATGCAGAAGCAGAGAAGCTGATGACTCCTGAGGAGATCGTACAATACATTGCAGAGAAGAAAGACGTTTATGAATAATCTGTTCTATGGTTCATTACAAAGGTAAGTCAATGCAGGCTTTTTCTTTTTGCTGTTTTTAACTCCGGTGTAATTTTATCCTTCTCTTACAGGTGACCTCGACAGGAAATACACACATAGCAGAACATGTTTCCCACTTTTGAAGACTCCTGTTCACCAAAGCCTTGCTGGCTAGTGTCTCCTGTTTGACTGTATTTAAATGTGCATCGGGAGCTCAAAGATTACGTGAACCTAATTGTTTTTCAGCTCCAACCTGTGGTTGTCATAACTTGAGTTCAATAAACACATAAAAAAAGAAGAGCGTGTGTCGGTTTTGACAGCAGGGGGCGCCAAAGAGTCCACCTCAGACAGGTGGGATTCACGTCCTAAACGTTTAAATCAGCTTTTTTAGGATTTAACAACACACAAATGTACTAGAGGAGCACACAGATGCTAAAAACAACCAGGCGAGAACTGCGTCACTGTTAGTCTTTTATTGAGGGTTGTACCCAAGTTTTACAGCTTTGTATGATGACTGCAGGAGCCAGAGGGTTACAAACAGTAATCAGTATACGAGTACAGCCAACAGAAGACCTACTACCTACTACTCTACACCTTTAGTACAGATTCTTTTAAGAGCACTAAAATCCAGAAGAAAAAAAAAAAGGAAAAATGAACGGAACAAACCAAGCAACAAAGTAATAAAAGATCGGATGAAACCAAACGAAGACAGCATCAGAGGAGACATTCATCATTAGAGCACACTGGAGTTGGTTTCCATACCGTGTAAGATAGGCGACTTCGTTTGTCAATTTATACCCCTACAAATAAAGATTGTCCTTCAAAAAGTGCAGTTTCCCCCCCCAAAAAAGTTTAAGCTAAAATCCTTTGATGACCCAAGGAAGACATTTGAAAATAAAAAGGTACTTCCTGTTTTGCTTGAAAGAGGAAGCCTTCCTCTCCATGATTATAGACACTGTACGCGTATATTCTTATATATTATATATAGTTTCAACAGTCTCCCAAAGCAATGTGCATAATAGGTTTACAGGTGATCCAACTACACACTGGATTGATAGAATCTCTATAAAAAATATTGTAGTTGTGTAAAATTTGCAGTTTCACCGGCCTCGCTCGAGACAAGCTGTTAAAGTCGAGAAAAAGGGACTTTGCAAATCTTCACCTGTCCTCCCCTGCTACAACTGGCCTGACGGCGGGTACGTAAAGGTCGCCAGTGGGAAACATTGGTACGGTTCGAACGATGGCACGACATGATTGAGGAACATTATTGGGAATCTCAGCTGTTCATACAAATGTTTGGAATTTTTTTTTTTTTTTTCTTTTCATTTTTTTTTTTCTAAAGAGCAAAAGAAAAAGAAAAACCCGAGGTGGACATGGAAGCCTGGGTTCAACACTCCACTAAATAGTCTCTCTGAGCGGGGGGGGCAAAGGAAAACACCCCCCCCCCCAACCACCCCCAACCAAATATATATACTCCTTTCTCTTTCCCTTTTCCCCCTTTTCTTTCTCTTAATAATACCTCTCCCCTCCCATCTCTCCCCTTTCTCAAATTTTTTTTTTTTTTCTTCCTTTTTTTTTTTTTCCCTTTTTTTAATTTTTTTCCTCTTTTCAATATATAACAACAAATTTTTCCTAATTTTCTTTTTCCTTATATAAACATCTCTTTTTTTTTTTTTCTTTTTTTTTTTCCCAATTTTCCCCCCCTCCCTTTTTTTTTTATCAAAATTTTAAACAACCCATAACACCCCCCTCCCACCCTACAAACAAATTTACCCCCCTATCTATCCTTAATTTTTCTTCTTTTTCCCTTTTTTTATAAATAAATATTTTTTTTTTCCCTCCATTTTAAAAACCATTTTTCACCCCCCCCTAAATTATTAAAAACCTCATTTTTTTTCCAAAAAATTTCCCCATTTTCACCATTTTTTATTCCCACCCCCCCCCTAATTTCTTTACCCCCCCCCTTTTTATTTTTTTTAAAAAAAAAAAAAAAAAAATACAAACGGAGTCACATTTTTCACTCCAAACATTTTAAAAAGTAGCAGAATTGTCAGCTTTCCTGACATCCATCCATCCACCCATCCATCCATCTGTCCTCCCCTTGTCTGGCCCTGTCGGAAAGCTGCTTGGCAGCAACAGGGTGTGTGTGTGTGTGTGTGTAGGGGGAGATTGTACATTGCTCATGGTGGCTATGACTTGTTGAAACTCCTCCTCATCCTTTTGCAAAAGACCTTTTTTTCAAGCATTTAATATTGTCCAGCTATCAAAATACACACATTAACGACAACAACCAAAAAAGAATCGATCCCTTTCCTCCCTCCTCGTTTTGGCATCATGTGAACACACACACACACACGTTCTGGATGAGACAGGTTTCTGCAGCTACACACACGCACACACACACACAATCAGACAACAGAAACAGTAAAATCCAGCTGGAAACAGTAACAATAAGGAGGCGGTTTTCCTTTCTTTCCCTCTAACTGGCCCTGCTTCCCTGCTGCCAGTTATCACGCCTCTGATCGGGGGTCAACCTGCTACCGTCACACCAGGGCCGGGAGCAGAGCCGTCAGAGGGGCCCTGGACAGCACACACACCTGAGCCTGAGCCGCTCTGCCCACAGGCGGCCAAACAGACACCAGCACCAGACACCCAGAGCAACCGGGCCAGGACCGCTGGGGGGACCAGCAGCCACCAGCACTCTGGAATTAATGCCAAACCTCCAAAACCGCCAGATTTTCAGAGGGAAAAAATGTCTCAAAGGGCAAAAAAAGATTGTTTAAAACCTAAATGTGATCAATGCTCAGGAGTCATTTCAGCTTCTCGGGGGGGGAATATTTTCAACAGTTAAAATGCACAATTAAAAGTGATTCCAGAAGATAATAAAACTGGAACGAATGACCTGAACTGCTTTTGTTCCAGAATGAGTTGATAAAGGGAGCAGGAATGATTCCGTACTGGTCATATTGGACAGCTTTAACCAGCTCAGAGACCCCGAGGCTCAGTCCAGGCAACACGCCCGACGACGAGGAGGCAAAGGTAAACCTCCAGAGGAGCATGACGCCGTCCCTCCTCCCCGGCCGGCTCCAACAGGCCCGTCTCCATTCTCTCCCTCACACACACACACACTTTACCCTGTCACAACACAAATGTACCTCACCACTCAGAGCTGCAAACCCCGGGCAGACAGCGGCGGGCCGCTGCAGGCCGGCCCCCCCCCAGCGTCTGCCCCCGTCTCATCTGATCCACCCAAGTGCAAAATCCAAAAGGCTCCTCAGTTCCGTTTGTCAAATTAAGTTAAAAATCAAACACGAGCGACAAACACGTTCCACTGGAAAACACCTGCGCGAGGACACGCAAGCAGAGACGAGAAAGAAAAACAGATCCATATACGTGTGTGTGTATGTGTGTAGATATAGTTTAAGCAAAGAGATCTGGAATTAAGTAAACTAAACTTTTGAATTATTTGGTAGAGAGCAGTTCAATACTGGCACACACCACTGTCAAGTCTGGCTAATACTCAAGGTTTTAGCTCACTACGTATGCTTGAACTTGTTAAATATTCACGGCTAAACTTAAAAACACAACTAAAGCCACGCGTAGAGTACTTCTGAAATAAAATTCCATGTCAGAGGGGGGGACACGCACGCGCAAACAGGCTTAATACCGGAAAAAAAAACAAAACGACACCATAAAGAAATGAAGGTCCATGGCTTCGCTAATGCTGACGTCTCGTTCACACCTTCTCTGGAGCTTCTGCCCAGATCTTGTGCATCATAGTAACTAAAACAATCACCGATAAGTAGTTGAATAATGTTCACACGTGCACGCACACACACACACACACACCCGCCACGCACACACACACACACAGGTCAGGAACTTCAGATGAGCGCCTCTTCCTCCTCATCCGAAGGCAAAAGTGAAACCAAACCAACAGTACAACAATACAATCATCTTCTATTTGTAAACAGGTAGAAGCCACTTGACTTGTTGCATCTTCGGACACAATTACGATCAAGGCAATGAAATGTGGACGACTTTTGCACTGTTAAATAGCATCTTCCACCTAAATGCGGTTTTCCTCTTTTTTTTTTCTTTTTCTTGTTTTAAACACCATTTCCGGTGATGAGAGCGAGCAGGATTTTTTTTTTGTTTTGTTTTTTTTTTAGAAAGCAAGTCATATTTTTATGCTGTACTTAGTGAAACGTTTCAACATTTTGAGACACGGGAGGACAAAAAAAAAAAAAAAAAAAATCCAAAAAAAGCCCCCCCACCAGGCTCTCCCCGGGCCACGCCGGAGGCTACAGTATGCATAGATACAAACGCGCCTTTCTCTTGGTTTAAGTCTGACGACAGAATGTTTCCGCTGACACTCGCGCACGTACACGAAGAAAACAAAAAGGAAAGAACTCTCCATTTTTTGATTTTTTTTTTTTGTTTTGTTACATTAGTGGAGCGGAGGCCCGGAGGAAGAGGAGAGGGCGTGCGGAGACCCCGTCCTCGCCCCGTCCTCGCCCCCACCCGCAGCGGGACCCCTCCCCACGAAGACAGCATACTGAAAGCAGTGTGTCGAGCTTCTCCAGCTTAAAGCAGTTATTTGGCAGAGAAAATAAAAACAAGAAACAAACTCACAGACCTATACATAGTTTTCAGTGCTAGAAGTTGGATTTTCCTTTCCTACAAGGAGTAGTAGTTTTTTTTTATTATTATTATTCACCTACAAGGGCGGGGGGGGGGGAAACTGGCTTGATTTCCTGAGAACCATTGCTGGTTATTTAGCAGACAAAGAGGAATAGTTCAAATAACCAACGCCATGGCCAAAAACACTGATCCGAATTCCCAGAGTTACGAAGCATCGTCTTCATTCTCAACCATTCACTTTTTTTTTTTTTTTCGTTTTGGTTTTTTTTTTTTTTGTTTTATAGATTTTTACGCGGGTTTTTTCTTTTTTCGTAATAGATTTTAAACTTTTTTTTTTTTTTTTTTTGGATTTTCGCCCTTTTTCTTTTTAAAATGAAGAATGAACACACGTTCCGCCTCCTAAGTCTTGTAAACAAGAGGTTGCAGTGGGGCACCTCCAAAACATTGAAAGCCTATTCTGAAAGGGCTGTTCCACTCCCACAGGCCCACCTGGGGGGAAAGGGCGGGGTCGAGGGGGACAGGTGGGAGGGCTTGCTAGATAGACCCCGCCCCCTAGATTCCGGTGGGCGGGGCTTGCTAGTCCCAGCTGCGGCTACAGTCCTTTGCACTGCAGAGCTCAACGTTCTTTAGTTTTCAAATGAAAATTGGTGCAATACTTTTTCCATGTCACGTTTAGTATCACCGGATGATCCTAAGTCAGTTTTAATTCTTCTTTAAACTATTTGTTGATCTTGAACTCCACGACGACGTGGTAAGGTAGGCGTGCCAAGGCAGAGAGGAGCGCACAAATATTCATTCACACACACGCACGCTCAGACAGACGTGCACGCACAGTACTTCAACACACGTGTGCGTGCACACGCATACGGTAAGGACCTCAATGAGTAAACAGCTACACTGGGAAAAACTGGCTGCTCCCTCTATATTGCAGATTATATATATATATACTGAGAAAAAACCACATTCAGTGCAAAGTTAAAAAAGCTCATACTCCAACATTGTCAGCAAACAAATGCAAAAAAAAAAAGAAAAAAAAACAAAGAAAATGTTAAAAATGAAGAGAATTGGAATTCAAATAAACATGACGAATGAAACAAAAATATAATATATAATAATGAGCTTGATTGAAGCTTTTTTTTTTTTTTCGGTCTGAAAGAGCACTACCTGGAAGCAAATATCCATCCGTTCACATTATAGAATTGGCCTGCATGATTCAAGTATTCCGACTGATATGTTTTTGGGCTAAAACAAAGTGGACATATGTGCAGAGAGAACGTAACTTGTTTTCCACAGGGGAGACCCCGTTTTGTTGAATATCCTGTAAGTGAGAAAGAGTCCAACTAGTGCCATTGCATTCATCACTGCTTTTTTCTCTCGTCATCTACGCTGATTATTAAGAATTCTGTACTGACCCTTCCCTTCAGACCGTTTGATTAGCGCGTGGTTCACATGGAGTCCCCTCCTCCAGTCAGGTGATCCACTGGAAGGAAGGAGCTGATTGGAGAAGGGCTGCTAATCCTCCCTGCCTCGCTGCCACCGGGGGTCCCCCACAGGCTACTGGAATAGTTAGGCCCACCCCAGAGGGAGGAGCTGTGGAGATCGCTGCTGTTCCACTGGCTGGGTTCGGGAGCGCGGCTGGGAAAGTGGTGGGACTGATCCATTCTGCTCTGAGAGGAGCCAACGGCCTGCCAGCCAGAGGAGGGGGTGGCCAATGACTGCCCTTGTGCAAAGAAACGATTAATTTCCTCCTCGCTGGCAAACTCAGCCAGAATAGTAGTGTTTCCCAAAACACACCTGCAGGAGGAGAGGAGAGGAAGGTTTGAGTCTGTCTGCTCTCCAGAGACATTCAACGTGACAACTGTGTCACGGTTACACAACCGTAGAACACTCTTTATCTTTTCAGCCCTGAAGCAAACATCTAACAGAGGAAACGGGAGCGTGTCTTTACATGTGCAGGCTCTTCTGGGCTTTGGCGGCCTCATCCTTGGAGCTGTAGCACACCACAGCGTTACCGTGGGGCAGGTTGAGGTGGAATGTGATCAGTGGGCCGTGCTGCATGCACAGCGTCTTCAGGGTGGAGCCATCAATCTGGGACAACATCGAGACGTGCGATGAGCGCGGGGGGAGGCACGATATAAGAAACGATTTGGGAAAAATAAACATTTGGTGAGGAATAGCTCAAGTTTGCATGAACCTGAGGTGTGAGATTTTTCAGAACGAGCCATTGGGTTCTCCCTGAGCTGCTGCTGCTGCTGCTGCTGCCGTCACTCCAGCTGGAACCTGGAAACCGCAGAAGAATTTTAAAAAATACGATTTTTAGGTAAGCCAATGCTGAGCACAGGTAACCAAGCGTTTAAACGTTTGGGTTTCCTGTTCTTACCAGGTGTGTATCGGGACTCGGAGGAGCCCCACCCGCCCAACCTCAGAGCAGAGCCGTCCCAGCCGGAGGAGGCGGAACTCAGCTTCTGGCTGGTGAGACCAGGTGGTGGTCTCGTGGGGGCTGCCACAGACAACGCCTTCGGAGGCAGGGGGACTTTCCACAGTTCGTGGGCCAAAGAGGAGTTGGACGCAGAACCGCCACTGGGAGACCATTTTGACTCACTGGGTCTGGCTGCGTGTGGAGAGGAGATCAAAAATGTCCCGTTAGCATCGGGGTTCATCTTTCTGCTCCGATGATGAGACGAGAGGGATTTCAGGAAGGCTGAGGAGCTGGGACCTGAAGTGCTTTGTGCTGTACTGGTGAGGGAACCGCTGTGGCTGGAGGCACGAATGGATGACCAGGCACTGTTGTGAAGGCATCGTGGTGTTCAGTGATGAGGATGGCCCTGGAAGAGAGGCTTTCATTGAACTGATGCACTGAATGAGTGGAAAAAACATCCATTTCCAGAGTTGTTTTCTTTTCCGTACCATTGTTCCTGTCCCTGAGGTGGTCTGTGTCGCGGACGGTGTTGATGGAGAGGTTGTTGATGACACTGCCAGGGGTCACGTAGGGGTCAGTCTCAGGGTCAATGTTGGGGTAACCTTTCCAAGGCTCCCCGGGCCGGAACTCTAAACACGCAAGAGCGGTTAGCAGGTTTCATTGCCAACTTGGTGTTGCCAGGCGCTGCCAATGAAAACAAATGTACCTGGGGGCCAGGTGACAGTGTTTCCATGGGGTGGGGGGGAGTTGGCACGGGGCGGCCAGCCATCGCCCACAGAGCCCATTGATTGGCCAGGAGGACTCAAGGGAGACGGGCCAGAAGATAAGATGTCATAGAAGGGAGAGTCCTCCAGACGCAGCCCAGACGATATAGCACCTGTTCAAATCAGACCAAGGAATCACAAATCTGTCCGCAACGAATATTTACTGCTGGAGTCACAACATCGCGGTAGCCATAGGACCACATCTTCTATCGTCAGTCTCAAAATCAAAGCTTTTCGTTTACCAGGTTTGCTGTTCTGCTCCAGAGGGTCAGTAGCCCAAAGTTTCTTCAGTTTGGACTGGGGTGGTTCTTTGTAGCCCAGAGCTCCACCACTACTGCCAGCCAACTCCAATGGTACATTCAGGTTAGAGTTCAAGCCTGATCAAACAGATGGGGAAAGACAGGAGTCAGCTACATCACATGATCAATCTGACCAGTCGCAGTAAAAACGACAGCATTTTACAGGCAGGAGAAGATAAAGGTGAGATTAGACGAATGACCGTTTTAAAGGTTCCAGTTGACAACATACTTAAAGGGAAGTTGCTGTAGGACCCAAGAGCAGCAGCATCCTTCTGCATCTCTTGGCTATTGTGGGACAAATAGCTATCCAAGTATGGTTTGAGGGGTGGGGCCTGTTTCAGTAGTGAGGGGTCAAGGTGCCGAGGGGGCTGCATCATTGATGATGAACCAATGGGGCGCGTCTAAGAAAGACGGGTAGGGAAAGCATTTAGTGAGACATCATGGAGACAGAAGATGTTCTCAAATCAAGGCCTCATCCTAGTAGGATGTACCTGTTCGCTCTGACGTCCCATAGACATGACTCTTTGACTCTGGGCCTTCTGTTGCTGCTGCTGCTGTTGTTGCTGCTGCTGCTGGAGAAGACGCTGCAAACAACCAAGAATTATGCTATAGGCTACTTTTTAAATCACAGATGCTAAATCACAGAATACAATTTATGCAAATGCCCATTAGTGTACCTGTAGTTGGCTGATCTGGTTTAGCTGTGTCAGGTGGTTTAGCTGGGTGAGTTGGTTGAGCACAGCCACCTGCTGGGCGCCAAACAAAGGGTTGAGAGCTCCATTACCTCCAGGGTACTTCAACAAGGATGGAGGGACCTGAAAAACAAAACAAGACGATAGTGTTTTTGGAACTGAACATAAGAGTTAAAAAGTAATAGAAATTCTGAAGCGCAGAGAGCTCGACAAGCTGTTGACAACCTGAACGACCTGCAAAAGAAAACTCTGTGCAAAGCTGCACTACCTGAGAGGGCAGGATGGGTGGAGGCACTTGATTGCGAAGGTTGGGTTGGGGAGGGACTTGGGAATGGGGGCCGCCTCGGCCCTGTGCTACGCCGCTGCCACCCATCATAGGGTTTACATTCTAAGAAGGCAAAGATAAAGTAGCATTATTTATTTAAGTTAAAAGGCAATACTTACTTGCTTTATTTATTTCAAGCATTTGTGATAACTATCCCAGTACGAGGACAAAAGATCCCCAGTTCAGCCCTATTTTCCAACATCTTTTTTCTAATCTCGGTTCTTTAACAGCAATTAGTTTTATGCTATAGATCCTACGTCCTTAAGGCTGACAGCCAGGAGCTAAAGAAATGTTCCTTTCTATCCTCCCACACTCACCTGCCTATTGGCCCCAGTATTAGGGTGGGCAGAAGAGGGACCGGGGTCGAAACAAGACATATGCTGAGCAGAATGGGAAGGAGAGAAGCTCACGCTTTGATTGGCGGAGAGCTCGTCACAAGTTTGGCTATCATAAGTAGATTGGGAAACAGACAGCTGCAGAAGCACAGACCAGCCGATGAACGCCAAGCACAGCGAGACGGGAAGCACATCAATCACAGAAACGCAGAGAGGAAGGGAGAAAAGAAAGAACGGAGTTAATTTTGCACAAAAATAAGCTGAAGGAAAAAAAATGGGATGTGTGAAAAGATGAAATGGGGAGGACACGTGAAGTAGGGAGTGAAGAGGGGACTAGAGGGCAAAAAAGGCAGAGAGTACGAGTCAAGATAACGGAAACAAAGAAAGCAGCAAAGCCAACACACTTTGTACAGAACAGCAGAGAAATATACCACTTGGGCACATCTGCAAACCACTCTCACTACAACTGGGCTTTTCTGGGCACATGTGTAATTTGATCTTTGGTTCAGAAATGATCAACTGGTTCTGTTAAACCCACAATATAAGGATTTTACAGAGCAAGAATAGGAGGGAAACGGTACCCGCAGAGTATTTCAACAACCACTGCGGGGCACTGGAGGTCAAAGCATCAGCTGGCATCTACAGACATTCTTATGTACCTTGTCATAATAAGGGCTGCGATCCATGGCAGAGTCCTTGTGGAGCTGGTGTCGAGACCCAGGGTTCTTCCCCATCACTCCATTGAAATCTCCCATGCTGCCCATGTCTACACGCTTGTCTGAAATCCCCACCTTCATGGAGTCATCAGGAGAGTCTCTCTGCAAAGAGAGGAAAAACGGTCATTTACAGACAGGAACACACATGACACAATCGTTCAGGTTTGTATTTGTATAAACAAACTTTAGATTAATTAGGATCTTCTTAAACGTGACTTTGAAATCATAGATGAATCGATATGAGAACAACACAGCTGCACTACAGCTTCAAGATACAGACTTTAAAGATAAATAACGGCAACAGCGAAACCCCACCACAGAACTCACAGGAAAGTTCATATTGTTGAACTGATTGATGAAGGGTTTCATCCAGGCTTCATCCTGTTTGTTGACTGGTTTGTTCATCTGAAACAGGTCGACAAAAATGTTGAATGAAGACACCAAAATGTTGAACGCAGACACCACCACATTCATTTACGTTCGGGGCATTTGCATTTTGAAAAAATGTGCACTCTGCTCACCTTATAGGAGCCTTTATGCTTGTAGTTCCAGGTGTTTTGGTCATTGGGCCGGTTGTCCTGTTGACTGTTGCTCCACATGCCAATCTCCACCTCCTCTTCCTGGTCCCAGCTATTGCCCATATTCACCTCATCACCACACCATGTATCCATGGGCTTAGAAGCTGTGGTGACAGAGTCAAGCACAGGAAAACCTTCAATAGGAATATGTTTTATGTGTAAATTTCCCACACAAAGTCTCAGTTGTGTCATGTTGTTGGGGAGTCAAGTTCCATTCCTGCTGGGCTTGATGGCAGTGAATCCATCACATTTGGCATGTGGAAGCTTTTCACTTACCAGACTTGTGCTGTCCACCCCAGCTACACCCAGATTCACGGCTATCTCGGCTCGGTTCTGCCCAGCTGGAGCTGGTATCCATTGGCTTTCCCCAGGCAGAAGTGCCATTGTCCACCGTCACGGGTGGAGCAATGCCAGGATCTCCCCATGAAGAAGACTCCTTCTTTTGAGAGTAAGTCTCACCCCAACCTGCGAGAAAAATGGAGGCAACGTTTAGACAGACTTATTAACTGAATTTTAAGATTATTAATCCAGTGCATCCTAAAACAGGTGAAAAAAATTGCTTCAGAACTTAATCACGTGGTGTTGAAAGGAGAAAAACATTTTAGTGTGGACTTTATGGGACCTCCCTCATGACGCTACAAGTTTACATTCTCTCTGATTTACACTGTAGTTAAGAGCCTCCCACATATCCGTTGGAATCTCTCTATCATCCATTTGATTCGCGTTGTTTACTTTAACTGTGGTGGGTGTTTAGATGTGAACAGGCCCAAAACGCTTATAAAAGTGAGATCATGCGGGATCAACTGAGTGTTAAGAGTTCAAAGGGCTCCTATTACAGTTGACCACCCAGACCTGCTAACGTCTCCTTCCACAGTGGAAGCTAAGGATAGATGCCTGGAGTGCCACCCCATAAAAATAGGACAGATCACGGGGTGGCCTCATGCTCCAGTGTCTCTGATGTGGCTAGGCACACTCGCACAAACACACCAGAACTTGTCCAAAACAAAACACACAAATGCACGCAGCTACCAGCAATACAAGCATTGCCCCTAACCCCGCAATGACACCTACACAAGAGATTACAGATTACAGAAAACAGAAACTAGACTGTAGGTATAAAATCAAAAATCAGTCAAAAATTAATAACAGCAAGCTGAAATTGAAAGCGTCCTCTGATTCCTTTTAAAATGAAAAACTCAGTGTTCGCTCACATTTACCAAGCTGGTCGATGATTTTGCAATCATTTTTTTTCTCCCAGTGCTGGGCAATCTTGCACCATATTTAAAGAAAATCTACATTGCTACATCAGTTACCTCACTGGAGTGAATTCTCTTGTAACAGCTCTCCTATAAAATAGGTGTTTCACATAGTTTTTCTGTTGACACTGGAACTGTTCCTCTTACCAAGTTCCCAGACATGAACCTCACCACTCAGTCTCTCACTCACTTTTTCCTCCACCTCAACAAAAGGCACTCTTTCAGAAAAATTAGTGGCTGAGCAAGAACAGGAGAAGGAAAAAAAAACAAATCAAAGGAGGAAAAAAAAAATCAATGCTCCCAGCATTCCAAAGGGATGAGTCAACTGCCTTTTCAAAAACTCCTCAAAATCAACACCACGGAGAAATGGGAGAGAAACACAGCATTCGTGCATTTTGCGTCCAAATATTGAAATCTTTTTAAGACCTATTTTGAGACACTTATGCGGGTGGGCTTTTATCTTTATTCCTTTAATAAATTTACAGAATGTCCCAAAAGCCTTGGACTTATATGCTTCTGTTTTACACAATGACTTGTGTACTTATCCGAGAATAGACTTTGTGTTTATCTGGACTTTAAATTTTCTTTTTGGAAAACGTTTCACCTTCTATCCAAAAGGCTTCATCAGTTCTGATCAGGCTGGGAGCAGAGATTGAAGATATAGCCCTTGTGGACCAAACATGCCAATGCCTTTGCAAGCAAATTTTAGCTTACCAGAACCTTTGTCCTGTGCAGCGGGCTGCATGGGCTGAAGAGATGCTTTGAGCTGTGTGGAGGGTGGGATTGACGTTGAGATGATGAGCCCAAAGGGTCCTGATCTGTCTGGGCTGTCCCATTCCACATGTGGACAGATCCACCACCGTATTTACCTGTGAAATATGAACTCATTAGTATTTGATGGGAAAAGCTGAAAAAGTTGTAGAAAGTACAAGAAGATTTACCAGGGTCTCCCCAAGCTGCTGTTCCATCATCGATCTCCATCCTTCGACGAATGGACTCTGGAGAAGGCTCTTCCCACCCATTTGACACTTCATCTTTTTGACCCACTGTGGGCATGGGGCCTCCTAACCAGCCTGACAGAGAGAATGTGAGGTATCAATTATAAAAGAAGCATTTCCTTCAGTCTACTTTTGTTCTGTCAGCAGTAGAATACTGTTGGACATCTACCTAAGGCCTTGTTTGGACCTGGAGTGCCTCTGGAAGTGCTCGCTTCAGGACCGTTTCCCCACTCATTAGATGGTTTGGGATTTGGCTCACCCCAGTTCTGGGTTCCTTGGTTGTTTTTCATCGTCTCCCCCCAGCTGTGACTGCTGCTTTGGGGATTGGATTTATGGACTGAATCTCCCCAGTTAGAACCTGGGTTTGGAGTGCTCTGGTCTGGCGTATTTGATCCTCCACTCCCTACCCAAGTGTTGCTGCCGGAGTTGGTGTTGGTTCGGCCTGGCTCGCTCCAACACCCTGAACCCGACCGGTCACTGTCACTGTCCCAGCCAACTGAGCCAGTACCTTTTTGGGGCTCCCCCCAGTGGTTGTTGGCCCCTGATCGGGCACCATCTCCACCATTGCTCCACCCTTCACTTCCATTTCCAATACTGGAACTCCAGCCCTGCTGCTGTTTAGGTGCATTATTCCATGTGTTAGACCTACGGAGTTCAAACAAAAAAAATAAAAACAATAAAGGTAAGTAACAAAACCTTTTTAAGTAAGCTAACTTTTACTACATTTACTTCATTTAAAGATATCGTACCTGTCAGGTTTGTTATTGCTCCAGGTATTACCGGTGTTGTTGCTACTCTTGTAGCCAGAGCCGTCATCCCAGCCACTGTGGCCGTCGCCATTTCCTGAAGCTTTGCTGTCCCAAGAGGTTGGGTGATCTCCCCATCCAGAACCTGGCCCTGAAGGTTTTGGCCCACCCCCCCAACCTGCAAGCAGAAAAAAAAAAAGAAATGCATTTAATTGGGATTTCTGACTTGTGCAGTAGAGTATCAATTCCAACATGCTTTGAAACAGGATCCCCACCTCCAGTGGTCTGAGAGGAGGTTGCTGGTGTTGCTGTGCCCCAGCCAGAGCCTGTACTGCTTTGCTTTCTTTCATCGCCTCTGGAACACTGGTGCTGATTGTCTGAAGTGGAAGTGACATCCCAGGCAGTGTTCTGCCTTACGGGTGTCTGTCCCCATCCAGAGTTTGACAGAACCCTTGGGTCCAAATCGGCTCGGGATAGAGTTGAGAGTACAGTTGCAGTGGCCTTCCGGCGATTTCCGCCTTTTGATTGACTGCCTTCTCTGTCCGAGCTCGAGCGGCCTCCAGAGCTCTCCCCACTCCCTTCACTTCCCCCAGAGCGACCCCAGCCACCAGTGACACCTCCCAAGGAATGGTTTCCACTTCCGGCGGCCGCCATACCCATGGCATCATTCTCTAAGCTCCTCCAGCCATTGTTGCCTGAACTTCCTTTAAGATTTCCAGCATCTGAGTTGTTATTACCAGGAGTTGCGGATCCCCACTCACTGTTTGACATCTTGGTGTTAGATGTGGAAGAGGAGGATGAGGATGAGGACGACGATGATGCACTGCTTCCCCAAGGGCGTGGTATCCCTGCTGCTGGTGGGCCCATTGTGGTTTGCGCGTCATTTTCTGGTGCTTGGCCTGCCGAGTATGGGATCGGATTGGAGTTAAAACCCCAGGACGCATTATTCTGAGGCTGGTTCGGGTTACTGGTGGCTCCCTGGTCCCAGCGCGGGGCCTCAGTGTTATTCTGATCATTATTACTCTTGTAAGCAGCGGCAGAGGAGATCTTGGGGTTTCCGGCCTGCATTAAGGCAGGGTTTGGGGAATTCACAGTGTCTGCATTTGGGTAGCCCTCGTCTCCAGGGTAAATAGTTGCGCTCCAAGACGTACCAAAGGCCCCAGGACCCCCCAGTTCTCCTTGGGGTTGCTGAGGGGTTGAAAGGTTTCCATTGGCCAGTGGACCCCCATTCCCTCCTCCAACAGATCCCCAGGAACAATCCCCACTGAGCTGGGGTGAGGCGATAGAGTTTGGTGAACTAGAGGTCATTGTGGCATTAGTAGTAGTAGTAGTATTCATCATGATAGTGTTATTTGGTCCATTGGATTCAGTGTTAAGGTTGGTGGGCTGGAGGCCACCATTTCCACTGTTGCTGCTTCCTAATACCTTGTTGCTAGCTGTACCATTACTCACATCACTGTCTTCCATCATACTGCTGTTTGGAGCTGCCATGCTACCCCAGGCCAGCGCAGGGCCCTGTGGGGAAGCTACACCTAGTTTAGAACTCATTCCCTGGGCCTGTGAAGGACGCTGGCCCTGGGGGCCTGGGCCCGGAGTTAAATTCTGTGGCCAGGCACCATGGTTGGCATTCGGGTTCAAAGTGTTTGGGTTCATTCCGCCATTGATGCAGGGGGTGTTTCCACTGGTGGTGATCACATTGCTGCCTGACTGGGTGCCCCATACACTACTATTAATGGGCTTGTTGTTATGGTTACCCATGTTATTGCTGCCAATATTGCTGGATCCAGCCACAGAGAAATGGGGGGGGCCAGTAACATTTCCGCTGTTTGATCCACTGACAGTTCCCATCCCTCCACCGAGCATGTGGCGACTGTTGCCATTGCCGTCTCCGTTTACCGCAACACCAATCATCACGGCAGAGGTCACCATAGAGGAGGAAGGAGAAGAAGCCGTAGAAGACACAGAGGAAGAAGCATTGGATGACATCATCACTGGTGTCACTGCGGCAAGGTGTTTCTCTGAGCCGTTTAAGGAGCTAGAGTCTGCATCCATGCATTCTGACGCCAACTCAGGGTCTGATCCCGAGCCACAACCAGAGGAGGAAGAAGACGAAGAGCAAGAGAATGAAGAAGGTGGCCAGACAGCAGAGCTTGTCGAAGTGTTGTTGGATTTGTCAGTGCTTCCGTCTACTAGGACTTTGCCCCAGTTGCTGTTACCATCACCAGTGCAGGGAGAGCCAGTGGACCAAGGGGAAGGCTCATACTGCGAGTCCAAACCAGGATGCTCCAGACCTAAAGAGAGCAGGACAGACAAGATAAGGTCACCGTTACATTAGACATCCAAAAATAATTGGTACCAAACAAAAAGCCATTTAGTATATATCCACAACAAAGCTTTACCAAATGTATGACAAATTGACAGCTAATAATATGGGTAGCTGAAGACAGTCAGTAAAATAGGCAAAAGACTAAAGACACGAGGCTGTACCTATATTTACATTTTTTTAAAATCTGCATTGCTAGTTCTGCTTTTGTGATTTCCCACTGTAAGTACCCTAACAGCATGTGGTCTTTTATATTAATTTCTAGGGTTTCTTTCCCATTATTCCTTCATTTGTGTTAACTCCAATTACACAGCAATCTTGTGTGTTAACCTAAAGAACAAGAAGAAACAAAAGTACAGGTGTTGTAGGTTTTAAGCTATAGTTATGAGTACTGTAGTCCTCCTGTTAATAGGATGGCGTGCAGAGAGTGTGAGCATAGTGAGATGAGTAAGCAGAGAGTGTGCAGCAAAGAGAGACGACCAATAAATTGTCTGTTATGTACTTGACATGCCAGGAACATGTACAGACTGTTTCTTAACCCCACGGTTAGATCTGCGCAACCCAGCTTCACAGTCTGAGGACTGAAACCGCTAACCCTGAGGTCATGTCAATAATCCGACCAAACACAGAACAGAAGAACAAGAAGGCAAGAAAGCAATGTGCGGTCACCTGTTTGATTAGGGGAGTGGCTGACGGAGTCCCGAATGGGAGCCATGTCTAGAAACAGACAGAGGAAAGACTGTCAAAAACAGTGAAAGAGTTAGAGATCAAGCCAGAAATAAAAACAGAGGAATTTGTTAGATTAATTGTTAGAATAGGACATTCACAAGTGATGCAATCGGAAAAGTTAAAATCAAATAAATGCTAAAGCGATAAAAAAGTCTTTGAGAAAAAGTGCAAGAGTGGATAGCCCATAACTGCTGTTTCTGGGTAATGTTATTCTCATTTACCCTTAATTTCACTCCATGATTTCACAGATATTTAACTAACTGTTCAAGACCAAGTCTAACGTGTCTTGAGTGCTTTTGAGTTTTTCTCCACCAAATATGTGTGTTTAAATATTTTAAAAAAGGGGTGGCAATCCAACGTATTTTTAACTCTTTTTTTCTAATTTACCTGCAAAAGGGTGGATGTGGTTCAGGGCTGCACGCAAGGATGTCTCCAGGTTGTGTGGAGGACGGCTGACCTCTGCTTCCCAGTTCTAATTAGGGAAGGTCAAAGGTCTAAACTCAGAGGGCACAGCCTTAAAGGCCCGAGGTGAAGAGGCAGGGCTTGACAGAGTGGGCAGCAGGATGAGCAAGCCCCCTTGGCATTGCTGGGGGCTGTGTGCAAGGGATGACGTGTGTGCGTGGGGAGGGGGAGAGGGGCAGGGGGAAGTGGTCTGGGTTAGTTCAGGACTCTGCCCGACTTGGTATGTTCCAGCACTGCAGAGATAGAAGAGAAAGATCAACACCAACATTAGTTCTACACAGGCGCTGCTAGATCCCAGTCACTCCAACTCCAGACCAACACGTTTTGCATCAACCAAATTAACCAACCAAAAATCAAGAAAGACAAACTGACTCTCTTCTCTCACCTGCTGTAATGCAAACCCGGATTCTGCCGCTACACTCAGACGTGGGGATGGAAGGTAACAGTTTATAACCCAGAAAAGTCTTTTTAAGTTTGCAGGACACCAAATTGGATTTTTGACGTGCAAACATTTGCTGTGCTGTATAAAAATCCCGCAGCACATACTGCTGGGGCAGTGGCTGTCAGTTTCCCATTTGCAACTACGTCTCGGGACAGATTTCATGAGGCCCCTCAGTTGGCAGAAGCACAAACGTTGCTATCATCTTACAAGCAGGTGAAGGGGTGGGGGTGGCTGGACTAATGTGACAAACAGAACACGGGCTTTTTCCTGGCATCGACCAGGGCAGCGGTGGAAGCTGGTGCAAGGCCCACAACCACACCGAGGCTGTTTCATTTCCCCCTTTATGAAGTTTGTAAGGAAAGAGGATTCAAGTGTATATTTTCATGCAAAACCTCAGACATACTGACACAGAAAAAATATTGATTTGTAGCGTCAGTACTCCAAAAACCTATTTTAATTCCAAAGTTGCTGAAAGCTGCATTAATGTTGGCTTTAGAGACAAATTTAGAAAGTGTGGCTAAAAAAACAAGGAAGTAAACTTGTTACACAGGTCCATTAACCTATACCAGAAAAAAAGACCTGCACGCTTCCAGCTGTGTAGATTGTACCTTCAGATCAGCCACAAAACAGCAAAAAAATGACAGGAAAATAGATAAGGATAAGCAAGGAAATATGTGGATAGCGTAAAATGGCAGTTAAACGGGCCTGTTGATGACAAAGGAATGCAGCTGCAGTTTCCAACATGCATAATGAAAAGTTGAACGTCTTATCCAACCGCAAACACTTGACAGAGCTTACTTTGGTGTTTTGTTTTTTTATTATTATTACTTAAGGTAATGTCATTCAAAAAGTAAATAAATGTTTCAAACTAGCACCAGTGTGCAGAATAAACAAGGTAAAAGAATATCTCAAGCTAAAGTATGTACATGTTTTATTAGCATTCACATGCTTTCCCTTCAAATATACTTCAGTATCAATTACCATCTGTTACTATAGCGTCAACGTTACATTAACATGTTCTTTTTTTAAAAAAGTGCAGAAGCTATTGGTTTGCAAAGACTCGGTTTCTATGTCAACATTCCGTTACAAGCAGCTCCTCCGGGCTTGTCCCAGCAAGGTCAAGACAGTGCAATGAGCACACGTCAAAGTCTGTCAAAAAGGTAAAACAGCAGCTCCTCTAAACCAGAAAAGGAGCTAAGCGCATAGGAATGTATCCTGTTTCATTATTCAATATGCTGAATATAAAAGGATTTATTAACAGTGGCTTAAAGTTACAAAGGGGAGTTGCGTGTTTCATACTTCCTTTTTGCTGCAGTGGTCTTTGAATGTTCAGTCAGTGGGTGCAGGAGTAGAATCATCTTATCAGAGCTGAAAATCTTTGTTGTTTGTCAAACGAAAGGTATTATATGCATTTTCAATTTTCAAACACTGCTCTAAAACTCTCGGGTTTACTTTTAAACGACTGCAATCAGAACACGGTTCCTGATGCGTTCTAGCAGCAGAAGTTCTGGCTCTCCTTTGGTGAGATGGGAACAAAGTCTGACTCTTCGGGCGTGTGGGAGGTGTACTGTTTGACAAAGGACCGGAGAGACTTTCACCTACGGAACAACGGTTCCAGTTAAACAGCTGTGGGAGCACTACTTTAGCCACAGCTTGCTCAGGGGCATGCGGTAGCATTATTATATAAAAATGGGTTGTTTGAGATGACCAAAAAGACTTCCAGGACGACAGGGGTACAAATCACGCATCCTAGCAGCCAACATTTTTGAAATACACGGAAATAAAGACTTGTGATGGAAAACTTGACGAAGAAAATCCATTTGGACATTTGCCAAACCAGCTAGGAACATTCTGCTTTTCCACTTTTAGAAATGAGTATAAAGGTTAAGCGTTGCACATCACAAAAAGGTCTTGCTAAGCCTGATTTCAACTAAATCGCCGTTTCCTCGGCGGGGAAAAATCTACAACCATGAGAGCGAACGCAATGCAAACAGAGATTTGCTCCAATCAAGGTCAGAGATAGACACTATCAGGCTTCCTGCCTACAATAGCACTGACAGCCATAACAGCAGCAGGCTTGTACAAACAGGATTCAGTGGAAAAAGGTACCACCAGCTCACATGCTTAACGTTGCTAAGATACCAGCAGTACAGCTGCCATGAGGGCAGGGGTAGGAGCAACTGAGGACAGAACACCGGCAACAATAAGTAGGAGGCTAAAAGCATTAGGTGATCATTTTGCTGTAACTTGAGCGCGGCAGCGGTGAGCTGAAATTTATTTGGTCACGTCGATGCTAAACGAGTCCATTACACAAAAGTAGGCCTCAAAATGTAATGTGCAGTTTCAAATCCCAAGCAGAGGGAATAAACGACGTCGTCTGTGCATCTGGAGTTCTCGGAGCAGAGCTGGATGCGTACCAGCTCCTAACTGGATGAGCGGTCAGCAGCAGCAGCACTCACCTTTCGACCAGTCCTGTTATCTTCTTATCCTCCTGCCTGTTTTACAGTGTCCTCTTCTCTCTTTCTTCCATTCACTGTTATTCCCTCTGGGGGTATGTTCCCTGTGGAAAACAGGAGACGTCGAGATGAATAAACAAAAGCGCACAAGATGGCAGCAAAATCACTGACGACTTGAGAGAGAAACTGTTCTTCATTTCCAACATGGTACCACGTGTGTGTCGGTACTTCAACGCACAAAAATGTCCGTGAGGGTAATGTCAGATGCTGCTCGGACATACTGCCACCTCTTTTTTTCACGCCGGTATTCATTTGTAACTCGATCGTGTGCGACTGGACAGGAATTCGGACGCGCCCGCATTTGTGCGCCACTCAGGTGGCAGCTTTCACCTGCAGGTTGCAGCCTAATCCATTTATGGAATTACAGCATAGCACCCACTTTAGCAAACAGACAAACACACGGCGATGCTGAAACGCCACAGAGGACACGGCGGATTGGCCGTTTCCGAATCAAGACAAAACACGAATCCGACATTTCTTGCCGAAAACATCCGAAGCCGCAAAACAAAACCATTATTCTTGTAGTTTTTCTAATCTGTTGGAGGGAAATAAATGCATCACCAAAACCATATTCCCTGCCAATGCCCTGAGTCACCTTTTTCCTCTCTCTGTTTCCATCCCCCCACCTCCCTCCTTCTTCCCTTCACCCTATTCAACAATTGAGCACTCCAGCAGATGGTTGGGGTTCAACAACAGCAGATCATGGTGGGGGCAATCCTGGAGAGCAAACACAGGCACCGGGAGCAGCATCTGTTTATGAATGGGTAACAATGACCCCCATCCCCCCGACACCTCCAGCTGACAGAAAAGAGGAGGGTGGGGGGGCACAAAGTCACCAAAAGGAATAAAGGGAAAGTGGACATTTGGCTCCGAAGGATTCCGATCGATGGGATTTTAGATTTGTGCCATTTTCAAATCTAATACCGGCTTCCACTCTTCCCACCTGACGGTCAACTGTCTGCCTGATTACGCCTGGAGCCAAACAATGAAAATACCCTGGCATGAGCTACTTTTGAAATGTACGGTTGTGCGTTCGCTGGCACGTCACTAAACCTGTGGTAGCACACATGACCAAATAATAAAAAACACTTTTACTTTCACTTTTTTGGTGACTTTACATCTATTACTTGTCAAAGTATCTGCATAGGTGAAAAAAAGGCTAGTTTTAGGCTTTGGAAGGCAGGAAGAGTTGTCTATCCAAACAACCCAGTACAAGGGCATCATGAGCCCAAAGAACGAAAGGTTGGGGGGATTCACGTGGCTAATCTGCATGTAAAACACGGCGGCATTTGCATCAATTTGCATTGCAGTGTTCTCACGGTGGCCATTTAAAAGAGATGCTCCATTAGTGAATGACGGGCATCCACCCACAAACAGAGCCAGTCGGTGGGAGGCTGCTTCAAGTGGGGAGCTTTTCAAATGAGTTTCAGGAAGGAAGACTTGCCGTCGCACTATTTAGATGCAAACATCTAAATATTATACATCAAAATGAACATTGGAGCATTTCAAAGACAACTGTAAGCTCTTTACCAAAAAGTAAAGCTAAAAACTCTTCGCCAAAGCAAATGTCCAACGCGTTGGCTTGCAGGTTGATTCAGCAGCGCTGCAAATTTCTGCTCAGGTCTTGTGATATGTGCAGGTGTGGTTTTATTGCCCAAAGAGGCAATGGTCAACTTCTACACAGTCAATCAGCTAAACTAGACGCCTGGGAACCATGGAACTTACCAAAATGGACACTTTTTCCCACTTACGTGTCAGGGTTTTATAGAAATAAAGGCGGCTGTATTAAAAAATGACAGATGAAACTTTTCTTTCAACCGATCGCCTAAAACAGAACCAATAACACCAATATAGACAGTTTTATATAAAAGCCAGGTCCATGTGTTTGATTGGGGTGCTAAAAACAACAGCCGTTTAAAAAGCTAGCAGGTTAATGGTCGTCTTTGGTCCCATTGTGTGATGGCGTGCAGGCCAACAGTACGAACACAATGAGCTGCATAAACACCTCCACTCACAAAACATCAGGTCCTGGCTTCTCGTTTAGCGATTTTAAAACAGCAAAGCTTACTCAGCACAACGCTGCCCAGGCCAACCCAGACCCTCCAATTCAATTCAAACGGAACTGCATGTGCTTGCATAAGCAGCAGCTGCTCATCCCATGGACCCCTCAACCGCACCGCCTCCCCGAACCCACAAAAACAGACGCCACAGCTAAAGGAATAACAGCGCAACAACCGTATTTAGGTACTGGTGACACACTCACCGCTTAAGATGCTTTAACGTCTTTGGTGGCAACAGCTTCCAATTCCAAATCTCTGAAAGACAAACAATAGATGAGCTGAATTTTTAAAATAATGCACAGCCACTCTCTCTCTCTCTCTCTCACACACACACACACACACGTAAGCATGTAAATCACAATATTTGGGGGAATGAGGTGCCTGGTGGAGGTGTGTGCTCTGCCTCTTTAGTTTACCTGGTAAACTAAAACTGGTATACGTGATTTCTTTTACAACATTGAACTAGTGTAACCAAGCAAACAGGGGGTTTTTTTTAAACTTTTTGTGAGTGGTTAGGGGACATAAACCACAGGATCTGTGCAGGGAGAAGCAGTTGCGTTTACAGTAAAACATTGTTGTGAGAGAAGATGCATGCCGGGGAAACACATGACGAGGGGCCCCCGTAATGCTGAGGCCCTGCCTGGTGAAAGTCGACCGTGTGGGCCTGAGAATGACAGATAAAGCCTGTGTGAGTAGGTCAGAGTTGCGCCGCTCGGGCCGTGATCGGCCATTATCTCAGCTGTTGCCCGACTTGCAGCTTAACCAACATGGCTTCTCTGCGCCTCTGGTATTTTTCCAGTGCAAGCCAAGATCAGCGATGGCTTTAACGTGTCATGGGGTTGCACTCGATGAAATCAAATTATCGAGTGGCTTAGCTTCGTTTGCACCGTCGTCGGGACGGCGAAAAAACTTAGCCAGGTGGGCACGACTGCAAAGCGGCCATAGGCAGAAGCGAAGCTGCGGCACCGCCGGGAGCCACCGACAGGGGGCGTAAAGTCGTAAAGTCAAATATTACAATTGTTATCAGACTCTGTGATTAAAACCACGACAGCAACAACACCAAGCTATACAACCGCATCCGCGTTTGCGTGGATTAAACATTTAAACAACCGAATCAGATTAAATGCGTGACGACCTACGTCGTCAGATTAGCATGGCTGGGAATGCTAGCTAAAGGCTAGCATGTCGAAGCTGCTGGTTAACTAACCAGGTTTTTAACGCGAATCCAATGGTTGCGATACTAAAACTAAGCAACAATTTATGCAACCTCCACCGAAGTATTTGTCGCCAAAGAAGATCCACCGTAGTATTATTATCTCGCAAAGAATATGATATATTTTTTGACAGATATGTGCGCACAGCTGGCAAGCTAAGGTTAACCACTGCTGAACTAGTGGGCAAAAGTGCCCACGATTATTTGCCAAACGCGTACAAATAACGCACAAATTCTTGGGCAACATGTTCAATCCATCATGCAGACTTTTACAGGGTAACCTTGTAAAGTGCAGACTGAAGGAGAGGGCCGTGTAGCTTAGCACACCCATGCTAACTAAACAACAGCCGCTGCTCAACTTATCTACACCAGTCTTCGGCCCCGCTGGGTTGAATTCACAGCACAAACATTCGAAAAAGAACAACATAAACGCAGCCGTACCTCATTGAAGTATAAAGTGCAACAGAGTGGAAAGGAGAACCGGCGGTAAGGCTAAAAGAAATTCAACACATTTGCAGCATCTACGAGGGAAGGCATCCCGTCCTGCATGATCGCCATTTTATTAAGTCCGCGTAACCTTCTTTCGTTTGAGCTCTCTTTTCCCCTCCTCTCTCTGCGTTTCATCAGTAGAGATATGAGTGTGTGTGTAGTGTGTGTGTGTGTGTGTCACACCACTTTCCTTTGTCTGACAACACTAACAACACACCACTTGAACGCAGATAGTAGCTCGGTAACTTGGCAATGCTCAGTAACCTTGATTATGTTTTGTGAATTAAAAAAAGGTAAATCGAAAATGAATGTTGAGTTTCTAAAAGAAATTATCACCAGCATTTGGAAAATACAGCGAATAATAAAGTTAACGAAGTTGGATTTTATTTGGCCACTATACGTCTAATGTAGAATAAAAAAGACCTTTATTTATCCCACAATGGAGAAATTACACTCTTCTAGTAACATACAATAATAAATATTAATATTGGAAGTATTTACAAGGGAAAAAATAAAAATAGGACAAATAGAATAAGAAATTAAAAAATGCAATGTGAAATATGACAAGGGCACTGCACACACAAAATGACAAATAGCCTATATACAAGTATTGTGCTGTACTTTCCAGTATAAATGTGCTTAGTTGGACTGTTGGACCAACACAAATTATTTACATCATATTATCCTGACAGCAAAATTGGAGTTTCCTATCACCGTTGAATTACAAATATGCATCATAAAAATACATGTCTTTACACAGCCCAGCTCTCGAAATTAATGTACCGGTATTTATTTGTAATCCTGGACTGTAATCCCAAATAAATTAAATAAGTAAATGAACAAATCAGCTTGCATCGTTAACTCAGGACCTGCAGTCGTAAGAATTGAAAATAAACTGTTGTGTGGCTTCATCACTTATGTAAGAAACCTCTAGGATGAACTCCAAAAGGAGCAGAGAGGCAAATAGAATATCTGCCGGCAGCAACGTTTTGCCCCAGAGACGAGCTGTTGCTGCTTTTAGGAGGCGAACCGATGACCGTTGACCCAGCGGAGGCAAAAACAACCTTCCTCACTGCGCACAAATTACCTCCCTTATCTGTGTTTGATTTTGAAAGACAGAAAGACCGTAGAGTAGAGTTCACCGTCTGCCAAGTAATGATCTGAGCAGGTGTCAACGACAGAGGCACCAACAGCCAACCTTTCTGTCCCATCTTTGACATGAACAGTAGCCTTCCAAGTGAAACCACTGGGTTCTGGTTAAATACCTGCTCTTGAACATTGAAAGGGATGCTAACGAACTGTTACAGTGTTACAGTGTTAAAGTTATGGTCTGTGCCTGAAACAGGAGATTTTCTTTTTTTCCTCTCTTTTTTTAGTGGTCAGGACAACCTCCACTTTTTAAACTCTAACCACACAACCATGACAACATTGAACCTCACAATCGCACGTCCATAACTGGCCATGAACGACTTCTTTTTGCAATATCAACAGATGGCTCTGCTGTGTTACTACTAGTAGTGGGACATTACGTATCCCATCGCAACAGGATATATTATATCAGGATATCATTTTAGGTGTGTGTTCGGGCCGTCGAGGACATGCTGACACGATGAAATTTGGGGCACTCTGACACCTGCACACACTCACGTCCCGGTAGCATGTTCCCACAGAAGATCGCACGCGTGGCTCACTCATGCATCCAAATAAACGCAGGTAGATGAGGCTGGCAACCGACTCTGACAAAGCAGAAAGGTCCAGAGGCGGTGAATGGAAAGCCGAACAAAGCACGCTCGAAAAGAATAGAAAGGAACAGAGAGAAAACAGCCCTGCGGCGGCGTCGGGGCGCCTGCAGCAGTGGAAGAGGCTCTCTGATGCCGTAGTGTGCACCAGGAGAGGGAATGTGTGTGTGTGCAGTGGTGGATTGGGGTTGGTAACCGCCTGTGACACCACAGTCA
Organism: Tetraodon nigroviridis; assembly: GCA_000180735.1. NCBI lineage: Eukaryota > Metazoa > Chordata > Actinopteri > Tetraodontiformes > Tetraodontidae > Tetraodon > Tetraodon nigroviridis. Next base: position 852,024 of record CAAE01014696.1, on the reverse strand, counting down.
CCTTGACAGGCGAAGCGGTGAGCAAACAGAGCAAGTTACAGTTTAATTATTGACACGCTCGCCGCTCAAGATCAAAGGCAGAAACACACCCCATCATATAACCTGGGTAAACAGAAGGAACCTAGTACACGTAGACACGTCTGGAAAAAAAAAGTGAAAGCGGTTATGCAAATACACACTGGGCAGAATTGCTGGTGTTTCAGTCATTTTTTTCTCGTCTGGCAGGTTTGGCTGTGAAACAGGGACAAACACAAACAGGGACGCTCGTCTGTCTCGCTGTCTGTGATGGAAACAGAGAAACAGACAGAAAGGTGAAGGAAGAGGAAGATTTGCATGTCAAACAGTGGGCACCAAGGTGTGCAGGACCAATCTGCAGCACGTCTGCGCCTGTTGGAGAACTGCTGAAGTCCTCAAACGTCACACCTCTCCTCACACAACCGCCATGTTTGCCCCAGTGTGGCTTTGCGGCTGCAAGGCCCTCTCTTCTTCTTCTTCTGCTTCATCCTGTCTCGCCTCTGCTCTCCTCTCTCTCTTTCTGCCTGTGCAGTGGCAGAAGCAGCACGCGAGCACCTGCTCTCCTCCATCGGCAGCTCGTCTCGCAGACATCCTGGACGGAAACTCAGATGAGCCAAAGAATGCTTAGGTTCACCCCCTCCCTGCTAGCGTGCGTCCCATCTTGGGCTGCACTAAAGCTGCAACATCAGATCTAGTGTTTGCGGAGGATTTTGATGCCTTTTTCTGACAGCTCCGAAATCGATTTGTTGTGGCTAAAATTACAGCAGGACTTCGACCAGATGGCTGAGCGTCCGTCCTTTTGTTTCTACCTGTGTTGATCTTCAGCCTGCTTCTCCAGTATTACAGCAATTCAGGCAGATCGACAATCATCAAGGACAAGCGCCACAAAATGGCTGGAAGAAAAAAAGATATTCTGCCCGTTTAAGGAGCTGAAAAATGGCTGATGTATCACCCTCCTGGAGCTTTCACGTCAGAGCTGTTGGTCTCCTTGGATAGTCGGCTTCGTTTGGGCAGCTGTGGAAGCGAGCTGAGCTCGGGTCTACCTGAAAACGTGGCTCTTGGTTTGCTTGCACGTGACTGCAGATAGACTGTGCAGTGAGGAGGAGGAGGGAGGAAGTGATCTAAAGTCAGAAAAATGATCTGAAGACAGGAAGAAGAAAGATCAGGATCGGCCGATCGGCTCCTGAGGAGGATGTGATTGAAACCAATCACGGCATCAGCATCTTGTAAATGTTGACGGTGGTCAGAGCAGCAACTTTTGAATACAAATGTCTCTCTTAGAGACGTAACACACACTGGTTTCCATGGCGAAAGCCTCCTCTGCAGCGTGGGGCCATTGTCATGGACGCGGGGCCTTTGTTGAGGGCCGGAGCGGCCGGAGGACCTCTCAGGGAGCCGGAGAGATCAAAGTGTGAAAGACAAAGCAGGAAGTGATGGGATGAGTTAAAGAAAGAGTGGCAGGTGGAGGGGTGACGGGGAAGGGGTGGCAGAGATGGAGAGAAACTCTCACTTTTAAAAAAGAGCGCAGTTAATTCTTTTCATCGCAACACCAGATCTAAAAGTGACTTTTAGAAGTGAGGGAATTTATTTTAGGCTGCTCGTCCCAAAGCTGTTGTGTTCAAATGTGTGTGTGCTCAATGTTCCGGTACGTAGGTGGAAGGTGCATGTGTGCGAGTGTGTGTCTTCTCTTGTACATGCTACATAGCGAGGACTGGTCCTCACAACGATCGAGGGCCTTGGCCTTGGTTTCAGGCTCAGGGTGAGAATTTGGTTCAGGTTAAAGCTTTCATTGTGAGAGGTTGGGGGAACAGATTATGTCCTCACAAAGATAGAAAGGCAAAGACTTGCGTGCATGTGTGGATTGTCCTGGCATGCTGCCAGTCTCTTGATCTCATTACTTGCGTGTGTGTGTGTGTGTGTGTGTGTGTGTGTAAGAGAGAGAGAGAGAGAGAGGGAGGGAGACTCTACAATAGAGTGGCCGTGTCAGCATGTTGGGCATCACCAAGGCAACAACAGAGCTGGTTCCAAATGTAAAATCTCATATTTTAACAGGACGTTCACACACGCAGATGCTCACACTTACATCAAACAGACGTACCAGTGGAGGCTACCATTATCACCTCCATCAGCAGATTTGCTCCTTTATTCGGACATCTTTGCAGGGCTACACAACCCGCAGAGGCTAAACTCAGTCATGCTAACGAGAGCTTAGTCTATTAACCAACTGGATGTGAGAAAAGGAGAGCATCCGCTGGACTCTGCATGTGTTTGAGCTATAGTTTGAAGAGTCTGCATGTTTTATTCACGCAAGCGTAGCGTTACAGCCGACCTGAAGGCTGGCAGCGTTTCCACCCCCCCTGCAGCAGCACGTGTACAGCAGGGTTTACCTCCAGGGCCTCTCCTCCCACACTCATTCCAAACGAAGGAGACATGCCAGGAAAAGTGGTATTCATGTTGTCTCGAGGTGACAGTCTGCATAAATCCACCTCACAGAAAGGACCTGGTCCCTGGATCACCCCTAAGTCCTCCCCTCCTGGCTGACTGACTGCTTCTGTCAGGATGTGTGTCTGCGTTACAACCCTTTACCCCGAACGGGCCCCGTTTGATCTGCCACACGAAGGTTTCCGAGCCTGCAGATGAGCGTCAGGCTCCACGGTCTGAAAAAAACACAACAGATTAATCATTCACTGGAAAAAGACGTGACTCATTTGCTCCATATCATTATCTGTTTCCTGAGAAGAGGAAAGAAATGCATTCATGCAACACAAAAACAACAGAGCAAATAAACGAAAGGACCCCCGCATGAGACCTCTGACCCCGCCTCAGCTGGACGTTTGGAAATAGATGATTCAGGTCCCACATAGGTGGACACCTGTCTCATTGATGATGAGACAACAACAACAACAACAATTAACATTAATAATATTTATAATAATAATAAAGATAATTGCAAATTTTAAATAAGCATCTAACATTAGGATAATGGGCTCCTGCAGGTCTTTAATGATATTCTTTAATAAATAATGAAAAACTAATGGATATCTGCATGTGTGTGTGTGTGTGTGTGTGTGTGTGTGTGTGAGTGTGCACACGCTCCACTTTCCCACCTTGGTTGGATTCTGGCTTGGAGCTACAGGGCAATTAGTTCTTATTCCAGCAGAAACAAAAGAACAGCAATACCAGTCAGCGGGGCGGAGGAAGGGGCAGAAATGGGAGGGAATAATGGGGGATGGGGCGGTGCGGATTTTGTCTCTCTAAGTGAGCCTGGAAGACGGAGCGGGAAGTGACTGCAGATGGAGAGTGGAGGGAGCGTCGGCTCCTTGTGCTCATTCGGGTCGTTTGGCCCAGGTTGGAGATGGAGACTGGTTGATGACAAACCATTCACGCCTGCCTTTGTGCCAGTATTTGATTGTTTCCAGTGACCCGTGTTGATGTTTGATAAAATGTTGAGCATCGTTAAGGTGGCCCGAAGGTTCCTCTTTACCCCCAGCCTGAAAACAAGGTTCATTCATGTGAAAACATCATAAAACAATCAGCAACCTATAATGACTGTTATGGGTCAATATAATAATCTCCCATGCTTAATCATGATTTTCTTGTTTGTTTGTTTACTTTCTTCAGTTATTGTTGTCAGGTTATCAACTGGTCTCACTGGTTGTGAGGTTATAAACTGGTCTCATTGGTTGTGAGGTTATCAACTGGTCTCAGTGGTTGTGAGGTTATCAACTGGTATCAGTGGTTGTGAGAATTGTAACTGGACTAAGGCTGTAAAAACAGAGTAGAGTCCACACTGGTCATAGTCGTTGTTGATGTTCTGCTTGTTGTTTTTTTCGTTGTGACGGTCAAGTATCAACTGGTTATTCTGGTTGTGGAGGTTATCAACTGGTTTCACTGGTTGTGAGGTTCACTCACACTGGTACTCAGTGGTTGTGAGGTTATCACACTGAGTCTCACTGGTTGTGAGGTTATCACACTGGTCTCAGTGGTTGTGAGGTTATCAACTGGTCTCACTGGTTGTCAGGTTATCAACTGGTGTCACTGGTTGTGAGGTTATCAACTGGTTTCACTGGTTTGAAAATCAAAACTGACTGAGGCAATAAAAACAGAATAAAGTCCACACTTGTTGTTGTTGTTGTTGTTGTTGTTGTG
>CAAE01014696.1:816634-846686 GCA_000180735.1 Tetraodon nigroviridis | reverse complement strand
TGACGCATTGCAAATTCTAAATGCCCTAAAAAATTACCAAACGCAAAAGCAGCTCTGCTTTTTATGCATACAACTAAAAAGGTTGCAGCAGAGCACACACACAAACACCCAGACACACACACACACGTGTGTGGCTAAAGTAATATCTGCCTTCCGTAGGTTGAAATCTTTCAGGCTGTCTTATCCCCACCAAATGACATGTCCCATTAAAAACGCTCAGCAACGCTGGCAGAATCAGCAACGTTCTCCCCTGACGGGTTGGCCTACCACGTCTGTCCACTAGAGGGCGCCAAAGCTGCGGTGACGCCTGAAACGTTGCCTCCTGTCTCACAGAAGTCATGTCAGGTGGAATAAAATCGGGGTTGGATCTAAAAAAGTACCTGCAGCGAATGAGCTCGGAGCTTCCTCTGACCGTAGTCAATGTTTTATCTTCATCTGCCTCATAGAAACAAAGAGGAGGAAAGCAACCGCGCTTAACAACCCTGGTTTTACAGCCTTTGTCACCTGATAGAATCATCTTGTTGGTGTTCAGGCTTGAAACATGACAAAAAGGTCAAGGAGTGTCATATTTAAATTATTAAATTAATTAATGTTGTGGTTATATTTGCGTGTAAGGGGAACCCATGTAATGAAAACAAACTTTGTACAGAAGTACTTCAGATGACTTAGTTACATTCCACCCCAGCTTCATGCAGTGTGTGTGTTACACAGCTCCTGTGGTAACAGTACTGCTGTAGGGTACTCGTGCCTGTTTTAGGAAACTTTATCACCTCCATGGTTGACTAACGTAAGAGATAAGATAACGTCAACTCCGATTGTTAGTTAAAACATGCCAACTCTGCTGTTATACAGTATAAAAATCACATGTATGCATAAATGAGTTGATTTCTGTTTGATTAAAAGCTTGAGAATTTGACTTGTAAAGAAAATAAAAGGGTTTTAGTTAGGACTAAAAACAAGAAATAAAGAAATATTCTAAAATGATTGCTTTTCCTGATGGACTATTAGACGCTTTCATCAGTGGTTTCTAATATTTGCTACCCGGCAGCGCCTCCTTCCACCGTCCTGCTCCGAAAGCCCACAAACAGCTCCTGACATCAACCTTCCCCAGGACAAAACAGTCTGTGCACACCAGCAGCTCCCCCGCACAGCCCCGAGCGCCGGGACAAAGGAGGAGGAATTCCGAGGAGAGCACCCAACGTATGCAGCTGATGGAGGGATGAGGAGAAAGGAATCTGCCAAGGCGTACCTCATGACTGATGCTCAGCACCCGGGAGGAGCCGGAGAGCCAGGTGATGGCTGCTGGGTCCACCTGGGCGTCTGTCTTCCTCTGTGCCTGCAGGGTGGACGGCGTCCATCTTCTGTCTGGGTCGGGGCTGTCTGCCGCCTCTTTCACCTTTTCTGCGTCACTTGTCTTTTTCTCCTCTCACGTGGAACCAGAGAGCGACTCAGCAGCGAGCGATGAGGGAGCCAAGAGAAGGGTTCCGGGCGGGAACCCTCACCTGCGGGTTTCAGTCCCAGCATGCCTGGCACCGGGATGAGCAGAGAAACACACACACACACACACACACACACACACACACACACACACACACACAGACTGGACCTCAGCCATACCTCTGATGTAGAGTTAATGAAGCAAGAGAAGCTTGGATACATGTCAACATCACACACACACACACACACACACACACACACACACACACACACACACACACACACACACACACACACACACACACAGTAACCCCAGCGGACATACTGGACAGCAGAAGGAGACACACAGCCCGTCTGAAAACTGCAGGTTCGACGCTTCCGGCTTGTTTAAAACTGCAAGATGATCATTTTTATTTCATTATGTTATTATTAGAGGCAAAGTAAAAAGAACACAATCTTTTTCTTAATCAATGTTTGTTTTATTTCCTTCAAAACAGGAAAAAAACAAACATTCTTTAAGTTCTTTATCAACCCAGTAACAGTTTTAAATTAACCGTTTACATGTAATAAAAAAAAAAATCAACTGATAAATAGTTATATTCATAATTAGGAATCAAAGTTTTAAATAATTGCTAGCTCTGACATGATTGAGACAAATGAAATAGCTGACCGACCTGTCAAACATTCAGGTTAACCTTCTTTTACCTGTAACAGTTTCACACTCAACGTTGCTGGAAACCTCCAGAGAACTCAGGCCCGTTTCCACTCAGAGCAGCGCCTTTCCTGAAAGACTGGAGCCACCTAGCAGCACGCCTGTGAGCTTCCTCACACCTGTCCCATCAGTCCTCTTTCCCATCTCTACTCTTCTTTGATTTCCCGTCCGTCTCCCTCTCCTCCAGCAGCTCGTGTGCGCTCTCTCGTTTCTCCTTTTTGTGCTTCGTCGGTTTCATCCACTCGCTCCTGCCGGGCTCGCCGCTGCGTTCCCGACTGGCCGAGGAGCTGCTGGGTCTCTCTCGTCCCTCCTGCTCCCGTCTGGTGGCACCAGCGAGGCCCTTCTTCTCCTTCTCCTCCTCCTCAGGGTGCCTTCTTTCGGCGTCTCCCTGCAGTCTGCAGACGTTGATAACACTGTCTGCGCTTCTCTCCTCCCGCGCTTTCTCCTCTCCCATGACATCAGTTGGACTTTTCTTCATATCTTCAGAGGGCAGCAGACCTTTCTCTTCACCCCAGCCACGGGGGTGGAGGGGCGGTGGAGACGCCTGGCTTCCTGCAGCTTCGTCTTTGCCCTTGTGTGATGAAGCGGGGAGACGCTCCGAGCAGCGATGAGGCCGACTCTCTTGGGTTTTGCCCTGGTCGCCCTTTGATTTCCTCCTGCTCTGTTCTTCCTCCCTGTCTCTGTGGTTCTCTTCTTTCTTTCTCCTCTCCTCTGACCGTTTTCCTTCTTTCTCCTTTGGCCTTGCTCTGTCATTCTCCATCTCCGTCTCTCTCTTCCAGTCTCTGCTACTAGGAGCGCTGTGAAACCGGCCTCTGCCACTAGGTGGGGCTGTGGCGCAGTGGGGACCGGAAACGGTGGGTTTCTCTCTTTCAGACCTCGAGCCCAGACTTGGCTCAGCTTTGAACTCTTCATCCTGCTCTTTCTTCACGGATACCTCCGTCTTCCGTTTGGAACCAGCGACCTATTGAACAGAGCAAAGTAAAGGTCAAGGACAAAGGCTACCTGGCGTAGATGTGGGGGCGTTTCTGCAGAGCCACCTGTGTGATCCTTCCGTCTCCGTCTGATGCCCCGTCGTTGGTCAATTCCTCCGGAGCCACGACCACCAACATCTGCTCCAGACCATTCCCATGGCGACCATGTCTATCAGAGAGAAGGATAAAGGATGAGGCTGTATGAAGGGATAGAGGCACACGCAGGAAGCCTGCAGCGGTCCCGACCTGCCCTCTCTCTCCGCCTTCTCCTGCTCGCTCAGGCTCCTTGTCCGGTCCTCCTTTGTCTCCGTCTTTAGCTTCACCTCCACCCGTGACTCTGTCTCCGTTGACATGTTCTCCCCTGTGAGGAATTCTCTCCGCTCTTGTCCTGCACTCCTTCCTTCACCCGTTGTCACCTCTTTGTTGGTGCTGGCCTTCATCTCGTCATAGTCCTCCAGCAGCCCTTTGCCCTCCTCCTCCTCCTCCTCCTCCTCCGGGTTAACGTCTGCTTTGGCGTCTCCTCCCTGCTTCTCCTCCCCTCCATCATCACTCTTGTGAACATCTTCCCCTGGTTTTCCCGTGGAGCTCTGTCCGTTCTTCTCCTTCTTCTTCCTTCCATCCAGGCTGATATTGATGCTTATCCTCTTCTGGGGCTTCACCTTCATCCCCCCCTCCCAGATGTCTCTCTCCGAGGCGGGCTGGGCTTTCTTCTCCTCCTCAGGCGGATGTTGGGACCGGCTCTTGCAGACCTCCGTGGGGCTTGTTTTCAGACACTTGCTGCTCCGAGACTCGGCATCGTCTCCTTTGCGTTTGCCAGGTTTCTCTGACCTGGACTCGGTTTTGCTGTTTCCAGAGTGAATCCTGCCTGCTTCTTTGTTGGCCTGGTGCTTCTCCTCCTCCGAGTTATGGCGCGCTCTCCTTTCTCTTTTAACCGTTGTTTGTTTGCCGTCTTTCAGCCATGGCTGCACTGACTCCGAGGGCTGGCGGGGGTCGCTTTTTTCAGGCCCTGAGGTTTCATCCCTGCGGCTCCTGGGTGGCCTCCTCGCCTCCTTCCTGCCGTCCTCTGTGCGGTCTGCAGCCCTCGGCTTGGAGGGCGTTAAGTAGCCATCGCTGGACAGGCGAGAGGCGGGCGATCGGCTGGGATTGGAAGACCGAGACGGAGAAGAGCGACTGTCCACCGACGACTGGGACGCTGTGGAGCAACCGTCGCTGGAAGAGCGCGACGGAGTGGAGCCATCCTTTGTGTGAGCGGTGCTTCTGCTGCCGTGGCGACGGCTGCGGCTTTCCACATTCCCACGTGAGCCGCGTCCGTTTCTTCCGAGTCCTCCAAAAGACGGCGAGGGGACGGGGGGAGGTTGAGCAGAGGGGGCAGCTGGTGGAAGTGGCTGACGTAGCTGCTGAGATACTTGTCGCACCACTCCTTGTAGTCCTTCTCCCACTGCAGGTAGCGCTGCCTGTCCAGCTCCGCGCCGGAACGCGGATCGGAAGCGCGACTCTCCTCCGAGCCGCGGCCTTCCTGACCGTGTTCCCCCCTCCTCCCCGAGCTGCTTCTGACCGAGGAGGATTTCCGACTGTGATGGCGAGCGGGGTGACTTTTCCTGCGATGATCCGATGGGGACTTGGACCTGGAATGGTGGCTGAGGCGAGGTGAGGAGGATGAGGACGGCGTAGAGGAGCGCTTGTGACCATAACTGGAGGAGTGAGAACGGGTGTGGAGGTGTCGGCTGCGGGAGTAGGGTGACTGGTGCCTGGAGGAAAAAAACAACACACAACCAAGGTCAAATTAGAGTGAAAGAGAGTCATCTCTTTCCGACCACATGTGAAATATGCAGACGTCTCCCCTGATTTGGCTTCGTTCGGAACATCACTGCTGAAAGTTACTGACTGTTCAATGAAAGAAACTGCAGGCCGTAAGGTAAAGACTTCAATCATCAGGACTGGAATAGGTCTGTGACACGTTTCCATGTATGAGTCCGTTTAAAAAGAGCAGAAATCAAACCAAAAAAATCAGCACAACCGAGAAAAAGAGCACAAAGTACCTGGATCTGCTAACGGACCGAGACCGGGATCTGGACCTGCTAGAGGAGCGAGAGTAGGAGCGGGATGACTTGGAGGATTTAGAACGAGAGGAGGAGCGTCTGTGGCTGGAGCCTCTGTGCGGTGACCTCGATGGCGGGGAAAGACAGATAACATCGTTTATACCATAACTTTAACGTCAGGATGTTAGCGCTTCAGCAACGCTCGACAGCTAGCAGATTCCAAACTGTTCTCCAAAAGAAGATGGTCTACCTTGTCTCATTCTTGTCTCTCTGGTGCTTGTACCAGTCCCGAGTGGAGGAGCAGAGAGGAGGGTTGGGAGCGATGGGAGGGCCCTGGGGGGGCTGGACTGACCAAACGGGCGTGGCACCGGGGTATCCGGGCAGGTAGCTGGTGAGATGGTGCTGAGCAGTGAGGAAGCTGGGGAAATGAGGGGGAAAGAGAGGCGGAGGAACGGATGGGTAGGTCAAAGAGGAGGAGGAGGAGGAGGAGGGGGGGCAGCTGGAGGAGGAGGAGGAGGAGGTGCTGAAAGACGGAGAGGAACCGTGTCAAGTCTCAACATGGTTCCGATAGAAAAGTGACCCACGTTCTTCACTGACCTCTCCCAGAATGCTGGAGGCCAAACTGGACCTGCAACTGGATCTGCGGGTTAGGAGGGTGTTTAGAGTTGTGTTTCACAGGGCTGGATGGTGTAAACAGTAAAAAAAAAACCCAACAGACTCCCACCTGACTGCTGTGGCGTGACGCTGGCGGGCTGATGCTTCTCCTCACATGCGGAATCCGAAACCTGAGCCCACGTCACACACGTTCATTCAGAGAGGCTGTGTGTGCTAAAGGTCTGTGCGTCCCGTGTGGGTGTGTGTGTGTGTGTGTACTCACCACAGCAGCAGCAGCATCTGTGCCTGAGCCGCGTTCAGACGGCTCCGCCGCTGCAGCCTGGTCACAGGTCTGCTCCTCGCGGTCGCTGAGCAGACGCGTCAGTCAAAAGCTCCGAAAGCACAGGCGGACTTTCCACCCCGGAAGGAAAACAAGCTCACCTTTTAAAGGCCTTTCTTTGGGTTTGCAGGGGCTGAAGAGATGAGCTGGTACCGGCTGGAGGAGGGGCGGGGCCTGTCGTCAGGAGAGGGACCAAACGTCTCTGTGCTGTTGGCTCTGGAGGCTGATGCAAGAAAGGGTCAGACGCCAACGAGGCAACGGCGGAGTCAAAACGATGCAGCAGCGCATCCAGGCAGGAGAATGCTAACCAAGCTGCACACGTTACTTAGGTTGGACCCACCTGCGGTTTGGGGGCCGATTGGTGAGGCTTCTTCTTTAGGACGGGATCTGGGGCCCAGGCTGGATTTACAGGCTGAGAGGCGCCGTCGTTCCCAGTCGAGCTTTTCGACTGGCCTTGGTCCTTCTGGAAGGTGTTAACGGCCTGTGGAGGGCGAGAACCACAAAGCAGCCCTCTTGAACTGCAAGCATTTCATCCCTCCCTCGTCTAGAGTACCATCGTTTACCTGTCGGAGGAACTTATTGGCTATCAGAGTGTCGGGGGACACGTCGGACTGTTTACAAGTTGGGCAGGTGTGCTGGTCTGAATCCAGCAGGGCAGTGCGAATACCTGAGGGAGGGACAAAATCAGCGTCTCTGGTTTGTGTGTGTGTGTGTGGGTGTGTGTGAGACTCACAGTCGTCACAGAAGCTGTTGGCACAGCAGGGGATGACCACAGCATCACTCAGCATCTCCTTGCAGATCAAACAGAGGAGTTCTTTAGGGACGGGATCCTCGGCCTTTGGCTTGGGGGGCTCCTGGGGGCCAAACGGAGGCTTCTCCTTCTTGCCGACGGCGTACGCTTTACTGCAACGGCAAAAGGTCACCTGACTCAGAGAGGGTGCTGAGATTTCATCAGCCACCCGTGAAGGCGTTCAGCTCTACTGCAGAGGAGGAGGTGGATCCTCCTGCTGCGCTAACTGCTAACACCTGTCCTTCCTGCAGACGCGGTAACCAGCCTTCCATCCAGGGGGTTCAGAGGATTGAGCTAAAGGCAGGAAGGAGCCCTTAAATAGGTGTGAAACACACAGAAGTGTGTTCTTCGTGGTAATGAAACACTTCAGGAGGGAGGTAACCCCAGCGAGAAGCTCACTTAGGCTCCCGAGAGCAACCGTCCACCAACCACTCTGCTGTAGGAAGACAACGCTCAGAGGTTTGGTGTGTCGGAAGGTTTGGCTCACGCGTGTAAAGCAGGAATAGCGTAATGTCCGCAGTTGGTCAGCATGGCTCCCTTGATGCTGGGATCGTCCACCTCCACCATGAAGGACCGAGGGATGCCGGTGCTCTTCTTTATCCTCAGAGGGGCCTCCGTGGTTTTATCCTGCTGTCAGACACACACGCATCAACATTTAGGATCAACACCACAGCTGTGAAGCGCACACACACACACACACGTCTTACTCCGCTGCTGGGACAGTTCCTGATGTGGTGTCCGGTGCCTCCACAGCGAAAACAACTGTAGTTTGCTGGCAGACCGGGGCCAGCTTTCATGTTATAGCTTCAAAAAAAAGAATAAATGAGTGATCTGAGGAGAGGATGAAGGGATGGAACACCCAAAGATGAAGCACCGACCTCGTGGAATCGTAGAGGGACTGATTAACCAGGACTTTGAGTTTGTCCTCTTCTGACGCATCCACAAAGGCCAGGTTGGTCATCTAGATGTACACACAGATGCATGAGAGCGTGCACGGAGGGCGCAGACCGGAGGTTTACCGTGAACGGGGGGCGTACCTTGGAGAAAAGAGGTAACGTGCTGGAAGAACTCTGAGCGCCCATCTGTTAGAATCAAAGACACAGTCAGGCAGCGGCCACGCGTCCAGGGAGACGCTGAAGACGCCCCTCTTTACTGTCAACCTCATGTCACTCTAAAACACTGAGGCTTTTCCTGCCCAACGGGAAAAGCCAACTCCGCCAGCTCCGTGTGCTACACCCGGGTGTGCCCTTTCCACCTCCACCCAGGAGCTATTTCCAAACGTCTGCGCCGGTGCGAGGATTGCCGCCGCAGCGCCTCCGGCCAACATTCCACCTCCCCGTGTGATAAAGACACAAGATTAAAATGGGAATTTCCACTCGTCAGAGCCACGTGCAGCTGAACAAGGAAGAGAAGCAGAGCGCCTGTTTCGAAAGCTCTGCTCCTCTGAGTGCGCGACAGCATTTGTTTCATTTCCTGTGAATAATCCAGCAAAGCTGGCTGGAAGTAGCGGCCTCTGCCTCGGCTTTCCCCCTCCCGCCTCAAATGAGTGGATATGAGCGGACGTTTAAATGGCAGGAATAATTCATGATGAAGAAGGTACGTTTTCAGTGGCTCTCTTGTAACCACACAGGGAGAATAATGGGACCATCTGGGTTTCTCCAGTGAAGTCAAACACATAATCAATACATTAGACCGTTCCAAATAAAAAGAAAACTTTATTGGTTAAAAAAAGCACAAGAGGGATAAAAATATGTGCCGTGCCGTCCAAAAGATTCAAAGCGCTAAGGAGAGAAGTGGCGGACACGACTCCTACTGAGAAACCAGAGAGAGAAGAAGGTCAGTGCACACGGATACACACCGCAGCAGCTCAAAGCAGAGTTGTGTGTTTTTCTGCTGATTTCCAGGCCTGCTTGGATAGATTCTAGACTAAAGCGATCAGCTGTTTGCTGCCTTCATTTTAGGTGTAGGCCAAGCACTCACGGCTATCGCTAGCGTCCATGAGCATGGGGGTGTGAGCGGTGCCGATTTACCAGTAACACTCCCATCAGCAAAGCTGCCAGGCCTTCGAAACCCTGGAAACGTCTCCGTTCCGCCGGAGAAGGTCAGAGGAGGAGGCCCTGAAGGCTGTCAGCAGCTCCTGAAGCGCCTGCTTTATCAGCTGCGTGTAACCGTCCTGCCTGATAAGGCCCGTCCCGCCTGAGCGGCGCCCACCTCCCACCGTGGACACTGACTGATCCCCAGCAATAAACGCCCGCTGGTGACACAGCAGCTCTAAGGGAACACACAGAGCGGCGCTGGCGCTTCTGTTTTTATCGAAATAGTCATTTGGTGATTGTGAATGAGCTTCATCTCAGAGCAGCACTTCCCTGTTTAGTAATCCCAGCGTGGATTAGGGGTGTTTGTTCCTTTTTTTAAAATGTAGTGTGTGTTTGTAAGAGCTGGTGAGCGGTTACGTACTGCTCTGACGGCTCCGAAGGGCTGATGCAGGCGGCCATCTGATCTGTCACTGGAACACAGAGTGGAATCATGAAACGAGACAGAAAGCACAAAATGTCCCCCTGAAGGGCACCTTTCAAATGTCAGATAGCCTCTAAATGAGCCCGACGACCTCCTGCTGGGGTCGCCCAACGCTAGTACCAGGCTAGTAGCGGCCAGGCTCCGGGCGTGCACGAAAAAAGAGGATTGCAGTCCTACGACTGATCCTGGCTAATATCTGGATAATCTCTGAACGCCGCCACTGAGGTTCAGTAAAAACCCGCTCGGTGGCTTGTAAATACCGATAAAACAAAGAAAAAAGATGCAAACACAAAACCAACGTACATGTTGCGGAGCTTAGCGTTGGAGCTGGAGCGGGCACCGACGACGGGGATCCTCCTGACCACGACGGAGGAGCCTCTGGCGATACAGGCCTTCGTCGTCTGTGAACTCTGGAGGGGTCAGACGGAGACGGCAGCTTTGACATGCACTCCTCCCACATGACTGGCGTGAAGGTGAAGGTGTGTGACACAGCTGCCACCGTGCACCAATCAACCCTTTATCTCACAACGTGCCATCAAACAGTGAAATGATCGGTAGGGTGTGGGTGTATTCACCCACAGGGATGTTTTTATCATGCTACTTGTGGCCTAAAATGACGACGGCTGATTATATATACACTTTTTTTTAATTATTTGGTGTAAATCTGCCCTTCTACAGCTTTTTTTTTTGGACTCTTGCTACATGTCAAAGCTGCTACACACAGAAAGGTTCACTTCCTGCACCGGCATTTCAGCGCAGCCTTCAAACCACAACCTACATGACACAACGGGACAGAAGAAACCCAAAGTGATGTTTTTCCTCTTCTGAAGAGACACCTGTGGTTTCCTCCTTCACCTCCTCACTCTCTCACCTTTGGCTGCTGTTTGATTGCACTGATCTTCACCTCACCATTGCTCACCATGTATGTTTTGAGCAAAGTTGATGTTAGGCTCATGGTTTTTTTTTTGCTCTACATTTGCTACTTTTGTCCTACATCTGATGGGTGACGTGCACGCCTGTGCCACGGGCCCGATCCACCTCCGGGGCCTTTTAATTAGGGCTGTGGAGAGAACCTGCGGCAGGAATGCGGTCTATTCATTACCCCCTTTGTTGGTGCACGACCTTTCTGGACCCTGGTCACACTCACACACACACACACACACACACGCGCGCGTCACACAGGTGACGCAACTTTGTGTCTGCGATCCGCTGTCAAACCCGACCCACGTGTTTCCCTTCCAAACTTCAAGAAAACCTGGTATCGGTCCACACACACGGCCGATTACCTTCGTTCGTCTGCGCGTTGGTGATCCGCAGGTCGCAGTCGCCGGAGCGGAGCTTCTCCTTCTCCATGATCAGCCTCTTTAGCTCCTTCAGCGTCATGTGCGGGCCGTCAAACACCACCGTGTCGGAGCTCCGCTTGGACGCGAATTTGTAATGAATATGAGCCATGTTTCCTCCGAGGGGCGGAGGAGTGCTCGAAAAAGTCGTACCACGCTAACAAAACTCGACAAATAAGGCCGCTTTAACGAGGACAGACCGGCTGTATCGTAGGAGTTGCTATGGGAGTAGTGTTAATCTCGAAGTTATCTAGCTAGCTGCCGTTAGCAGCCGCCGCTTCGCCAGCCTGCGCTCTACTAGCTAGCTCGTCAATTAACAAGTGCCGGATAAAAGTGGCTTCTACGAGATGACAGTTCCCGGGGTCTGCCTAAACTACAGCACGGGCTCGAACTCGACCGCTCTTCGTCCGTTTCAAGTCTAATTCCTACTTTTATTCCCGTCAAATCTGAAATGTTCGCTGACTGAAACCACCAGCTGTTTCCTCAGGCAACGGCTCGTCAGCAGAGTGCTCTCGCTCTCCGGTGCTGCGTTCACGTCATCTCCGCGCGCTCAATACTCTGTGTTAAAGTCGCAGATTTGGACACTTTAAAGGAATTTGTTTGTGGGTTTCGATTAAGGGAACATTCTGTTTTCCAGAAAACAGTCATGTTGAAAGTGCAATACCGGAAATAGATGAATCAACGACAGAATAGGCAGAAACAGCGAAGATAGTTGTGGATTTTACGACTTTCCCATGCATAATGAAAGCAACGTCCTGCCTTTAACCTGAAAGCAGAACACCTGTTTGAACTCAGGGGCGCGCGCCTGGTTTGGGTCAGAAAACCTCATCTAGAATGAATAAAGATGACAATTCTACCCAATTATCCGATTGATTTTTTTTGTGTTGATAATTCTTCAAAGTTGTGTTTAAGATTCGGGGCTATATAAAAACAAACGGACTCAAAATTCATATAGTTAAAACAGACGCAAAGTAAATCGATTCCTGAAATTCGGATGTGCGTTTACACTAATGATCCACTAGAGGGAAACAAAGGACCGAATATGCTGTCACTGTAATATACAGTACAGTCTGGGGACCTAAAAGATGTAAACTCTAACGCTGCTGTTTTCTGTTACAAGCCAGACAACATACAATATCATGTGAATTTAGCACTCAGTTAAGTTTTATATTGAAAGTCTTCATATGCATGGGTCGAATAAGTGTCGAATAGATACTTTCTTTACAATTTCTCCTCAAATGACTGGTTTCTACTTTAAGATATAAGAAAATGAAGACTACAGGAGCTACAGTACAAATAAACTAAACCCAACTCAAGGCAGAGCCTAAGATAAAAATCCCCCAAATAAATACATTTTTTCAGAATTTTCTCTTGAGCAACAGCAACAGTATTTGCATGATAGAAAATGATGTTTCACTGTTTTGTCATTAAAAGATCATTCACTGCCCTGTTGCCACAGGATAGTGATGACGACACAAAGGAGGAAGCGTGCTGATTGGTTGAACTGCGATAAATAGAAAGGAAGAGAAATATGAGACATGTGTGCATGTGTGTGTGTGTGTGTGTGTGTGTGTGTGTGTATGTGTGTGTGTGTGAGGGGAGAGAGCGCGTAGTGTTTAAGGAAGTATTTTCCACACTCAGTGCTCTGCTCCGAGGAGGGATTTGCCCTATCTTCCACTGGCTTAGAACACTATTATGGGAGCAGTGGGAGGATGGAGGGATGCAGGAAAAGAGGAGGAGGTAGAGGAGATAAAAGGGAACTGGCTGCTGCCTTTACTGATGTTCTTCCTATCGTGATATGCTACACATTCATGGAGTCGGCCATCAAAGCGCCGCTCGGAACCCATTAGCTACTGTAGATACTCGGCTGTGAAAATGCTAATTAGCGACTGTTGATCTCCACAATTCAAAAAACGATCTGACTCACAAACACAGACAGTTTTGGTCTTCAAACTCGGCATTTAAAAACACATTAGGCTTTTTAAAAGGTGCATTTCATGGTTTTCTGCGTAGTGCTTAGTGATTGTGGCGCTCGGTGAACGTCTGCGCTGGCCTAGCTGGGAAACGTTGCTCACCTTCAGCAGAACATGGCCGCAGTCTCCATCAGCATTAGCGTGTGCGGGTGGAAAGGCTGTCCAGCATGTGGTAGAGGTAAGGAGGCGATGAGGGAGGGTCCTCGAGCCTTCCACCTGCTCGGTTCTGTTCAGCACCTGTGTGGATGGGTTTGACAACGTGTCAGCGGCCAGTTGTTTTTGAAAGTCTCACCTCCTCGGATCCAGCCGGGCCAGTCGAGTCTCTGCCCTTATGACAGTTTGGTTTCCTTCTCCGCCTCAGCCTCTTTCCTTCATCTCTTTCTGCTTCAGTAGCTTCTGCAGCTCCGAGGCTTATTTTTCACACTGCAGATGGCCACAGTGTCGCTCCATTCACCCCCCACACACACTTACATACACAAGCCTGCACTCCTAGCTTTGTGAGGACACTCATAAATATGATGCTGTCCCATCTCCTGATCCTCACCCTAACCACCACAATTGAATGCTTAACTCCCACCCTACAAGAATACACACACACTTGTCACTGACGGTGTGTGTGACACATTTGTCTGGCCAATCTGGGACCGATGTGGCGGTTCGAGTCTGGGCTAATTCACCCGGCTGCAGCGAGGACGGACGACCAATGGACACGTGGCCCTCGGAGCCAAAGAAATATGTGCTGAGTCCCACCGTCGGCTTGACCGTGGACTGTAGCCGCTGGGAGGTCACCGGAAATCGACCCGTTGGAAGTAAGCGCCGACCCCGACGACCGACGACCGACGGCCCAGAGTCTCGGTATCTGACGACGCTGGAATAATGAGATGGAATTAGAACATCAAACCTGCCAGAAAACCTCCCTTGGATCCCCGCAAACAGCTGTGGTTGATGTGGCATCCAACTGGGCCAAACACACACACACACACACACACACACACACACAGATAGATAGACAGGTAGATGCGAGCCTGACTGATAAAACAGCCTGTTTGTAAAGCTGAGAGGACCAGAAGCAGCGTGGCAGCCGAAGCCCTGAGGAGCTCGCCATAATCCGATCATCCGCTGCGGCCGACGGTGCAGCGAGCTGCGCTACACCGATGACGTCGCAGTGATGAATATTCATCAGGTGAATCACAGCTCGTTGCTGAATTCCATGGCTGATCTGTACATGCAGAACATGTGAGCGGAGGGAAAAACACCCCGGCGGCGCTCAGGCCTTCTCCTGCGGGCCGTTTGCACAGCCTCCCAGTCCAGATCTCTCTGGAAGGCCACAGATCTGCACGTCCTCCGGTCACAGCGGTAACTTTGGCATCTCCTTCCCAATTACCCCTCCAGCTCTGATCTCTCTCTCCTGCCCTCTTTCTCTCCATCACACGGACATCTGTGTGCCGCTGGTGGAGATAAGAGCAAGACTATCGCACAGCTGCATCAGAAGAGCCGACACATCGCAGCTGATAGGCATCTATTGCCTGGGTGTGTGTGTGTGTGTGTGTGTGTGCGCGTCTGTGTGTGTGTGTTTTTCTGTTGGAAGTGCGTGGTGAAGTTTTTCCCGCTCCTCCACAGTACATCCTGATTTTTTTCTTCTCCTTCAATTCCAGTTCTTTGTTCGGGGGGGGGGTTCCGAGGAGCCGGTCTCCCCCGGCGACAGCGTCCGGGTCTTTTCCTGCCGGGCTCCTGAGGAGGCAGAGCCAAGCCTGCTCCTCGGATCCCGGCAGAAGGACCGTCCAGGCAGCCTCCGTCTGTATTGGGACATTTGGATCTTGGAAAGAACTCGAGAAGTTCCTTAAGAGCATAAAACACACAAACACACAGGAGCAAATAACTCACAAAAAGCACTTTGAAAAGGTGACTCTTTATTTTCTAATTATTATAGAGTATAGAATATTTTTTTCTGTCTAGATATAGGTAATCATATTTATATTGTGTAGGTAAAAGTGTGCTTTTATTCACAGCGTGTGTCCGTGTCAGACTGCTGCTGGAGGTTTACATTAGAAAGTGTACAATGAAACTGGCTTACAGCTCTGTGTGTGTGTGTGTGTGTGTAGGGAAGGACAAATGTCAGTGGCAGCATGTTTCTGCATGCACGTCTCTGTGTTTTAGACTTGGACATGGAGCAGAGAGAACAACTGGCCCGTGACACACATTTCAAACCAGCCAATCACCTTGGGCCTGTGAGCTCGCCCGCTGTCGTGACTTATTGAGCTCGCCCTGTTTGATTGCACGCGCCGCTGCTTTTCTCCGGTGTACTGAGTCAACTAATACACACATACGTAGAGGGCAAATCTATTTAAACAATGTGAGGAGCACGAAATCAAGTCGCGACTGTTTGTATTTGATTTAGACGTGACTGAGCCTGTCGAGCTGCACAGAATACCACTCGTATCAAAACCATCGTTTACACATCCTATCTAGGCTGCCTGATGATGGAAATTCCTGTTGTTGCTACAGATGGGATTTATCAACCACTCACACTGCATCAAAAACTGTGCAGTCTTCATAATTAGATGAACCATTTACACCGTTTCCTGACTCTATGATGCTAAGATCCAGTAAAATTCACAAGCAACGTTTCGCAAATCTGCAGCTTTGGGAGATTCTTCCCGCTCCGTACGGAGGAAGATCGGCTTGCAGGAATTAGCCTGCTGCTCTGAGGCAACATGAGCAAAGGCAGCACATTCACCTGAAGCAGAGCAACGCTCCTGCAGCCTCGACACAACATCCTGCCGCTGCGGACGTCTCGTGTTTGGGCAGTCGAGCAGATCGAGCCGCGGATTCATGCTGCACATCCAAACGTTTGGTTGGAGGCGAAACCACAAAAAGCAGATTTTAATCGCTCTGTCTTTCCTGTCAAAATAATGTACGTAAAACCGGTGACTGGTGCAAAATCCCCCTAGCTAGAAGGCTAAAGGTCAGCGCATGAAACACAATTATGGAGGAAGATGGCCGCCTGGAGAACAAGCTGAAAAGGTGCCAGGTCCAGGGAATATTTGTGAAACTGCGTCTGCTCTCACACCAGCCTGCGTAGAGGAGAAAGTACCAATCTGTCCAGAGTCTCTCTGATTGTCCCGTATTATTCTTCTCCTTATTTACATTTTCGCTTGTATGGCACTGGTCATAGTGGGTCGCTCCTAAACTGATCCAGTGCAACCAGTAAAGGTCACAGAGGAGGTTGACCCCAAGCCCCGATGCTGTCTCAAGGCAGGACAGGCAGGCACTGGGGGCGTGGCTTTGGAAAGGCAGATGCAAACACACACACACACACACACACACACACACATGCAGGTACATAATCTCACCCCTAAACCCTCCCAACACAGTAGCTTGTGTGTGAGCGTCAGTAAGTGTGTGTATATGTGTGAATTTGTTTTTCTCATAACAACTGCAATAATTTCACATTTCTCAGAGCGCCTGTCCCTCGTCTTTCATTAGTTGGCTCAGTTCAGGAGAGACGCATCGGCGGTAGAAACAGCTTGCAGCATGTCTACACACAGAAAAACACCCCCTCCAAATCACCACCACACACACACTCGCACCAAAAACATGACACAGTAAATCTGCTTTCAGCAGTACACACTTGTTTCCATACCAGTCACAGCTGTAAATACACAGTTGTGTCCAGGAAATATGTGTGTGGGTGTAATATTAGGTGCCTGGGGTCTATGTTTGCTGTGTGTTCCTATACTTATGAGGACCTAAGTATATATATATATATATATGTATATGTATATGTATATATATATATATATATACACACATATACACTGCCTCTATTTGTGCTCTGTCTTTTCTCTAAAGTACTTGAAATGGACAAACAGATCTAATTAGGAAATTCAGTGTTCATAAATAATTACTCTAATCGATGACTATTGCAAATTCGGTTGTAAATCTTAATACAACTGCAATATTTGACCTTTGCACTCGAAATACTTGGAATCACTTTAAAAAATTGAACAACTACAGCTTTTTTCCCAGGACTCATCACTGGACAATCTGGATGGGGTTTACACCATTCTGTGTTAACTGATGCAGTTGATTAGACTTCCCTTTCTTAACTATGTAGTGCATTACTAGAAATTAATAGGTCCTCAGAAGTATAGAGTGACTTGTTCTGTGTGGGATGCGTGTATTGCACTTTCAGAGTGAAACGCCCCAAACGCCCCTGTGACAGACAAAAACGTGTCCCCTGGCACCAGTGGGGCGAGGATAGCGTCCGCCAGAGTCGGTCCGAGTGCACTGGCGTCTCTCCGAGCGCACTCTGTCCCCTCCAGTCTGAGGCTTGGAACGTGATTAGAACGACACAGTCTCACAAACCACATCAAAGTACAAAAGAAAACTACAATCATATAATATTACAAAGACTACGACCCCCGGCTTCCCAACGCTTCTCCCTCTGATGGCCCCCCCACCCTATTATAGGTTAACAATGATAATACGTGTCAGAGTTTAACAGCCTCTGCACAGTGGCACCTTTGAGTATTTCTTTCTTTTTTTTTTTTTTTTTACAATTATTTGTTGTTGATATCATATTATAGCTGTATGGCAACAATAACAGACAGAATCTCAAAGAGCACCCTGTGCTCTCGGAGTAAACTTTATGACGCAGGCACAGTCTTGTGGGCCGACACACCATCGTTTGGCGGTTCAGACGTAATCTGTGGAGAACAGAGGGGTGCTGTTTGAGACTCGATTAGAGATACAGCAAATGTAAGCACTGGAAGCGGATGGACATGGCATGCATGGTTTGAAAGGTCAATGCTGACATGGCTTATGGAAGCTAGTTTGAACTCTGACCCTCGTGCAGGCCCTCAGGTTCCTAGGGGCCTCTGATGTGCTGAGCTACATAGTGACTACTGCTGAGTCGGTACACTGTAACGAATCCTATTCTAAAAAGGAGTAGTCTGAGCAGTATTTTTACAATCTAAAACTAACCAGCGGGCCTTAATATACAAGAAACCTTTTTTGAGTAATATTTGGCACCAAGTATGTTTGCTAATATATGTTTGATCCTTAAGATAACTCAAAAACTCATAAATTATCCTACTTCTGCTTAAGGCAATAATAGTCTGCTCTACATATAAGGTCACTGATCTGACCTTTTGTGAGCAAAAAATAAATAAATAAATAAACAAATACAGGCTAACCCACAGTAAAATGAGTATACGAGTACAGTCTTTACTTTTTTGGCTTTTCCTTTTGCAAGAAGCTTGTTATATCATTTGTTAGCTATTCAGCTGGTTTTGCTGTGCAAATGCACTTTCCTTCCGATACAACACCCTTAAAACGCTGCAGCGCCTAGCGTGAAAAGCCCTTATGTGCTCCTGTCCTTTAAAAATTAAAAAGCCCTTGCTTCGAGAAAAGTGTTTCCCTTTCACAGCCCGTGACAACTGCTTTTGTTGTAGTTAGCTTGCAAAATTAATATTTACATGTGGAGGACAGCGAAAGCGCGTCCTCGCTGATGCACGCTTGTCCCTTTTTAGTTCCCTTTGCGGCAAAAAACCCACGGCGGATGAAACAGCAGCGTCATAAATTAAACAGCGCGATTGCGGTTTAAAACGCTTTTATTATCGGGGTATATTAATAAGTCGCTGAGTGGCGAGGGGACTGCTATCAGCTCGGTGATGCTTCATATTTAGCTGGGACAGAACAGTGCGTTGGTGGCTTAAAGAAGTGAAGACCGATAGAAATGTCGCACATACACTTACATTGTATTTGCCCACTTTATGGCTGTTTTGTTTCCATTTAACTGTCACAACAACGGATGTGAGTACTCGGGTGTTTTACAGTGACGCGATGAATGTTTGAACAATCACCTACGCTATTTGCGCTAAAAGTACGCAACAATGTCGACTTTCCTCGTTGCCCGTCTTTCCATTGGACAGAGGTAGCAAAGGATCACTAACTGATCTTGAGGAGAAAATATTGAGTGTAACAGTGCCAGATGTTTAGTTTTTAATGCATATCTGTTTAGATTGCACTTTTAGATTCTTCATAAACAGTCACTGACGCCCCGTAGCTCCCTCATCCTTTCAAATTAGGCATGGATACGCTGTGTGAAGTAGCCCTTCCTGCATCTCCTGGTGTTGTCTTGGGCACAGCTGAGACACAACTTCACACAATAAATCAAGCACATCTCACAGTTAAGTATGGCAGAAAATGGAGAGTGCACCAATTTATTTATTTTTTGTAAAAATATAGAATCCTGATCGTGTTTAGGCTCATGCCTGCTGTTTTGTTGTTCCTATGTGTGGGAGACAGCAGGAGTTTCAAGGGGACAGGAGTGATATGTTGAATTTGTGGTTCAGTTTAGTTCTGTGAGATAAGATGGAGCTAAAGTCGCAAGATGCCTGTAAAATGGTCTCAGTGTTTATTTTCTGGAGGGTTTCACAATTGGCAAGAAAAGACAAACTTCGCGTTATGTCATCAGGAGGTAGTGGGCAAACAAAATAAGCATGTCCGTCTGCTTTGCTATTCCGCTGGGCCTGACTTCACAGCTCAGCAGTCTTCTCTCCATCCCTCTGCTAATCTACGTGAGAGTGACCAGTGGAAGACAAGACCTAAAAGAGAGAGTGAGGGCGTGGAGTGGAGGAGTGCAAAAGGTGGCAGTGACATGAGTTATGGTGCTACGTAGAAAAAGTGTGAATGGTGACCATTGATGAGTGGATATGGACACGCAATTACAAACATTTGATCGTTTTCTCTAAGTTTCGGGTGAACAAATAAAATGGGAAATGGTTCTTGAGTGTGAGAACGACTAAGAGGAAGCACCAGTGATCATCTAATGTCGTTATTTAAAATCAAATAATCAGTTCTATTGATTCACTTTCAGTCCAGTCAATGATGAAGGCAGCTTGTCCATGATTGAGTCAGTAGATATATATATACAATATGTTAGGAAAATTATAAAGAGAGATACAAATGTGCTGCCTGAAGTGAAAGTGAATCGATTCTGAGGCGTTCATTTATGCACTTTTGATTAGAAAGACAGCTCGGTGCCTGCTCCTGGAACTAATCCCGTTCTGCTACTGCTCAAAAGGTCGGGAGGACTGAGGCCTCCTTTCCTCTAGTTGGAAAAAAAAAAAAAATTCCTTAAGAGAAGTTGCCCTGGCAAATCTTCCATCGTATGCTTTCAAATCTGATTCCCCCCCCACTAAAAAGCCAGGAAGTCAATTCAGAAACATAAATTGAAAGCGCCTTCATGTGTAAGGATTTATGGGTGCAACTACAGTGATATGCGGTACAGTTGGGTACAACGTCTCCATCTAAACCTGCTACGCCGCTGAAACCATCCCAGGGCTCAGGATTCACAGTTCAAAGGCTTAAAGTTCACAGTCAGATTTATCAAATCCCCTGATCCTACCCATCCACCCTGTGTTCCCCCCCTGTATTCTCAACATCCTTGGACACTCCGGTACTCTGATTGGGTGATAGGAGCCAGCACCTCTCAGACAGGTGTGGTTCTACGGTTGGGGTCTTTGTTGTAGTCTTTAGTGAGGGTGCTGCTCTGCAGAAAATCCCTCTCGGAGTTGAGCAGGCCACCCATGCCCATGCCAGCTTTGGCGGCGTTGCCTGGCTCACGCGGGTTCAGGGTGTACATTGGCATCTCGGAGGCAGCGGGTCCCGTGTAGCCGCCTTTCCCCAGTGGCGAGGCATCTCGACTGGGGGCCTCTGAAGATCGCACGCTGGAGCGACGGCGAAAGCGGTAGCGATAAGAGGGTATGCGACTGAAATCGGATTTCTTAATCAGCTCGGTGCGGGACTTGGCTCGCAACTTGCGGTGCTTCTCGATGAACATGTGAACGGCCAGTACACCAACCATTTCTGCCATGATAAAGGAGAGGGCACCAAAGTAGAAGGACCAGCCATAGGAGTAGGACTTTTTGCTGTCACTTTGGCCCGGGTCACCGGAGTTGGCTGATATGTAGACAATAATTCCTATAATGTTACTGAGGCCTGAAAAGAAAAGAAAGACAGAAAAGAGATGGGAAATGACCATAATAACGGAGGAGGGATGGGATGAAACCCAACTAACTTGGAACCATCAGTGAAAGCCATGGCACACAGCCGGGCTCTTATTTCATAGCATTAGTTCAATATACAGTTCTCCTGCAGAGTGGCTGAACATGCAGAATAGGGACAATTAGCCAGCTGCAATTAAGCAGAAGGAGCCCTATACTATTGCAGTAAATAATTACCAATTTGGCTCTGTGAATTACAAAACCCAAAGAGACCCTACACATCACACTAAATGGCAATTACAAGCCTTTTTGTTGAGAGGCATGAGTGTCTGCGTGTGTTCACGGGGGACTGTCAGCGTATGCGATAGAGGACATGCGTGTGAATGCGATTTTGCTAATGTTGTGACAGAGTTAGACTTATTATTGACCTATGTACAAGTCTGTTTGCTCTACATGAAGACCAGCAAAACGTTGGATGGTCACAAAAATGATTAAATTAGCATCAAAGTTCAAGCATTGAAATGGATACCTGATGTTCATTATTACTAATAAACAGATGGTAAACAAACCTGCAGAGACGAAGAAGATTCCTGCGCTAAGGATGACGTTATGCCTGGTCCGGTAAAACTCACTGGCAGCTACACACAGCCCCCCCAGGAACAGCAGACCCACACTCATGATGGGGAAGATACTGGAGGCACGAACAGCACCTACACAAACACAATCACAGCTTCCTTTACATTAACAGCAAGAACTGTCATTGACTGAAGAGGCGTATGTTTGCAGCCCCATCTACATGGGCTGATAAGACATGAACAGCACAGATGTGGTTGTTTTTTTATAGATTTACTTAAATAGAAAGATAAGGGCAAACCATTGTGGAGATGAAGAGAAACACTGCTATGTATGCACAACAACTATAGTGAATGGAATGGGTAGGTAGATTTAAAATCAGAGAATGCAGATGTGGAACATTTATTGGAAAAACATACGTGATAACACATTAAGAGTTTCATGTCATTTTATTTTGGTCTGCAGAAATTTGCAGTGTGACTGACAGCCGCACTGACCACTCACATGACAGGATCGAGCCTGCAAGCCCCGTCCCTATGACCCATTCCTTTGGGCTACATGAAATGCCGGTCACTAGGTCCCTGCTCTCCAATGGCTGGCCATCTCTGAGATCGCTTATTTGATTAGCTGCCTGTGGGGATGGTCCTTAGTGTTTCATGAGGCAATAAAAAGAAACCACATTTCCCTTTTTTCTGAGTTTGTTGCTGTGTACTGTTTTCATCCATCTTTACTCTGTGTTTTTGGTTGGAGAAAAGTACAGGCACTGTCTTTTTTCTGTATATCCATATCCATCTCCATCCATGAAACTGTGAACTCGATAAGGACAACGTGTGATCCATTGCACATGACAACTAAAGGTGATAGTTAGAATCTAAAAAATAAACTGGCCTAATTAAGCTTAGAAGATATGCAAATACGAATGCATATGTAGCTAGTTTGGAGCTCCTGAGATGTTTCTGCCATTGCAACACATTTTTAAAAAGCTGTTAAAAAGCCTTTGGTAGCAGCAGTTTCTGAGAATATGTTTAACAAAGTGTGTGTACAAGCAGAACTTCATGCTTGTGCAGGTGACAGACTTACGGAGAAGATATTCAGCAGCATCTGCCTCGTAGTCGGCGTCTTCTGGGAAGTGGTCAATCTTTTTACATACGCCTCTAAACGTCCCTGCAGGAAAAAAAAAACCAAAACATTGTTGAGGACGCTAAGTTTAGTGGTGCTTACTTGACTAAACAAACACATTTCTACCATCCACATTCTCTTAAAACATTGCGTTTGATATTTGAAAAATAAAATGGAAACAGCCATATCCTTCATGGTATAGTCTGCATGACAAACACTACTCAGAGGTCTTTTCATTCCCATTATTGCCCCCACACACATACACACACCACCTGATACAAAGACTTTTACTTACGCGTATGATTTCTACATGTAGCCTGGTGTGTATTTAAAATGTCTTTTCATTTGTGATTCTACTGTGGGATTTTGTATTTAAAATGGTCAAAATGGTATATACCTTGAGTGAGTGTGTATGTGTGTGTTTTGTATTCAGAAGGATGAGTCACTCTCTGCCTGACACACGATGCTCCTGTAGGAGACTGAATCCTTGTCAATACACTTGCTTATGCACAGAGCATCTCTATGTATTAATGTGCATGTGTGTGTGTGCACATATTATGTGTAGCTAAATTCCCACTCTTCATTTGGTCCCACTGGCACATGGCACATGCCAGTCACCACAGGGGATGCGAAGGGTGGGGGTTTGGGGAATGAAAGAAGAAAGTCAGATGGAGGACGAGGGGAAACTGTGCTTGAAAGGGGCTTTCATGGTAAAACCAAGGGGGGAAATTGAAGTGGAAGGCTGGAGGCATTGATGAACAACAAATGATGCAACCTAATTGCTTCTGTGGACAGGAAGAGCTTCTTTCCAGTAAACACTGTGCAAAAAAAACCCAAAAAAACATCTGAATACATTAATCAAGTGATTTTGGTCAGCTGGGCCTCTAAGAGACTAACTGGACCACTGTTCAAGAAAGGACAGAAATAGAAATAGTTTAATTTGCACAGCAGTGATTTCACATTTCCATGAGCCTGTTTCTGCTGATTTGAGTGATTGTCATCTACAAAAGAATGATTTAGCACCAGCCTCGATGGGGTTTCAATTTGGAACCAGAAGCTGCCATTATTTACACTAAATATTCCTCTGTTCCTCTTCTCTGCTGCTCCTCTCCAGCCAATAGTCCAGAACCAGGTCAAGAAAAAGAATCAAGGACAATGGATTTATTATTACTGGAGTGCTGAGTGTGTGGATCATTCCTGCTATCAGAGCTTGAGGGGGACCTGTGGTCACTGTGTCGACCTCTGGCACCTGCCGTACTCAGTGGGAGCGTCTGCAGGACAGGAGAAATGCTAGAACTGCTCTTCTCCCAGAATGAAGCATCATAAACAGCAGACACATTATCTCCCAGCCACGTGTCAGTGGGGGGTGTTTAAAAACATGGCCTCTCAAACAGTAAAACAATTAGCTTGTGTGCCTTGGAGTTTAGCTTCAACCTAATTACTTAGAGACTTATCTAATCACACACACATGCATGCACACACGCATACACAGTGTGAGATTTGTCAGCCTCATCTTTGCAGGCTGCTCTCCTCCTGCCTCTTTCTTCTTCTGCTCTCTCTGTTTCCCAGCCAGTGCATCGTGGGAAAGAACATTAACCAGATTGATTTTTGCTAAGAACCTCAACTTCAATGATATTGGCCCTTCAGGTTCCGATGTGTAATTTGAATAGAACTGAGCTTTTCCACTCTGGACCGGGCCTACCGGGGAGGCAGAAACGCAGCAGCAGACACGAAAACACAGCCCTATTATTGCCGTGTAAGAGAATAAAGCTCTTCTACTCACTGGCTGCACGGAAAAGGTACACACTGTCTGTTTGCTTTTGTAGTGGGTCAGAAGGTTGGTTTGTTTCTGTAACTAGGTGCAACACAATGGCTTTATAATCACCCACTTTAACTGCCGCTAATTAAACAGAGCAAATTTAAAATGCTAAACACACACACAAACACACAGACGCACACACTCACACACACACACACACACACACACACACACACACACACACACACACACAGTAAATTGGTTCTCAAGATGTATCAAGTAAAAGAACACACATGCAATTTGAGCATCTATCAGGAGACATTTGCCACACAAAGGTCAGCGTTGCCTAAGGGCAGCTGTAGCCACAGCTGAAGAGTGGCATTATGGGATGGAGGAGACAAAAGCATGTGAACTATGTATGTTCATGAGTTGCCTGTATTATCACTCGATTTAGCATTTGCTTTTTTTGTCTAGTCTACACACACACACACACATACAGTTGTGTGGCATTTGGCAGGAAGTCACGATGTGGCAAAGGACTGCAGCGCAAAGACGTTAAAGGAAAATGGCTGCTCGTGTTTGAATGCAGGCAGCACGTTTGTTGAGCAAGACCTCTCCTCTGGCTGCTGCCAGACATGTGAAGTGAATGGCATTAAATTTACTATATTATTTTATTAGGGAAAATTAATTCTTACTTGTGAAGGTACATGCATATGGAATGCACAGAGCAGAAACAAGTAAAAATATTCCACTAGATTAAATTACCATAACTCAAGGTTAAAAAAAAAAAAAAAGCAGAAAACACTAACAAACAGAAACAACACTGTGTCCAGATTCCTCCACCACTGTGACAAACTGGCCATGAGCTGCCAAATGTTGTCCTTGTTAGAACTCTAAACATGTCACTATTGCAATAATAAAATAAAATGACAATACAATTTTCCAACTTTTATCTTATAAATGGCTTCATACCGCAGTTCCCAGTTGTAATGTAGCACAGCTGGAAAAACGCACAAAGATCCCTTACTAGATCTGCAGGTACTCAGACCACCAGTTCAGTATTTTATTTAGCAATCCTGAGTAAAGAGGAGGCAACTATGCTGTTATTTTCTCGGTTTGAGAATAACTAACTGTGACATCAGGCTAGAGGCTGGCCTAAAGTTAGCATGGGTCAAGAATCTTTGTCACACAAAAACATATTCCTTATATAATGTTATTGAGCTGTATGGAACTGCAACAGGGAGGTCCCTGGTTCGACTTCCCTGGGCCAGGGGCTTTTCATTGTCCGTCTGCGTGTTCTCTCCCTGTCTGCACGGGTCCTCTCTGGGTCCCCTCTGGCTCCCTCCTGGAGGGTGATTCTAAACTGAACTTGGGTGATTCTGAGTGTTTGTTTGTCTATATGTTACTCCTGTGGTGGGATGAGGGGTTATCAAGGGGGACGGCCGGAAGGCAGCCTGGCATGCCCCGGGATAATGCCAACATTTTCAGATATTCTGATTATGATTCACATTCAAAAAAATCGACGTCATGACACAACATGTCAAAAACCCCACCAGTCACACATGTGTGAGCGTCAAGCATCAGGGAGCAGTCTTCCTCACCGGTGTTGTGCTGTAACGACAGATGAGTGTCGTTACTGCAGGCGCAGCGGCACTCCCAGGGGAGTTGTCCCTGATCAGTCGGTAGTGTGACTGTCTCAGCAACACAAACGTGCAACAGCACACACTCAGATTATAAAGTGTTTTGTCAACTAGGGAGAGGAGGAAGAGGGAGTGAGGAAGAGCATGGGAAGGGGACTGAAAAGCAGAGCAAATTGCCGTGCTTGTTTCCTCAGTCTGCCTTTGACAGCTCGGTGTAGTTGACTGTGCCTCTCTCCTTTTCTCTCTGTCCCTACCTCTCTCGCTTGCTCTGATTGCCTCTTTCTAAGTAGAGAAGAAAGAAGAAGAGAGAGAGGGGAAAACAGGGAAGAGGAAGAGGCTAGTTTCCACAGTGATTGCTGATGAAAGAGAACTAGACAGGTTCTGCTTGGCTGCACACCTCTTTTCTTCCTCCCCAGCCTCTGTGCTTTTCCGAGATGCCCCGTTCCCATTCTTTCTTTCTGACTACATGCCTTCATTTCAAATCTGCACATGACTGGTTCTCACCTGTATTGATTCCCACAACATCTGCTGGTTGCTTTTCTTTCCTCCGCTCTGAATTCTTAGTAATTATAGATTTTGTTTCACAAATCACAAAGGTAAAGGTGAAAATAAGCAGACAAAGTCATCATTTACTTAGTTCTTTTTTCCTCCAAATTGGCCCTACCCCCATTCTATCCATATCTGCCCCCCACTCCCTCACCCACCTCCCACTTTTTCCATTCTCTCCCGCTCCCCCAACCACCTGGGTGATCATTTTTCCTCTCGCATCCCTCTTTAAAACCCCGTTCCCCCTCTCTACCTGCCGATCGTTTGGATCTGTGGCGTGGTCAAATGCTCCCCAGAGATGCACCTGAAACAGAGGCCGTGCACGGCTCATCCATCACTGGGGGGCCACCGTCGCTCCCCCAATCCCACCCCCCACTGTAGTTCATTCATGCACGCTCCGCTCTCTTTTCATTCATGCTCTTTCTCACTCCTCTATCGCTCCCCACCACTCCTTCCTCATTTCCTGGCTTTCTCGCGCTCATTTATCACAGAGGGAATCTACCCCCCTCCTCCGCCTCTCTAGTCCACCTGCAGCATCACAACGCATTCAGTGCTACAAAACACTACCTGACCACACACACACACGTATAAATTATGCAACTGTAAGAAACATCTTTCTTGTGCTAGTTTCCAAAAAGAGCGTGGCAGACATGGATAAATGTT
Organism: Tetraodon nigroviridis; assembly: GCA_000180735.1. Taxonomy (NCBI): domain Eukaryota; kingdom Metazoa; phylum Chordata; class Actinopteri; order Tetraodontiformes; family Tetraodontidae; genus Tetraodon; species Tetraodon nigroviridis. Next base: position 819,661 of record CAAE01014696.1, on the reverse strand, counting down.
GCATTTTGAAATGATTAGATGCATATTGTTTTTAGTTTGTCATGTTCAACCTTCATTTTTAATACACTTGTCTTTGCCCTGCCGTTCAACTATTTTCATCATTCTGTGTGCCGCAAAGTAAATGCGTGAGCGCTCCTTGGATATACGGGAAGAACACTGCATACATGATGTTCTTCCGCCCACTGCTCTCACTTTCGTCGGCTGTCTGGTGTCAGGCAGAGTGCAGGCCACATGTACACAAGTCAGAATCATCCTTTACCTGTCAGTTCATGAGGCGTTTATGAATTAAACAGCTGTGACATGCAGGGACCTGCAATAATGGGGGGGTGGTGGTGGTGGTCGGGGGCGTGCGGGCGTGCGTTTCTTTGCATATGCTGACATTGTAGTGACATCAGCACTGGTGACTTGGGACCATGCTAAATTTTGCCTATTTATTCATTTACTTGTTTGTTTTTTGCTTGTGCCTGCATGTGTGAGAAAGAGTGAGTGTGTTTTTGTGGGTGTGTATTTTATACCTCCACCATCTGTACCAGTAATATATTAGAATGAGATGGTCATGTTTGGCTGCTTCACAGACACACACAGAGGAAATGTACAGCATGCTGACAAATACAGCAGTTTCTACAGTGATCTTCCTCCCCAAATGATCAAAGTCAAATAACTGGGTAACGCAGGTGAATGCTGTCACGACGAATGGAAAGCTAAATATACCGACATTTTGTAAGCTCACACTTTACATGGAATATATTTATCTTGAAAGGATAAGACTGTATGTTTATACAAAAGAGCCAGAAAGAGGAGTTTGAATGAAATCTACAATAAGCTTTAGGAATAATTCGACTTCAACCTAGATGGCCACATGCTAATAATAACGAGCCAATTCTTACTCATATTCCCACATGATTGCTAAATGATTTGACCCATGGCATTTAATTTTGTGAATGCCCAAAGGGAAAGAAAAAAAATGCTGCTAATACTTGAATGGCATGATTATAGTGTACATCTGATTAGTGGGAATAAGCAGCGAGTTGGCAGTTAAGGATCATCTGCAGCTATATTTCCGCCCATGTCTGGATAAGATGGCTGTGTGGGTCTTTAGTCAAACCTGCCAATGGCAGAGGCAAGCAACAACCAAGGCACCTGATGAACATTGGAGTTACCAGATGAGGTCCTGGCTCCACGACTACAAAATTGAATTAACAAAAAAAAAAAATCAGCGCCTTCAGTTTGCACAAGCTAAAAAAACCCACCAAGATACAAATGTTCCGCTCAAGTCTTGTCACGTGACACCCAAGTGTGTTGAGTGGATGCCATGAACTGTACATGTGTGAAGACAACATAGAGAGCACACGCTGGCGCGCACAATCACACGCACGCACGCACACACACACACACACACACACACACACAGAGCAGAGACAGCTAGTCAGTCAGACTGATCACGTACCTTCCAGACAGCAGGTTCGCCAGAGGCCGGAATGCGTCATCACCTCCTCGTTCTTGCGGCTCGTGTCGTTGTCACCGCTGCTTTTCACGCGGCAGACCCCGCGCGAGTACAGCCAGTAGTCCGTGCCGACGGCGATTGTCATCAGGCTGAAGGCGGCGAACGCGCCCACCGTCGTCACGAGCATCTGGACGCCGCGGTCACACATCAGCATCTTCATATAGGCGGCTCCGGTTAGTCTTAATCTTCCCCCCCACTCTCGCTCTTCTGTTTCGGATTAACCCTCCTATATCCCGTGAGATTCAGAGTCAATGGGGGGGGAAATGAGCCCAGGCACTCGAAAGAAGCAGGATAATTGGTCAAAATGAAGTTACATAAAGTATATGGCTCACTTGTCCGTGGAGTTAAAAAAGGGGGCTCGTGGCAAAAGGACGGCGCGTCACTTTGTCGCGCATCAAAAACCGGTTTTTACCACCACAACATCGCGCACGCAGGCGCGCGCTCAGGCTTACTTACACCGAGGGCTGTAACAGCCAGCGGCTGTCTGCTGTCCGACTGCCTTTACAGCATCACATCCACACCAAAACAGCCCCTTATCAGCCTGTTAACAGCCGAGCTCTGCGCGCAGCGCCTCCATCTTTAAAATGACAAAAAAAGAGGATTGTGTTCTTCATCAGTGATGTCACCAACACGGCAAGAAGTCAGTGAGATAATTTCCAACCGCTGAAACGGCAGCGGTGGTTTGCCTCTACTCACCGCGGGATTTCTTGACTTCCTCCCCGGGTAGCGCCGCAATAAACGACCGTGCGGCGTTTAAGGTCTATTTTCTCGCTTTCCAGTTGAGTTACTGGGTGAACGGACGAAGGAGTAAAGCCCAGGCGTCTGTTACCGAGAGGGAGTGCACCCGCATCCGTTGTGTGTTTTCCACCAGCTGTTGACTCACTGGCATGTTTTCCTCCCTCCTCCGTGTTCGCTAAGTAAACGCGACCAAATGCGCAAATTCCTTAAAAAAATAACCCTTGAGAAGCCTATATAAGGTACACATTTGAAAGGCGCCTGTCAAACGCGTATAAAAGTATGTGGCGAACGGACACTACATAGGCACCAAAAATGGATGAAAATATAAAATCTCTTCTTTGACAGCGCGGTCTCCGCTTTCCGTCACCGAAGTTCGGACACATCTGGCACGGAGCGTCCGCCTGCCGATGAGGACTGGAGTACAGTTACACCCGCCTGGGTTTGCTCTGTAGAAACGTGCCCGTCAGTACAAATGAAAAAAAAAATGACAACCTCCCCTCCTGCTCCTCCTCCTCCTCCTCTTCGTCCTCCTCCTCCTCCTCCTCCTCCTCCTCTTGGTCCAACCACCACAAACTAAAACTAACCGCGCGTCTCCTCAAACTGCGCCGGAGGCCGCACGGCTCAGCTCGGATTGGTTGGACGAGCGGCAGCGCCCGACCACAACCAATCGCGCTCGGTCGCTGCTGTAAGCCCCGCCCCCCGCTGCCAATATATAATAACCAGGAGGGGTCGGGGGAGAGGCTGTTTGAATGCCAGATTTAAAAAAAAAAAAACTAAAAAATTGA
>CAAE01014696.1:771358-808858 GCA_000180735.1 Tetraodon nigroviridis | reverse complement strand
CATCATAACACATGAATTGAAGCTTATGGACATTTCCTAACACTGTGCAACCAAATAAATACAGATGGTTCAGGGGGGAGAATTATGGAGAAAAGCAGCACCTCCTGTTATTATTGCTGTGTGTGAATTCACTCGATGTTCCGAGAGCTTCTGCGTGCCTGCATGTCAAATGGGCTTCTTCACAGAGGTGGTTTAGACCACAAAAACATGATGTGGAAGACAAAGAAAAAAGATGAAGGAAAAAAAAGGATGACAAAGCTGTGAATTCTCCTTCCTAGGCAAATTTCCCTTAGATGGCCTCATCTGAGCATGTCAGCACTTCCATGGTGCAACTGAAGGCAGTGTATAGCTGGCTAAAAACCACAAACACATCACGTTCAACTCAAACAGGTACCCAGAGCTGCTTACAAACTAATAACTGCATGGAACTGTGACCTGCTTGCTGCATAAAAGCTTTTTTTTTCTTTTATTAATTTCCTTTTGTCAGTCACAATATATTTATGTCAGATCAGACTGCCAGTCTGACTTGAGCTGCAGTGTGATTTGTGCTTTTCTTGAAACATTAGTTTAGAATGCTGGAATATGGTTCAGATTGGAGCTATGCAAACTGAATCATTCAAAGCAAGTTTAAAATCTCGTGGTTTTTAGAAAGGAGAGCGATTGGCCGGCGCTGAATACTGATTTTGTTGCTTCAGTTCTTCCATCTCCAGTTCTGCTGCGCACATTTGCTGATGATACATTTCTTTTCATGAAATATTGGACAAAAGGTGTTGAAAAATGGCAGATATTCACTGAACAAATGCAAAACAATTTCCACCCTAAGTGCCTTCCTGTCTGCTTTTAAGCTGTACCAATCCACAGGTTTGGGTGGGGCCAATGCTAATTTGCAGGAGCTGCGTACTCGGGGTTGGTGTAGGAGAAGCCAAGGAAGTCGTCCTGGTCCAGGTTCATGATGACCAGCTTGTCTGTTGGAGTCAGGTCCACTGGCATCTTGGTGAATTCTTTGTCAAAGTTACAAGTGTCTCGACGGCTCCTCTGCAAGTTTTGGAGGGTGATGGCGGAGCGAGGGAAGGGATAAGAAAGATTGGGAAAGAATGGAATGAATCAAATGGGAAAAGAAGAGAAAACACCAGTCAAGCAAAAGTGTTGGAAGCAAATCTGGTTTCCATTCAACAGGAGGTTAGTGTTTACAGCGTTAAAATCCAATAGAGCCACAATAAGGCAACACTGGTTGTGTCACCTGAAGACACAGGGTGCTTCAATGTAAAGAAGAATATATGTAAAGGTACTTGAAGTAGCACCTACAGGAATTATGTGTCAGATAAATCTCCAGTACTAGAGGAGCTATGGATTTTCACACATTTTCTGAAGGCCTGAATGCAGGTAGAAAACTGATAAAATCAATATCTCGAAACAGTGGATTTAAGATTAAAGCAACGTCAACCTTGCATTTGGGGAAACCTCGCCTGACTCACACTCTCATAGAGACTGGGGGATACACACATGCCCTCGTCCTGTTTTTTTTTTTTTTTCGGGTGGGGTCGGCTCTCTGTTTGCTTATGACATCACTTACACATCACACGACACCTGCGAGTTGGGTGAGAGAGCATTGGTGGGGCGATTTGTATGCAATCAATTTTCTTTGTGTCAAAGGAACAAACATACATATTTTACATGGACTGTTGGACTGTAGCGTTTCAATATGTGTGTTCCAAGTGCTCTCTCTGGCATGTCAAGTTGTAGTCAAAATATTTAAGGTCTTGCCCTGATTGACAATTGTTGTCAGTGAGCTGAACTAGTGTTTAAGCCTAATGTCTCATATTCTTCTGTTTTGACTTGTGTATTTCAGAAAGGAAGGAAAATATAGACAAGATGAAGACAAAAGTTGACCCCATATACATTTCTAACATGTACAACAAGCAAGAGACAGAGATTGACAGAGATCACAAGCCATTGTTGTGTCTCCTACCTTTGTCTTCAACCATCCCATCACCTCAGAGGAACTGCCTCCATCCACAAGGACATCTCGTCCCCGCTGGCCCAGATGAACCTCGTGTTCCTGGACTCGACGTCCACCGGAGCACAGGGATGAACCAAGCGAATCCAAGTGGAAATCATATGGAATGCATTACTCTTCAGGCCAATGACTGAATCCGCCAACCAAAGGATGGAAGAAGGAAGAAGCTAGCCATTTTACACCTAGGCTCCATCAACCACCCAAATCAGAGAGCCCGGGCAGAGGTGCCCGATGAAGGAACAAACCTGTCTACGTCAACACAAATGCCGTACGTGTTCAAAGAAACACCAGAACAGAAGTTTACAGCAACAAACCGAGGTTAACATTGTCATTTCCAGGCCCCCACATCACTAAAACTACTACATCTGCTGACCCCCCGACCTTGTTAGGGGTTACGACACCGATACGCGCACAAGGATGATGCATTCACTCTATGAGCAGACTGTGTTTTATTGCTGGACATGCTCACAAAAAGATCACAAAAATGAATGACAAATTCTCCAAAGCACTTCCAGCATTGTAATTCCTGCTCCACGCACACGCGTCTACACACAGCATCTGCACTAGCTCCAAGTGGTCAGCCAAGATGACGATCCCAGAAGGTGACAGGCACAGGTGCCAGCTCCAGGATGACCTGCTTACAGCGGCCACTGAGGAGGGTATCGCATAGAAGCTGACAGCAAAGAGCTGGCCAAGAAGTAGAGCAGAATATACTTAAAACGCATGAACAGGTGGCTCTGTCTATGCTCAGAGACCGCAGCTGGGGTTAGTTTGGAGGTCCCCGTGGCTGAGAAACGCTCGAGACTGGAGTCGCTACACTCTGGGACTTCAAACTCCAGACAGACAGACAGACAGACAGACAGACATCTACTGGTAAAATGACCAGACAGAAGGACCTAATATCACAGCAAAACTGGGACCCTAGAGCCCACTGGAGAGCCCAGAGGTGGGGGCAACCAGGAAATATGCATATTTCAGGAACAATGTCAGCACAAACCATCACCAAGGACTGTAGATGTGTGAAATGTGCTCTCTCTCTCTCTCTCGCCCTCCCTCTTCTACACACACACACACACACACACACACACACACAGAGCTGCCAGCTTGTAATGTGTTCTGTCTCAACTGCAGCCAACGCTGTGAGGCAGAGCGACGATATCTAAGAGAGAGATTGAGATGCAGCAAAGGACAGAGAGTGAGATAAATATCAGGGGCCCTTCAGATGAATAGATAGGAATCTTGGAGGAGGCAGTAACATCGGGGCAAACGCGCATTTGTTTCCTCACTCACTCACTCTCTTCTGGAGGCAGTGGTTTTAATAGAGAAACATGTCTTTAATTTAAACCTGGCCTCTCTGCAGCCATAACCACAGCCCCCCCCACCCCCCACTCCCCCTCCACCCCTGCACCTCCCATTCCTCTCCTGCTTTTTTGCCTCGCCACCTTCCGCCCCTCCACCTTTCCACCTCACTCTTTCCCTTCTCGGTAACGAGAGGATTAGCGGAAGACGAACCGATGTCAGCCGAGGATGAGGGGAGAGTGGAAGGCACGGAGGAAAAGGGCGGTATGAAGGGGAGGGGGGCTCGTGAATGAAAAGCGGTATCGAACGCTGACCTGTTTTGGGCTGATAAGCGCAGAACGCTTTGTGTTGAAGCCACTGGCTTTAATTTGGAGGCTGCAACATTTGGAATTAATTATCAGACATACTCCAGCAGCGCTGCAGCTTACTGCATACACGGCCATTACATCCACTCCAATTCAAAGTTTAGACAGCTTCTATGCTGGAACTTACACAGGAGTTCTTCCTGCTGCTGGTTAGAACGATGAAAAATCAGCTGAATAAAATTTCACGGAATGTGGGACATTTAAACACTTTAACAACTGTATTAAACTGTTTCGGTCATCCAGAGTGAGATACGAAGTAATACATTATTTACTCATTTATTTAAAAATGTATTTCTTTTCCCCTAGCTAAACTAGCTCCACAGCTCAACAGATGTTGCCTTCAGAATGCTTTTTAGCGCTGACTCGGGCCGTTGGGAGAATCCAAACGTTCCAGTTCCATCTGAACCACAGGTGGTGATAATGACTGACTATGAGCACCTGTTAAAAACGAGAAGAAAAGCACCGGGACTCGCTGCTGCTCAACCACACCATGGACGCATGCCTACATGCAAGCTCATCGAGAATGCCGGAACACATATTTACAAGGATTTATGAGTAAGCTGGTAAATTACTGAATAATCACACAAGCATCTGTTTCTGTTACAAAGAAGCTGCTCATTTAAGCACGGCTCAGGTCAGGGAAACGTTTCAGGATTGGGCCTTTGTGAGTTTTATTTCTGGTACCTGCACATGGGGAACAGAAGCTCAAGTTAGAGACTAAAAAGAACTGGAGGTCTGAGTTTTAGAGATCTTAAATCGGTTAGAAGTGGTTGGTGATCAGTCCTTCTGTCCATGATGTTTTGTTCCTTGCTAACAGACCTCCGCAAACACTGCTGCATCACAGTGAAGGTGTAGCTCAGGTACAGCGGTTTTATCAGGAAGCAGGAAGGCAACCGTGTGCAGAAGGCGGTGGATTGCGAGCAGCTTTAGAGGAATGAATGAAGTAGCTCAGCAGGGCTGTGTGTATGTAGGCCGCGTCCTGCATGTTATTTCCTTGAAGTCATCAGACCTACTCTCCCCCATCAGGAAAAGGCTCTTATGATAAGTGGCAGCCATGAAATATGCACAGCCTGTCGCAGCCTCGCTTCGCGGAGCCTCGATTCCGCTCCCCCGTCCCCTCCCTTCACTCCTCTTTGCTGTCCTTTCTCCTACCTCATCAGCTCTTTCCACATCTCTTTTCATTGCAGAATTGCTTTCCTCGCCCATTTCCCTGAAACCAGCTCCCCACGTCTGTCATCTGCCGCTGGTCTAAAATGTCTTTGTCCTCACACCCTTTATCCGTCCACGCTTTTTTCAGTTACTCTTTTTACCACTTTTTGGACCTTATATTTCAGTTTAATTTCCCTAAAAAACTAAAACAATGATGATAATAATGTCGCTAAAGTGAAGCGACCACTTTGAATTTATCATGTGTAAAAAACTACAGTGCTGAGGTTCCCTGTGAAATTGCTATTCCCACTGGAATCACACCTTCGCCCCTCCTCATCTGTCTGCTAACCCTTCACCATCTGTTCCACTGGTCAGGCATGAGCACTAAAAAACAAAATTTTTTTTGGCTGCTACCTGGTAGTTTGTGGACCTACTTCGGGAATTTTGATCTGTACCCACTGTTAAAAAAAAAAAGATATTTCAGATGAATATTTTTTCACAACTTCACAATGTCACAGACACCATTTGTGTGACTCCAGATTAGTAACAGTCAACTAAAAAAACCCCCAAAAAACAACAAAAATAAAATGTCAGGCTGTAAATCCCCATCCAACTTATCTGGAAATTCAAATCACATGTTCTCTTCCCAGGAAGGATGCTCTATAGTTAGATCTAGTCATCCAGATTGTATCAATACAAATGATTCTTTACCATTTCTAAATATTTTTAACCACTATCTGTCGCTTGGAGCCCCAACTTGCAAGCACAGATCGATGTAGCTGGATTGAAGAAATGTAGAACAATTCATCAGTGTAGTAGAGGAATAAGAACTGTTATCAAATATCTGGCAGAAAATTCCTGAATTTACCAGACCTGGATCAGATCATCGTTTCCTTCAGTCTGGAAAATCACCCTGCTGAGGGAAGAGGAGTGCAATGGAAACAAGTAATCCAGCCACTCCTACTCCATTTGAGCAGCACTCAAACATATTAGGTACATCCTCCTCTTTGGCCATGATAAATATTTCTCTCAAGATGCCTTGTCGCATTTATATTTAAATTGATCACAGGCTATCGGGGGCTTCTGAGGGCGGCTCACCAGCTGCACCGCCTTCCTGTCACAACATTATTGCGAGCTGCAGAAAACAAAAGACAAATGATTCCTGCCTCTTCGTTTCAGCAAACCATAATTTAACTTGTATTTTGCCATTAATTGTGTGGAAATTCCTTCTCATTTGAAGTGCGAGTGTCTTCTTTTGATCTAACACAGGGTCTAATGCTGCGCCAGCATGTAAACAGCTTCGGCTGAAGGTCCGAGTGAGCAGTAATTTTGTCCAACTTCATGTCATTTTTCTTATTGCTTTAATTTCAACATCATGCATTCCTACAGGAGAGCGGCGAGTATTGATAAGAGTAGGAATAAATGAATACTGCTTGATATTGTAGGCTGCAAAAACACCACACAAACAGAAAACAAGGTCGAGGCCAGGCAGGGCGGGTGGGGACGCAATCGCAAGGTGCAAACAGACGTGTGCGTTTCTGCATCCAAACAAGCACACGTGCACATAAACATAATGCTGTAAACACCCAGATATCTGAATCATGCTTCTGTAAAACACAAAAGAAGGAACCGCTGGTCTCCTCTATTGCTTAAATGTTCCATAAAAGAAAAATTGGAGCATTAGAAAGTACTTTTGCCTATTAAACCTACATTTCCCAGCAGCATTTTACCTCCACGCTCTGAGCGCCGAGCAGTAAATAAGACAAATCAACTCAACATTTAGTTTCAGGTCAACTCTACACTCAGTCCCTAAACGCTAGAGTGATTGGACTTTTCTTCTTTTTTGGAGATTAATCACAGAGAGATGGTGTTGAAACGCTGCTGGGAGACAAAGTTAGAGGATATCTTGATTAGAAACTCATGCACAAGTATGAGAAGCATTCCAGTTTTAGATAGAGAGAAGGAGAAACAAACAGACACTGTCATTACACACTGAATTAAAAAGCACACCAGTACTGCATCGGCTGGAATTTGCTAGAAATAAACATAAGGAGAGATAATTGACAATTTTCCAACAAGTTAAGGTCATGACATGAATGCCGATTGGAATATTTGATCTCCATGGTGTCTTATGTATTAGTTTATCGTATTTCTATGAGTTTATGATCAAGTTAAAATAATACGAGCAATGAAAGTTTAGATATGTGAAAGTTTTATAATTCCTTGCTAATTTCTGACCATAAATGTGATGATATCCAATAAACTAAACACATTTATTCACACTGTGTGCAAAATGAGTGGAAAAGCTCCTAAAATGTACAAAAACATCACATATTTTTGATTGTTAAGGTTATCCAGTTTTACGTTAAATTTTCTTTAAAAATGCCAGTTGATGTGAGGCGCTTCATTTTGAAAATCAAAAAGATTCAGCACATCCTTGCAAAGGAATCTTTCTGGGATGTGCCAGTCTATGATTATAAGAGTTTTATGTTTGGCAAAGACAAAAGCTCAAAGACAGATGTGTCATAGTGATAAAACAAAACAAAAAAACCCCTCGATTTTGCAATTACAATGACTATGGAGTTGCACTGAGATGCTACATGCCACTCAACTCAAAAGATGCAGCAACAGTGTGAACAAATGTGTGTATTTCTGTCAGTTTAAAGCAGGATTTGTCCAGGATATGTCAAGCGATATGAGTGCATGTGTGGAGAATGCGCGCGGCGGGGAGGGGGAGCATCTGTGTGTCCCTGCTTGAGCTGGAGTCAAGCCTGCTCTGTGGCAGCAGTGGAGGCCTCGTTCCCAGGGAACTGCGGGTTGATAAAGGAGAATCCCTGGAACTCGTCCTGGTCCAGGTTCTAAATCACTTCCTCATCAGGGGGGGTCAGCACCGGCGGGTGGCGTGTGAAAAAACGGTCAAAGTTCTCCGCATCCCGTCCACACTGTTAAGGAGGGTGGAGAGGAATGAAATACAGGGAGGGGAAGGAGTGGACAGGGTAGGGGAGAAGTGGGGATGGATAGAAGTGGATGGATTGCAGGGGTGGGACAAGGGGAGGAAAACAAAAACGGGGAGTGGTGGGGTGAAACCAGGGTGTGAGATGACATCACTTGAACATGCTTTCAAATACCAGAAAAAGTGCTAATACTCAGTCTGCAAGTATCGCTTCCCTTTTTCCGATACTCGAAACATATTCAACTTTAATTTACACAGCAAGGTCAGTGAAGTCTCAAACGTCCTGTGGCGGTGAACGACAGTCGCGAGACCAGAGGAAATACGGTGTGATTTTTAGATTAGTGGTAAACAAAAAAGATTCTTCCTTCACTACCTCACTGGGCTGTTTTGGCTTCAGCGCTATGCAATTGAAACTCCTAAAAGATCAGACACAAATGACTCAAAGGTCTGAGATAATTGTGGAATAATTGTGGGTTAATTAAGGGTTAATTACATGCTGCTGCTGTGGAGACCTACCGAGATCTGATAAACCAAATTAGACAAGCAGATGGCGTAGTTAAGACGAGCGGGAATAAAGGACTTTTGATTTTTGATTGAGATGCGCTAGCTAGCTAGGTACCCCATACCGAAGCCACACCTAGTTTTTGTAATACAGGTGTGAGTCGATGAGGTGGGTTTCTAATCCTAGCCTGTAACTCAGTTTGAAATATCTTATATTCTGATAAAACTGTTTTTCCCTGCTGTTTTTGTTAACTATAAATTTGTATAAGTCTAATCTTTAAAATTGCTACCTCTTCAAAGTCAACAGAATACATTTTGTCTTATCTTAAAGAGTATTTGGTGTAGTTTCTATGGGCCTAAAAGTTTTTTGTTCATTTAAGTCCGCTTCATTTCCTCTTCCTGACCACAGGGACCCTCCACGAGGGCTGAGATACCCATGAGATATACGTCCACCTAAGTACATAAAACAAGTTATTAACTTGAAAAGTATATTTTCCCCCACAGTGTGCCTGGCGGGGACTTTGAGACGAGCCATTCCATTTTATTTCCATCCCTGCCGCTGCACCGAGCTTTAATTAACACAACAAGGATTCACCGTCCTCTGACAACATCACCCGGAGGAAAACTACAAACTCATTAAGTCTCCGTAAGTCAGAGGAAACATGTGAAATTAAGCCAGACTGTTTATGGTTTGGGGAAATATGTGAAAGTGAGGAATACAGCAGGGTCAAACTCTGTTTGCAGCTAATTACTTGCATTTAATTTAACCTGTTTTTGGAAGCAGATGGAAAGATTTCGCAACAATGGGGGCATAAAATAACAAATTTGTACATCTCCCTAGGCAACAAATGACAGCTAGCACCTGGAGTGCCTCTCATTACTCACTCGGGGTTTGTGAATGTGAAATCATTTCTCAGGAGTGAGTGGCTAACAGGGTTTGCCTCACAGGTCTCTCTGATGCTGCAGCTGCTAAAATTCCAGGTTACACTGATCGATTAAAATTCTATTTTCCTATACAAAATGTGTCGACGCTGCGAGGAAACTGTTGTGCACCCCGCAACAGGTCGCGTTTGAGACGGAACCTCGGAGCATGCAAAAGAACAGAAACCCAGAGATGAACCCAACACAGAAAGCTGGACAAATGAAGCTCCGTGAGCACAGATGTGTCGGTGCATGAGCCGCTGACACGCGTGAGCGTGAAAAAGTCAGCTGATGGACACGAGAACATAAATAAATAAATAAAGCTGGAGATGAGGGTCACATGTGCCGACGCAACCGTTTCCACACGTCAGAAACCAGCCGGTCAGTTGGGTGTCTTAAAAAATGCTTTTTTAAGTTGGAGACCTGAATCAACCGAACCACAAACCAAGAGTGGAAGTAACTAAAGTCATTCAAAAGCATTTCTTAAATGTACGCTGACTCTACTTCATTTGACTTTTCTGTCTACTTCCACATTTACAGTAAATATGGTACTTTATCTGCATTATCTGTAGTACTTTTATCTGTAGAAACACAAATAATAAATGGAATCCCAAATTACAATTGCACATGAATGATGGCAAAAAGATATTTGGGAAGTATTCTCAGAAATCCCTTTTAGAAATGTAAAAATCACACTTCAATGTTTAAATTGAAACTATCTCTGTTATTTTAAAAGGATTGTGAAAATATGAATTTACAAGTACTTGTGATTAAAAAAAAGGTGCTTTGTCTAAAAAAAAAAAAGAAAAATCAGAAAAAAGTAACCTGAAGGGTAGATGCTAATGAACTTTACTTTCTTCAATCATTATTCACTTCAGTCTGTTGACAAAATAAGTTTTGCTGAGTTAAAAACGAGTTTTGAGTAACTTCTTTTCATGATAGCGAGGCTGTCCCTGGAATCAGAAGTATTGATTTGGGGAATTAAACATGACTTGTGGGCAGTCATCTGTAAGGAAACAGAAGTGACACATGAGCCCCACGGCAACCAGAACAGCTCTAAGCGCCGGTGTTCTCATTAGGGGCATAAACGCGTCTTGAAAATTCCAAACCTTTATTTCCACTTAGTATTACAGAGACAGAGGGAGGAAGAGAAGAGGTGAAAGATGAGGCGCTTCAGCTGGAAAAGAACAGGCTGACAGAAAGAAGGGATCAGAAAACATGTTAGTGTTCATATCAGAACTGTCAGAAACGCTCGGCCATCCTGTGTGTGTAGTGTCATCATTCAAGCTGGAGGTCAATCAGGTCACCACAGACGGCCAACAAACCTCAACGTCCTCAAAGTCTAAAAGTCCTCACAACTTCTCTTCATCTTTAAAGTCGTTCTCCATTTCCCCTGTTTGTCATACCATCACCAGCAGCCATGATTTCCTGACTTACCTCTGTGTGCCGTCCCGTACTGGCGGGTGGAGACTAAGGGGGTTGGGGGGGGGGGCAAAACAGTGAGGAAGGTAACAGAAACGGGGGACAAGCGGGAGGAAAAGGCTTCTACTCTGAACCGCAAGGCTGGACGGTTCAGAACGACTTCACCAAGAGTTTAACCACGAGCAGAATTAATCTGCTGCACTCCGCCGCGCTGCAATGCTAATTAGCCCCTCGAGTTTTCCTCCTGTGGGGTGAAGTCGAGTTAAGTGGGATCAGACTTACAGCTCGCGGTTTGAACGGTGGCTGCACCTCCTTGCTTTCCAGTTTCTCCCAGTCGATGTAGCGGATCACCACGCCCCAAGATGCATGCATGCATGAGGAGGTGAGATCCTATCAGACTAGATCGAGGGCTAAAGCATCAAACCTGCTCTGTGCTAATATCGCAGGCCTGCGTTACCACATTTGACTGCAAACTCAACCTAACATGACGTCTTGGGCCATCAGGAGCTCTTTTAGGGTGTGATGACCTGTAGGATGACTTGGGAATGAGAGCGCTCTGAGCCTTGTAACGATGATACCGGAATAAACTTCATCTGATCCACAGTCGCCAGTGTTGCTCCTGCCAGGCCCCAAACTTCCCCCCCCCCGGCATCATTAAAACTTCATCTCATTTATTCCTGTCTTTCTTGCTCACCGTTGAGTATAAATCTTCTTCCATTCATCTCTGCTTATAAATAAATGTCAACTATTATAATGATTTCCCCAGTTCTTGGCCATTTCCCCCCTTCCTTCCAACCATCTATCATGCCGTACCGGTACCCTCTGGGGACCCAAATATACCACCAGTTATCCAGCCCAAGTCCGAAGATAAATGGACAAAGCGGCCCCCTGCTGTTATTGTTGTTGTTGTTTTTTTCTGCTGCCATTTTTCTTCGGGCATAATTAGGAAGTGTTTACAATGTGTGTCCGTGTTAAACCCTTCGGACCAGCGCCAGGACCAGTGACGTCAACGAGTGTGTGTGTGTGTGTGCCTCCCTCAGGAGCAGCCGTCAGGACCCATTAAGACCAAAAGTAGGTGGGACCAGAGTTTACTTTACTATTGTAAAATCAACATGTCAGTGACACACGGGTCCACGCAATGATCTGGCTAATCTGTTGTCAGGAACTGACACTTTTTGGACAGGTACCGTAGAATGAAGGGCCCCAGGATCAAAACACACACACACACACACACACACCTTAAACACCACAAAGGCCCAGAAATAGTAATCAAACCTGGACCTTTCTTGCTGTGAGCGGACAGTCTGACACACCGTTGCACAATGTGTGCGCATAAAATATACATGTGAGTCCGGCTGGACGCAAAAGAGTTAAAGCCTCTGATTGCTCTGTTTCAATCTCTCTCTCTCTCTCTCTCTCTCTCTCTCTCTTTCTCTCCCTCTCCTTCTCTCGAACACACAAACACACACACAAGTGTAGACACTATACTGCAGCAAAAAGATGACATTCTCTTCAGTGACTGTCAACAATCAAACACGGCCTCGTCACATCCTGGAGGATTTACATACATATGTGGCCACAGCTCCATCAGATTACAGAATGCAACGGTGTACTGGGTCTGGGACAACTCAGAATTTCTGGGACTGAATAAAAACGATTTAAATGGACGACAGACTGCCTGCTCGACAAGTCGCTATCACTTAAATGTTCACTGAAGATGCAGAAAAACACAAAAGTGAACTTTTCACATTTTATTAAATGGGAATGTCTTGTAACAATAAATGAAAAATACTCACACACACACACACACACACTCACACACACACACACGCACACACGCACACACACGCACACACGCATGTGGCGAGTTGACCCAGAGCTGGCAGGGAGCACTGGGAGCACTGGGAGCTGTGGGGGTGGACGAAGGAGAGCTTTCATGCTCCACTGAAGATACACTGTTACAACCCGGTAATCATCACTAATACATAACGCAGCCTGTGTGTGCATGTGTGTGTGTGTGTACCTTACATAGTGTACATACTGTACATATAATCAATGTATCATTAAATTTAAGAAAGGTTTTACAACATTATTAGAAATATGGACGGGTGTTTTAACATATATGGACACATATTTTTTCTATATGTGCATACTTTGTAAATGATTGACAGCCTTTTTTTTTATACCTCTGTATAATATGACTAATTTATATCCTTTTTTTCCATGCTCTTTATGAAATTGTGGTATTGTGTAAAGTCTCCAGAGCCGGGGGGAGGCGTATATGCCTATAAGCCTAGATCATTTGGTTGAGTTTTATGGTCACACATTATTCGTGCGTTTGCTTGCATAAAATACAAAGATGTATGGGAAAAATTGGCGAGAGAGAAAGAGAAATAGAGAGAAAGAAGTAGGACAGATAGTGAAAGCAATTAATGCAGGTTCACTCTTAAACGTTCCTCCTTTTTTTGTTGATAATTTTTTTCTTTCTGTATTTCTGCTGTGGTTCCCCCCCCAAAAAATTCTCCCATAATGAGCAAGAAAAAGTCAAAGTAAAGACAGAAACAAACATTTTACTGCAAAGAACGAGCAAGGTTGAGCCTGGAAAACAAGGACATGACACTCCTCTCCTGACTCTGTGTGTGTGTGTGTGTGTGTGTGTGTGTGTGTGTTTGTGTTTGTGTTTGTGTGTTTGTGTGTCCCTCACCCCTTTACAGATGGCCACAGCCTCCTTGGACATTGACTTTGGGTAGGAGACATGATGCTCCATGATGGACTGGAATAATTCATCCTCGTCTTCACCATCGAACGGAGGCTGTGTGGAGGAGAAGAGGAGAAGTGAAGGATGTTAAAATCAAATCATGAAACTCCGCAGGAACCATCACTCTTAGTGAGATTTGAAAATGTCACACTTGACAATCACAAAGGCAAACGGAGAAAACCAACATTTTTCATTCCGAGAGATGAAATGGCTGAGACCACGAGTCACGAATACAAACGAGTGATGATTTCTAACTATTTTAATCATTAAATGTTGGAAACAGAAGCCACAGATGGACACACACTGACCAACCTGTCCAGCCAGCATTTCATAAAGCAGCACTCCAAAGGCCCACCAGTCCACAGACTTCCCATACGGCTGGTAGGCGATAATCTGAAAGAGTAGCCTCAGGATCAGCACAGCCCAGAACATCTGTATTTAAAGTTTTTGGACTGAGATTTTGTCCTTTGCTTGCTTTCACACCACCAGCTGTGATCTAAACAGACTAGAAGCAACATCAGTGGCAATTACAAGTAAGAGATAGGGTTCCAGTCATCCAGTGAGCCATTGTATTCTTTTAAACCAACATTTTAAACAACCTTGCAGCCTGTGTCTCCGCTGATCGCTCTCAGCCTACCTCTGGAGCTATGTAGTCCGGCGTTCCGCAGAAGGTCTTGGTGGTGACTCCATCCAGCATGTTTTCTTTACACATGCCGAAATCCGCAATCTTGATGTGGCCCTCGCAGTCCAACATCACGTTATCCAGTTTCAGATCTCTGCAAGAGGAAAAACGCCACATCAAATTCTACAGTCGGCCTTAAATCATATAAATAAAGCGGTATCTGAATGTAAGTGAATGTATTTTTATTTAAAACAAAACAAAAAAACACCATTCTGCCACGAATGAGGGAGAGCCGTGTGTTTGGTAACCTTCACCAGGTCCCATGTGTGACCGTGTCCAGGCTTTACCTGTAGATTATGCCCTTTTGATGGAGGAAGAAGAGGCCGATGGCTATCTCAGCGGCGTAGAATCTGGACGGGCACGGTCAGAAACATAAACAGTCATTAGAGAGGAGCGGGGGGAAGAAGGGAAGGAGACAGAGAGATAATGCTGCATGGCTGCATGTGTGTAAAGGTCAACGTTGTCTCTTCGAGGCCACAGAGCAGCTGATAAGATCAACAGGAGGAGTCAGGACGCGCCGACCAGGCCCGCCTGCTGCGGCTCAGACTTTTAACCGATATTTCCACAGGAACAACAGTCAGTCCGCCCTGAGTTCCCTCTCTTTAATATTAAAAACCTGCCCAGGAGAAGAATGCAGGTTCTGTTCAGATCTCTTTGATCGTTGTATCACAATCTTCTACCTGTAAAAAATCAGCCCCAGTCGGCTTCTGGGACGCTCCCATCATCGCGTAGAACAACCAAGAATTAGCTGTAGCGCACCCTGCGGAAATTAGCCCTAAGGCAGGAGTGAGCAAGGCGGAACACAGAGAGAACGTTTCATCTGCGATCAGAATGACAAGCCGGTGCGATATTAAAACAGTGGCTGACAACTTTTTTTTTTTTTTGCATCAGATACAAAGCAGAATAAAATCAAAGCACCTGAACACAGCATCCAGACTTCCTCACCGCGTGTGTCTGCTCCTTCAGGAGGCAAAGCCCCAGTCGGAGGGAGGAGACTGATTCCCTCTACAGCAGATGAAGGGCAAAACCTTTCCACCGCTCTCGCTTTCCCTGACAGCTGGCGCCTCAAATATGTCAGCCCGCTAGTTTGAGTTGACGCCGGCGATCTGCTCAGCCACCCCAATTACACTCTGGAGTTTCGGCGATCAACCCAAAACTCCAGGAAATGCAAACCATACATCTCCCCCCGAGGCTCTGCTACGATTCCTCATCCATCAAGCAGCTGGCGGCTCACTGACGGTGATTTTAAAGAGTTTAAAGTGATGATGCAGCGTTAAACGTGTGTGTGTGTGTGTGTGTGTGTGCGTGTACTCACACAGCATGGGGCTCTTTAAACTTGCCGACCTGTTGGATCTGGTACATGAGATCTCCGCCATTTATGTACTCCATGACAAAATACAGTCGGTCCTGTGGACAGACGCAGGCACGCGGGGGAGAGGCGGCCAGGTCAGTGAAAGTCAGACGGGAGGGTGCAGATAAACGAGACGGCGGCAAGATTTCAGGATAGAGCGAGGCGGTGTTCAGGTGGAGGTGGACAGTGATGGAGGACGTGTGATTGGCTTTTGCCCCCGAGTTCAATCAGTCCTCGACTGAGAGGACACAGATGTCAATTTAGGGCCTCGCTCCTGTCTATTATCTACTAAAATTGCCAAGATAGTGCAGCATGTGTGGGATTTAGGCAGGGAGAGAACGAGAGAGAGAGACAGAAAGAGAGGGGGTGGTGGACTATGATTTTTCACACTGATGATGTTCCGTTGATGTGATGTGCAATTAAAATGCACCGATGTGTTCGTGCCACACAGCATACGAGTGTGTGTGTGTGCTTGCTTGTGTGTTTGTGTGTATGTCTCGTTAATTCCCATGTATTTAAATCCTCTGGTCTGAAAAATGCTGCAGAGGATGTTAAGTAAGTGTGTGTGTGTGTGTGTGTGTGTGTGTGTGTGTGTGTGTGTGTGTGTGTGTGTGTGCAAGGTCAGCTCTATATGTCAATTTTTCCCTCCCAAACTTTAACAGATTCAGTCACTAATGAGGAAAACGAAGCCCAAAGCCCTCACGAGCACATGAACTGCACCATCAAGATGATGTTCCTTTACACCCACGACCTTTGACCCCATCATTAGTGTCGTTTGGCTTATTGGTCGAAGCATCAGAAGGAATTCAGCGGCTGACAGCTGTTGGTAAGTCTGCAGCCCTCAGCTCTGCTCGGTGTCCACGCCAGCCCAAGTGTATCCAAACAAGGACGGTGAACTTAGACCCAAACAGCCAACAAGTACAAGGTGGGAATCATCTGGCACGTTTCTAAAAAAAGTGTGACCGGCGTCGTGACCCTCACCATGGTCTGGAAGGTGGAGTGGAGCTGAGTTAGGAAAGGTGGTTTTCCGTATAAAGCCAGCACCCTCTTCTCCACCATGGTGCACTCCACGTCGTCGTCCTGGATCACCACGTCCTTCTTCAGAATCTTGACGGCGTACAGCTCCTCCGTGCCTTTGCGTTCCGCAAGCATCACCTACAGAGGGAAGATAGAATCTGTTAGGTAAATATCTACCCGAGTGAGGGGAAAAAGAACAGTTTGAGATGCAATTTTTGATATCTGACTAGATAATGTGCTTAAATGACTTTTTTTGTGGAGTGGTTGGTCCAAACTGGTCAATTTTTGGACAGGAAGGAGAGAAAAAAGGGTTTAGGCCAGGCTTCTTCCTCCAGGGTGAATGGGTGAAAGAGGGATTTAAAAAGCAGGTGGTACAGATTGAAGGAGAAAGCAAAGGGCAGAAGGACTGAGGAAATGACAGCGAGAGAGTGGCAGCCATCAAAAACCCATAAATCCTGGAAGCACGTCGTCTCCATGACACTTAAACACACGCTGCCAATGTCAAACTCACACACAGGCTCGCAGACTTTTAATCATCACTTCTTCCTCTATCTGTCTCAATTTCCTCTGCCTCTGCCCTTGCCCGTCATCATATTTTATTTCTGAGGAAACCGGCAGGTTCAAATAGCAGCAGACACACGGGCGGTGAAGCGAGTTCATTTCTCTGGAGTGAACACGTCTGCGCGTGAAGAATGGACAAATGCAACTTTTGTTTAGCAAAGAATTTTCTGTTCATTCATCTTCACACCACGACTCAATCTTTCTAAATGGCGAAACCCTTCACCTCTAATGCTAAGTGGAAGCTTTCTGCAGACGATAAATAGCTGTTATGTAAGAGGAGGAAATAATTAACTTGATCAATTACATTTTTCAAATGTAACTTAACAGCTGAGGAAATAAAGGATGGAAGGGTCATTGAGCACAACAGGCCCATATTGCCAAACAAATGGATAAAAATGGGTAAAAGCTTAAGCACAAAACAGGCGGTAACCACCAAGCCAGCATGTGTTAAACTGAGGTAATTTGTTCTACCAGAAATTGCAGGACTACTCTCAAAAAGTTAGCACGCTCACAAGGGTGGGGTGTGACGAGGGAATAAAACACAAAAAGAGCCCCCCCTCCTCCTAAGTGTCTGTAGCCCCACATCAGCTTAATTAGTCAAAAGGAAATATATCTTACTGATTATTCCTGCCAGAATTTCCATGAAATTAGGAAAAAAGGGACCTTGTGTCCACTCAATATATTTTTTTCAAGCAGTAAGAGTTTAAAAACTCAGCAGATTTGCTGTTTATGCCTTATAAATATTCACAAATGCTAATGTGGAGAGGTTAACGAGTTCAGGATACTACAGAGAATGAAGCACAGATGGAAGCAGGTTCTGGAGGTGTGTGTGTGTGTGTGTTCCTGTACATGCCCCAAAGTGCACATCAGAATATGCATTTTTACCAGCAAAGTCTGGACATTTTTAAAGACTAAGATTACTTATCAAATTTAAAGAACTATTTGAGGGTGAAAGCTGGAGCTGGGTGTATAGCAAAGGTCAGCGTTGGCGTGTGGACTCATCACACGGCGACTGCACGTAAATAAACTGAAAAGGAGATGAAGGACGCCATCTGGCTCGCGATTCTACAGCACAAGGGCAAACTCAGTGGACGTAAACGACAGAGCAGCAAAATCCTGATCAGCCGAGGGTGCAGCGTGAAAGCAGCGTGCTGACGGGAGTCCACACTGTCCTCTGAGAGAGATTTGCTTTTATGAGGCCTGTTAATGTTGATCAGGTCACATCGTTCACAGTAAACCGGCCGCTCTGTCAGAAGCTGGGACATTTGTCATTATCAGCATCGCCCCAGAAACGTTCAGGGTCATTCGAAGGGATGGCGCTCCTCGGGACATCGACTGAAAAATACACACTGCCTTGTTTCTCATGGATGCATACCAGCATATGAAATCATATTTTATAGTGTAAATTCTGCGCTTAGACCTAATTATCTCATGGACAAGCAGCACAGATAGCATGCAAATGGCTGTGCTCGGGCAGAGGGATGAGCGTCTGTGAGCCGAGCCTTGGATTGTGCAGAACAACCCGTCGTCTCTGCCTTAAATATTTCATTTCCCCAACCCAGAAATAACAATAGGAATAACTGCTGAACAAATGCAATGCTGTACCACTGTCCTCTGCTCCGTTTTGTGCTCACATGCACGTGTGGTGGTGGTGGGAGCGCACGGAGGCTCGGCTTTAGATATCAGGCTGAGGCATGCTCATTCAGCTGTGTACTAGTGTGTGTGTGTGTGTGTGTGTGTGTTAGCAGCAGTATTGTGATGCAGATGTCCTTAGACAGAGAGCGCAGCTCTGAAGGTCTCAGGCTCTCGCTCTCTCTTTCACACACACACACACACACACACACAAAAAGCACTGACATGACAACCACGTCACAGGAATGGTGTAAATTTGTGATCATGTGTTTGTGTTTTTGCGGTAGGACACGTGCGCCTGCAGAGGGTGTGTACTCATGTGCGTGCGTTTTTCAGCTTCCAGTAATGATCGACCCTCGGCTCACTCGCTCCACATTGACGCATCAGTGTAGCTTTAATGCCTGTTACCATGGAAACAGGCTGCCGGTATAAAGGTCTGCTACACAGACAATGGTCTCTCTGCCTCCACTCCTGCTGCTATACCCATCATTTACCTAATTTTCCTTCTACCCCTCCATTTTTCTGTTTCATCCATCGCTGTCCCGCTCCTCCTCGCTGGCGCTCCCTCTTTTCATTCAACCTGACGTTTTCACCTCTTTCAATCATCGGGCCAACCCCTCTGCCACGCTCTCACATCTCTGTCCCTGCCACTCTTTTCATCATTATTTCCACATGTCGCATCATTCGCTTCATCTCTCTCCTTTCATTCGTCCGTGTCTCTACCCAACTGCCCTTTAATCCCCCATCTCTGTTATCTCTTGCCCCCATCTGTTCTTTTCTTCAGCTCTGCTTCTAGTCTGGACACAAGCACGTAGAAACGCCTGCAGGCAGTGAACGCAGCCCTTAACTGGAGCGTCACTAAGCAGTTTTAAAAACGTGCCTGTCTCCGTTTTTTTTTGTTGACATGTCCACCAAAACTGATGCTGCTCGTCTCCAAATTCAGCGTAAACGGGGATCGTTGTCCTCCAGGTGCTAGCTTCAAAGGCAGCAAGCCCCAGGAGCTCACCTTGCCAAAACTGCCCTTGCCGAGCACCATCAGGAAGTTGAAGTCAGCCAGCTTCATGCGATCCTGGTTGCCGTTGGAGTCGAACCGGGATGCAGCGTTGGCCGACTTACCGTCGGTGTTCTTGCCCGGCCCGATCTTCGCTCTCTAGAGGAGGAGGAGGAAACAGGTGATGGTGTTATAGGCAGACTTCAAACACATGGGCTGGACAGGTGACAGAGGGGAAACTGTACCTAATTCACACAAAGAATAATAAAAATAATAAACCTAGAATAAAAATAAAGTGAGTGGTCTGAAAACTGGCAGGGCTGGATAGACTTCTGCATCATGTGGGACCAGACTGGACCTTNNNAGGGATGCTTTTATTTAATTTATTCCAGGCAGGCACTTAATCTTTGCTGTAACAAACATTATCTCGCTCACTTCCTCCGCTTCCGGCCTTCTAACCATCACTTTCAATTTTCAAACAAACGCCTCTTCATGTGCACCTCACTACTTTCCCAACCTTCTCGCTCAGCCCGCTCACCTCTGCTTCCGCATCACCTAACTCTCCCGTCCCCGTAGTGCGAAACTAATCTTAAAATCTAATTATAATCTTACTCCGCGCTTTGTTCAATCGGGCTTCAATTTGGAGATTGTTCTTAAGACGCACATAACGTCTGTACTCCCTGAGAGAGCCGTCTTATCTCGAAGCGCTGATCCATGCGGCGGCTCGCTGCTCTCATGTCATTTCTCTGCCGCCACGTCTCCAAAACTGTCAGAAAGAAACGTCAGAGCGCTCTGCTGCTCCCTCCATGCTCTGTTTGGCTTTTTTCTCTCTGCTGCAACCTGCACTCCCCCTGGCTCATCAATGGATAAAAGGCACTATCTGTCTCCATCTGTTGTTGTCTCTCTCACTCACTCACTTACACACACCCGCGCACACACGCATACAGAGACACACACACACACACACACATACAGAGACAGAGCTAAAATTGAGGTATTTGTGAGAGGAGACTCGGGAGACTCCAGCAATTAATGTTGATGTCTGCAAACCAAAATCTCACACATCAGCAGAAATGCGTCTTAACTGTCTAACTTTTCCTAAAGGAACCTTTTCAGAGGGATTTGTAATTGAAAAGGGTTAGTCAAATGGACTAACACGGCTGCTTCTCATTAGACAGGTACTACAAGTTAATTCATATGAGATGAGTGAAGGTGGAGAGTGGTGGATGTTGATGGGGGAAAGAGCTGCATTAATAATGTTTGTAGGGATTCTGCTTCCATGAACCAGGATTCTGCTTCTATAAACCATCTCAAAGTATATTCCCACGTCATTTTTCAAGATGCCTTGTGCTTAGTGATTCACAGTAAACATTCCAAAGCTTTAAGCACACATGCGAAGTGCATTTTTATTACTGGGACTTGTGTATGTTTGCCTGGCGAGGGGCTATTTCTTCAGTTTAATGCTCGAAGTCAGATCAAGTGTGTGTGTGTGTGTGTTTGCGTGTGTGTGCGTAAAACTTAGTTTTAGGGTTGGGATTAGAAATGGGTTATAATACCTTATATGAAAGTCCTTACAAAGACAAGGGTAAAAGGGTGTGTGTGTGTGCGTGTGTGTGTGTGTGTGTGTGTGTGTGTGTGTGTGTGTGTGTGTGTGTGTGAGCTCTTCCCCTGAGACAGTGTCTCAGTGATCGACTAAAAACCTGACCTTGATGAGAAGAAGACGAGGGAAAAACAGACAGGACTAAAAGTGACTGCAGGAAAAACAGAAGAAGTAAGAAAGCAGTGAAAAAAAAATTAGAGGAATTTTTTTTTATTAGGATTATATAAGGGAGCAGGTTCACCTGAGACAGGAATGATTGGTAATAATCAAAATAAAGATGACCTGAATGAGTCACATGATCAGGTTTAGGGTTCAGTTGCCTAATGAACACAGTAAAACTTAATGGGATGAATGAAACGAAACAAACTAGTGTGAAAAAAAACCCCTGTAATTTTTTTGGTTCCTAATTTTAAACATTGGACAGCACCATCTTTAAAAAAACAGGACAGAATTGTAGTCCATTACATATCCATTAGCATTTTCAAATTTATATCTTACACCTTTGCTGACCTGGACCTCCAGTAAACCAATATGGGCCTTTTTTAATATGAGGGAACAAACAACATCAAATATTGCTGACATGGGTGGTGCATTTGGTGTTCATCTGCAGACTAAGCTGTGTTTCCTCTGTGCCCGCTCTGGTTAAAGTAAGCTAACCCTGTCAAAGCAATCATCCAGGGGCAGAAACAGGGGTGGAAGAGGGGTGGCAAACCAGAACGGAACTCTAATCAAGTTCCTGGGCTTATTTTATAGCTTAATATCAGCAGCACAGACAGAGAGGTTTGGAAAAAAGGAGGAAAGGCATAAAGTAGGGTTACCCTTTCCACTGCCAAATGTGCTAATGAGTGGGCCTGCTGGGCACACACACACACACACACACACACACACACACACACACAGGTCTGGACCTGCAGTATGCCAGAGCGGATGGTACTATAAGTGTGCCTGCCAACAACTAACAGCTTTCCCAGAGAGCCTCTCATTCAGGCCCACACACAGACACAGTGTGCACATTCACGAGCACTCTGACGACGTCCAAGAACACATGCAAGGGACACATGGGCTGCGAGGTACCAACGCACAGGCACTCGCACACACACACACACACACACACACACACACACACACACACACACACACACCTCAAATTTCTGCCGTAGCTCCTCGTTGCCCTCCTCCCCCTCCGGAGGAACGGGCACGTTGAAGTACTCGCCCTCTTCCTGGGAGAGTAGTTTAAACCTGGAGACAAAGAATATTTCCAGTCAAATCAATTTCCAATTAGTTTTTGCAATTTAGGGCTTTACCACGGGCCGTTAGCCGACGCCGCTTAAACTTCAAGCATCGATTTCAAGTCGCCAAGAAAATAAACGGCTGATTATTTAGTAATTCGGTCTCCTTCACGGGGATCCGGCAAAGCCAGACTGAGGTGGTCACAGAAATATAGCCGGGACGCTTATCATTTAATAGAATCAATACAATATATGTTCCACGTTGACCTCATTACAACTGATGCCACGACCTCATACTTGCAGCATCGCCATTACGTTCCCGATAAACAGAATGATGACGAGGGTTTACGCTTTAGTGGGACAGATCTCGTGCAGGTTTTTGTGGCTTCTGTGGAGCGTTTATCTCTGAGGTTCTGGTTTAAAACCACTACATTTGATACGTGCACAGAAGTGGGGGCACATCTTTTATCTACATTCTGGTCTTGGGGCTTTTTTTCTAAAAGTTGGCTGATATGGGTGAAAAAGTGCAGAACCACTCGATTTTGAGGGGGGCAGATTTGGTTGTTGGGGAGAACAGAACATGAAGCTAACGCAATTAAAACAAGGGTAAAAGAAAACCCCTCTCTGACAAGGGTCATACAGTTAAAACAAATGATTTTTATAGATTATAGCTGCCAGCCTGATTGATTATGAGGGATATGTGGTGTGTTCGTCATCCTGATGATCACTCTGTCCAGGATGAGTAGGTCCACAGCGAGAAACAGAGGCGTACAGAAGCCAGGAACCTGCAGCAGCTCTGGCTGTTTAGGCAGATTATTTGGATATTAACATGGTTCCACCTCATCGAGGAACATTTAACTTCATATCAAATTAGCGGCAGAGCTAAACGAGGACTTTAGGGCACCTTTTTCCCACCGAGGACCGTAAATGTAAGAAAAGCGTTAAACCTCTGCGCTCATGTGACTCTTTCTCTCCGTTCCTCCCTCTGGCTGCTGCCGCCTGCAGCTGTGAAGCTTTGGAGACGCTCACAGAAAACACACTCGTGCAGGATTTCTCTGCTTTGAACACCAGTTCCTTTTTTTTTATTGCATCTTTCTCTTGCTCTCTCTCTCTCTCTCTCTTTCTCTTTTGCACCTCCACCATTCCACCTCAAATGCTGGCATCTCATTAAAAAGCCTGACAGAGCACCATCAGCAAAAAGAGAGGGGAAGATAGAGAGATATAAGAGCTGAACAAGAGGAAGGGAGGGAGAGCGGACAGATAAAGGAGAGACGTTTTGGCACTCGCTAAAGTATTTCTCCAGCAGTTCAGTAATGAACAAGGTCACCTTCACTGCCTCTTTCCCTCTACCTGGGCTGCCTTGTCCATCTCCACTCCTCCACCCACCCACCCATCCATCCATCTCCATCCATTGATCTCACCATCCATCTACGCCTTGCTTCTGGAGCTCCGAGATCCCGAACGACAGCGATCCCATGAAGTCGTTGCGGCTGGTCAGGTCCCAGTCCCACACCTCCACGGACAGACGGCGGTCCTTGTCGTACTCCTTCAGATGGCTGACGCAGACACAGAGGTGTTTAAACGGGGTCTCGTTTAAATAGCTTTTGTTTTGAACATTTCAGGATATTGAAGAAATCAGTGTTTTCAATAGTTTTCTATTTAACACCTTAAACGTGGCCTTCGGATGACGCTGGTGAGTGCAAACTACAAAAAGGAATCTTTTGGAAGCGAACATCTGCATCCAGATGTCTGAAAACTGTGAGGAACCTCATTAAAAGAGTAATTGGGGGCAAATGCAGAAAAACACCAAAAGCAAGGTTTTATTAATCAAATGAGCCAGATGTTTTTATCAGAGCGCCAGAGGTTTGGAGACACAGCGGTACATTAATTCCTTCTAAAACACTGAGTGAGTGATCAGAAACACAGATAAAAGCAGGAAGGACCTACAGTCAGAACCCAGACTGGAAGATAAAAAAATGAAATAATAGGGAAAAAAAAACACTGAATTTGGTCTCACAATTTAAAGGTCTCGTTCCAGGTCGGGTTGAGGCAGCACTTGATGGTCTTTGTCTTCTGTTTGCTCTCACTCCGAGGGTCTGGGATCAGCTTCAGCTTCACGTAGGGGTCTGACAGCCCGTTGGGGTCCATAGGAACCAGATTCCTGCCCTCTTTAACTGTTGGGGAAAAAACCAGAGAGCACAACAAGAAAATGTTACACATTAGCCAAGGACTCTCTGGCCTCCATACGTGAACAACGTAGTAGGATCGCAACCAGACGGAAATATAGACTGGAAAAAGAGTCGACTTGACATCAGCTAAGTCACTGGGCCCAAACTTGTCCCCACATAAATACACATACCTCATTACGAGGTAAATCTCTAAGCTAAAAAGCTTGTATATGCAGAAAAACAAAAAACTACACACACGCATATACACACACATGCAAGTACCCGTCTGAGGTTGCTAGATCGGTCTGTAATGGCCGTTTAGTCAGACGAAGGTTGCCATTTCCAACACTAATCCTTCGTTTGTAGCAGTCTGTTTTAGTTGTCGGGGCTGTAGGTGAACCCCACTGGTGTAAAACCCCCTATGCGTGTGTGTTTGTGTGTATGTGCAATTACTGTTGCTGGTCAAGTTGGGAGGTCACACTCATTTACCAGAGGCAGGTATGGTGCTGCACAGGTGCTGCGCGCGCACGCACACACACACACACACACACACACACAGTGTTTGTATAGCCCAGCTTTAAACCTTGACTTAAGTATATTAACTTAGTCAAAACAGATCTTTCAATACAAGCTCCATTGTCTCATTTATGAGAAATAAAATTTGGTCAAACAATTGGATTAAATTCCCCAAATTGTGCCCACAAGGGGCGCGCGCACACACACACACAATACCTGTGTGATTCATGAGCCAGTGCGGCAGTTGTTGGCCATCAGCTGCACATACCAGGTCAGTCCTCCCTCCGCCACGGAGGTGAGATCAATTATTCATCACCTTTTAGGAACACTTTAAACCTGCTCTGACCTTACCCGCTGCACAAAAACGCACCCCAAGCCCAGGAGGCTAAAAGTGAATGAAAGTATCTAAACTCAGTGGGTCAGTGACACGCAGGCTATGAGCTCACTTGCAGCTAAAAAAGGTTCCTAGAAAGCCTCCTAAACATGCGGCTACGGTGCCTTCGAGCCACCGATGCTCAATTCCGGAAAGTCCTGTTATCTCCATGGCACGTGTGAATCTGACATTTATGCATCTGCAACATATATGTCAGGTTAAATTGCCAGAGGTTAAGCACAGCACAGGCATGGAGCCGGCATTCAACTCTCGGTGGGGCAGGTCAATGAATATTAGATGATTCCAGTTGAAGTAACCACCGGATGCTGCTGGAGAGGGGCTGTGAGGAGGGAAGAGTCTCGAAGGACATTTAACAGCAAATACTCTTTGGGTGGGCTTTTTAGGTGCCAGTGAGCGGATGAGAGTGTCGGTGTTGATCTGTATCTGAAGGGGCCACATCTGTTGCCGCTCTCGCAAACAGCAGAGACAAACTTCAGAAACAACTGTCGGCTAACGGGATTTTATATGACAGCAGACAAGTTACCAAACTTGAGGCACCTGGAAGGAGCAGTGACCTTTCAATACGATTTTCAGCCCACGTTTATTAAAATCTCATCTAAGGGGTAAATTAATTTATGAGAGGAGTATCTGATCACCAGCTCATCCAGGGAGGAGAGTGGCTGACTGAGATGAGGTTTCCGCTCTTCGGGAGCAAACATTTATGGAATTTTTATGGGTCACGGCAAATTGTTTTTACATGTTTCTCGTTTTCCTTGGAGCCAAAACACAAAGAGCCAGAGTCATCTGTAGTGGAACCAATGCCTGGGGTACCTGTAATTTCTAGATTGCACATTCAGACCACCTTACAACGTGGGCGGAATTTCAAAATGTCTCTCTGGCCCTTTTGCCATTATTTTCAGAATGAATTATCTGCGATAGAGTATGACCTTCCAAGCAGAGTCCATCTGATGGTTAATGAGCAGTTGTCCACCTATTTAACTGGTCCTGGTCCATTACCTCGCTGTATTTCCCTGCTGCTGCATCTCTGGGTTACAGCAGATGCTGATGCTCCGTGTCCTCAAGCACCATTCTGCTGCTGATCCGCTCTGGCAATGAAGGTGACCCTTACGTGATCAATAAGGACGTCAATGGCAGCAATTACATCAGTGAGGCTGACATTTCCAAAAGCTCTGACTACCTTTATCAGAGAAATATTTCCTAAATGAACCTTGATGGAATAAATTGTGGGACCACACTGACCCCTCTGTACCACGAGGCTTACTACACCATCTGTTCTTCATTGACTTTATATTCTGCAAATGAGAAATAAATGTTTGGATAATCAAAAAAAAGCTGCCGTTTGAGTGATATTGTGTTTGTGCAAGCTGTCGTCATCTGCAATCATTTAAATCTGTTTTCACATTGACGGGAGCTCTTTTTCAAATTTGTACTTTAACACCACTAAATGTAATTACATTTAACCACAGAAATAATGAAGAGGTTTCTGGTCTTCAGCTGTTTTATTTCAATTACAATCTATTGGCGCAGTAACACTCCTGCAGTGGCATCACTCACGCCTGATAACACTGCTTGCTTATCGTTTCTGGCAGTAAATCGTACTGTCTCGTAGAATCGTGGGAACCACAGAGAGAGGTGAAGCCCAGCCAATGGGAAATGTCCATTCACATGCTGAAATACACACTATAAATGAACAAATATGTAATAATGATATGTATTACTAATATATAGTAATGGTAATATATGATATATGGTGGAAAATTGTCTGAAACCCCCCAAATTTTTGTACTTTAATGGTAATCAACATAGCACGACTTTTGATTTCTTTCCTGGAAATAAAGTCTAAAATTTAGGGTTGAAATGACATTAAAACGCAGAAGGAATAGTCTCTTCTACCACCTAGCGAGAGTATGAGGAATAACAAGCATTAGGAATTTCTCAGTTTAAAATTAAAAACCTGAAGCTTTGTAAACCATTTCAGTAAGTCTAAAAGTGACACAATCCAATATTAACAATAAAAACGAACTATATTCAGAAATATTAAAGAAAGGGAATAATGTTTTTTATTTTTGATGTTGACACAAAAATAGTTTTAAGCTTAGTTTTGAGACTGAAAGTGGGTTTCTAATAAAAACGTCTGAATATTAACTAATCTTGGAAGAGTTGGGAAAAACTCTTCTCGGTGGTGCTTTTACATCTGACCAGCAGGGGGCGACATGTGACAGCTCTTCCAACCAATGAGCGCGTTTGCGGCCTTGGGCTGGAAGCTGCGTGGGAGTGTTTGTGGAAAAGACTTACTGGTGACAGTGAGGACGTTAGTCTTGACCTCAGCGGTGATGTACATGCGACCTCTCCTCTCGGTGTGGTCAGTCCCACACAGGCTGGGCACGTTGGCCACGCAGCGCTTGTGGATGTTCATCATACAGTCTGGAGGCAGAGACGGAGAAACAAGAGTCCGTTCACACGTTGTCTTTCACGTTATCCAGAGCCAGGAAGAGGAGCACGTACGTTCACATCTCATGCCCTGGTGTATGAGGCCGTAGAGCAGAGAACCACAGTGGTCGCAGAAGGTCGGGCTGGAGTAGGTGTGAATCTTAAACTTGTGCTTCGCTCTTGGGTCCTGAAAGAGAGTGAAAAAAAAGAGAAGTTTTTAGTTGAAACCTTTTTTTAAACCAGATGGTTTAACACCCTGGTGGGTGTCGGTGTGTTGTGTTACTGGTCTCTGACCTGCTAACAACATCGGTGCCAAAACAATGAGTCCTCGTTCCTCCTCACACACACACACACACACACACACACACACACAAAGAGCCGCTCGGTCCAGCCACATCTGTGAAGTCTCCCTTATTTGTGTGACTGTGACACACTGGTGGCTGTTATTGCCTCTGCCAGCAGCATCCCTCAGCAAACAAAGAAAGCCATCTTGAGCTGCCTCTCATGTCGCTCCCAAACGTGTGATTGACAGGCTGACCAGCAGCAGCCTGCCGCTCTGCTAGGACCGTTTTGGTTGGTCCTCTTTGCTCCCCTGTTACACTACTACCTTTCTGACGCTCGTGCAAGTTTTTCACTCTTTAGAGTCTTAACATTTCTAACAACAAAACAGCTGCCGTCACACTCAGGCAGTTGTAAGTATTGTTACCAATAATACATGTTTCTAAAAGTGTTTATCAAACGATGATCTTGTTTCCCGTTTATCATGATCGTTAGTTTCTTTATAATAAAAAAATGTAAAAATAAAAACACTCATTCTCACTCTTTTAGGGTTTTAAGAGTGTCATAAAGACTGCAGTGAAGGAGGAATGCCGTTGTTTTTCTTCAGAGCTGTTGTCTTCAAATAGCTGTCAGTTTAATTGTCTTAACGCTTTGCTGCTGCCGCCTTGGTCACGCTCTCTTCTTAAAGACATTTTTAATCTCAATGGAGCTTCCTGGGTAAATTAAATAAATAAAAAATATTCGGTCCAGCGTGTCCTAAATGAATAGAGAATGTTGAATGGGTGGTGTGTTCTCTCTCCAAAAGAGAAACAAATCTAAATGGAATATTGGCAAAGCTGCCGCGCAGCAGTACTTCCAGATCCCAGTCAATAGCACAAATGCACTGCTGATCTACTTCATCCCCTCAGCTCCCAACGTCACGGTCTCCTAAAGACCTTGTGTTTGCTAAAACTAATATCCAACACAGCCAATAGAAAAGTGGACTTAACAGTAAAGAAGGAGCGATACAGCACAAAGGTGTGAGTTTGTCAGTTTGGTCATTTATCATCATTCCTAATTTCAGATTTATTCATTTGATAAAATCATGTTAAATCAGTGAAAGCACATTTGCCCCATTAACAATAAACAGGTAAATCAACTCTGGATGTCTTCTTGAAACACTAAGCAGGTGCGCATGACTTATTTTAATTTCTTAGACTTTATCCACACACACACACACACACACACGCACGCACACACACACACACACACACACACTATACCATTAGCAGACCGTGGGAAATGTAGGCTTCATTAGAAGAACTCATCCCTCGACCTCTCCCACAGGGAACACATTCTATTAACCCAGATCTATAATTGACTTCTTCTTTTAAACATATGGAGTGGACACGAGGAGACGAAGAGACGGAGGTGAGATGGGAGCTGTGGGATGCAGACAGCGATGCCACATTATTGATTATACAGCGTCGCTCTCAACCTTTAAGGATCAGCTGCCGTGACAGGATCAGTCGATTCACAAAATCATCCCTAAAACTGGTCATGTGACAACCGGAAGAGCAGGTTTCCCTGTAGCAGGAGAAACATTCCCAGCAGATCGTTCAACTGTGCGACACTGTGACCGCCCCAAACTCAACCCTAACCCAGCTTTCCTCCACTCATCCGGTCCCTGAGCGACACACACGCTCTGAGGTGGCAGTCCTGGGACTGGGACAGGGAGATTGATTTTGGATACCAAAGGTAACCTTAAACACATCTAGCGGTTCTAGAGCCCAACTAATGTGTCCTGTATAACAATGACCTTGCTTCAACCACAGTTCTTGGTTGTATTAATATAAAAGTGTTAAAAAAAAGGCTCTGGGTTGTTACAGGCTAATGTGATGTGTTCAAGGTAAGGGCCTAAAAAAACATTTTAAAACATCAATGTACAGCATCGCTACTTATTAACAATCAGTCAACAACTAACAGGTGTAGGTACAATCACTTAGCAACGTGGACTGTAACAGTTTAAATATATGAATATTTGTCTGTTTTACGAGTAGAATATTCCTGAAGTCAAACACTGATTAAAAAACGCCCTGCCTCTATAATCATTTCAATATTCAGTCTTTTCTTAGAAAGGCAGAAAAAAAGGAAAGCGCAAAAGATTTCCATAATCTTGAAAAAGCGCAGACCAGAGGGGAGAAACATGCCGCTTTCTTTTCCTCCAGCAGAGGAGCACAGCTGAATCTTAAACAGGATGCCCACACACATGTTCGCTCTCGTGATTAAGCGTTTGACAAACGCATCTGCTGAAAGAGGCGCAGTTAGGCTCAAATCGACTGAAAATGCCGATACGGCCTGATTTCCCAGGAGAATCGGTCGTCCACCCGTCTAATTACACCCATGAAGTTACACTTGTGCTTGTGTGCAGCGTCTCCCTTGGAACGGAAATACCCTTCCACCCCGCCGCGCAGGTCATAAGACAGCGAAATCATTAAGGAAATGACACGATGGAGGTGGCGAGGACCCCGTAATTAAGAGCAGGGCCCCCCTGGGCACAGCGGCATTTAAATAGAGGATGGACAGAATAGATAAAGGAGGGGTGTAAGAAGAGGGACAGCAGCAGAAGAGTTCAGGTAAAGCAGAGTTAGACGCAAGCCAAATATAGAAACTTGCTGCTGGAGTGAGGGATGAGGAAGTTTGTTCTAGTAAAAAGGTCCGCATAGAGAAACTGGGAAGCTCTTCCAGAGACACGCGGATCCAGGACATCTCAACCTGTCAGTGGTCTGCAGAGGGATGCTGGGAACACTGGGTGCAGGCCAGTGCCAAGCTGAGATCAGCTCAGGTGTTTGCACCAGAGAGGAGGCCCTGCTCGGACCCTTGAGACGAGGACGAGGAGAT
Source organism: Tetraodon nigroviridis (assembly GCA_000180735.1). Classification (NCBI taxonomy): domain Eukaryota; kingdom Metazoa; phylum Chordata; class Actinopteri; order Tetraodontiformes; family Tetraodontidae; genus Tetraodon; species Tetraodon nigroviridis. Next base: position 777,743 of record CAAE01014696.1, on the reverse strand, counting down.
TGGAGGAAAAGCACCACTTCAGGGTACTTCCTGGTACCCACAATGCAGCGGTGAGGAACAGCTGTATGTGAGGATAAAGCGCTGAAAAACAGAACCTCCAGATTTGGATATTTCCCACAATGCTGTGCTTCAAGGGACCCGACAGACAGACTCGATGCTTCCGTTCACATCCAGCACTCAGAGAGAGAGAAGCATCTCTGCGAGACCGAGGCAGGAAGAGCGAAACGAGAAGAGAGAAAAGGATGGCAGCAACTGAAGCGTGACCCTGACGTTGACGGGTGGCGGCCACCCCTCCTCCACCACCACCCCGCTACACTCCAGCTGCATTCATCCACTCGTCCACACCCATTAGCCGCTTCGCACCAAAGACAGATTTACTCACGTCTGACGCGGGTCCTTTATCAGCACCGGGACAGGAGAAGGTGACGAACTCATGGCAACGTTTGTGGACCACAAAGCAACAGACTGTAGAAAGAAAGAGAGAGAGAGAAGGAGGGTTACTTTAATTACTGGCTATGACAAGCACAGATTCACACTTGCATTAAATGTTAACTTCCACATTAAAGTAAATTGAGGGTGAAGTTTGAATTTAATTACCATCTTTTTTTCAAATATCCAGGTTTTCAGACCGGAGCTCTCACTGCTGATGGGGAGCCGGAAGGATGCTGCCATCCCTTCTTTAACACCCACACACACTTATTGTCCCTGACTCATTGTCAGCTGCTCTGAATAAAATGACCTTCTCTATAATGTACCTTTGTGTCTATACCCTAGCAACAACGGGAAGACACTTTCTTCTGCTGAAGTTTGAAGGAGAAATTAAAAACATGATGACACATCATCGAGAAAAGGACAGCTTTTTGACGTCTGTTTTGTGACGATCAGCCGTGCAGAAACACGGAGACGCTTGAAAAGCGACCCGCGCCGGCGCGTCATCTCCTCCGCTATCGATGCCAGCTCCACTGACAGGCGAGGCAAGGAGGAGGGCTAAAAATACCCCATAATCAAAGACGCGCGCACGCCGTTGATGTGAGCACAGAGTATTTACACGCAGAAGAAGGCACACAGATGCAGGAGCGCTGTGTGTGGAGGGAGATCTGCATGACGGCAGGAGCCCAAACAGGCTGAACGGCAGCTGCTAAAAATATGAAAGGAGGGTTTGATCATCAGCAGGCTTTTAAAGCTGCGTTCACCTCTAACAATCAGCCCGCAAAACAGGATTAATGAGTTCAGTAGTTTATGCACGTCCTGAAAAACTAACAAGATACAAGTGATACGCATATTTTTAACACTTCTTTCGACGTGACACACAGGTGAGGCAGAAAAAACACAAGCAAAAGAGAGAAGTAAGAAGGGTGGGACACAGGTGAACAAAATAAGTGTAAGACAAAAGAAAAATAATACGTAAGTGGAAAAGACTAGAGCACAGGTGAGAGAAACAAAGACAAGGAGGGAACAAGATACAGGAAAGACGCAAGGAAAGGAGAACAATGGGTGAGAGGGAGTGAAACACAGGTGAGAGGAGGTGAGGGAGACACGGGTCGTCAGGGCAATCAGGCAGATGACGACAAACCTGATAAAGATTAAAAAAAAAAAAACAAGCCAAAATCATCTGCAGTAAAAAACTTTGGAAACAGATGGAACCAAACAGCAGATCCAGGATCCCGACTCTGCTCCCACGCAGGTTACAAGTGGGCCTGTGCTGGTGCGCCTGTGGTGGACTGTTGTCTGCTGTGTCTCGACCTCATGCAGCAAACAGACAGCGGTGTTATTAAATCGAATCCTGTTGTGCTCTTGGCTGAGACACTCGTCTTCTTCAGGGAATCTGGCCAGCAGACTTTCTCCCACTGCTGTCACAGGTCTTTGACTGGATCTGCTCACTGTTTTACACTGACGGCTAAATACGGGTTAGATTTTACTGTGGAGCCTCATTGAGAAACAAAAGAGCAGAAAGTTGTTTTAACACTGTAGCGTCTGAAAAAATGTCTCTATTCTCTGTAACTCTGGACGGGGTCAGCTTGCTCTTGGTTACGCAATCATTCAGGAGATCGGAGGTACCAGGAGCTTTTGAGTGCATGATGTCCTCCTCTCTCCTCTCATTAAATCTCTGGACTCTGTACCTTATATGGTTGGAAGTTCCTATGCGGTTATCCAAGAATGTGTTTATTTACTTATTCTATACTATATAAAGCCACCACTAGAAGAACTCAGGGGGAGTTTCACCAATCCGACCCTCGAAACTTCTCGCGGGCAAGCTGCAGCGCCCGAGGGACGCCCGGCTTTCTCTAATAAACATCTATTTAACCCGAGTCACAGCGTCCGTGAAGTTTCCTTCATTCGTCAACACACCTCAGCTCGGCTGACACCAGAAGAAATTCACCTCAACACCATCACCAGGCCAACATGGACCGGCACAAAGACTGACTAAAGCTGCAAGATTTTTAGCAAAAGTTCCATGAGGTTGCAGAAAACTATGAAATACAACATTTTTGCTGCCTATTCTGTTCTGTTCTGTTCTGTTCTGTTCTGTTCTGTTCTGTTCCCTGTTTGAGCTGTAATTCTACGAGTTGCTACACTTGAGTAATTTGGTAATTATCATTTGTTTGTTCTGTCGAAACTGGAAAGGGCATCCAAAAACTTCACCAATTTCAGGGGACGCTTTGGTCTAACACTAATGAGCCTCCGACATAAATAGATGCCACACAAGCCAGAATATTTCATCTTCTGAGCAGCCGCACGGACGTCAGGATCCACTTCTCATTTCCATATTTGGAAACCTGCTGCGCTGTCAGAAACGATTCCATTCTGTTGTATTTTCAAACTGGCAGTGTTTAGAGGGCTTAATAGTTAATACAAAGTATCACTGTCAAACACACACACACACACACACACACACACACACACTTTTTCTCATATATCATATGCACCTCAAAGGTGCTTCACTCCCACCCAGTTTCCTCATTTTGGTCACACCACCCACTCACTGGGATGATACCACACAAACACACTCTCTCACACACACACACACACACCACACACCAATCCACCCACTCCATTACAGTGATATTGCAGAATACAGAGTCAGGGTGGAGATAAAGATAAAAACGTGAAGCTGTGTGCACACACGGCTTTGAGGCAACTCTTCCAGTAGTGCAACTGCCAAATCTCTAAACACACATACATGTGCACACACACACACACACAGAAATAGAGTGTGGATTCCAATAAAAGTGACCCTTGAGCCAAAAACAAAATGCCTAAAACAAAAATACATTACCAAAACAAAGAACTGCGTCCTACAGGCGATATCCAGTTTTTATAAAATGACCTGAATCAGTTTAAGAGGAGAAAACGTGAGGAGGCAGAATGAAATTACTCCTAATACACAGTTTCATCTGTCAGCTTCTGCAGAATGACACTTTTCAGCGACAGTGTTTTAAATTGTTTTGTTTTTTGGCTAAAATGTTTTAAGAGAAACTTGGTGAAATTCTGCGGTTTTGCGACTCTCATCCAGAACCAGTCGAGTGTTGACATGTTTGCACGCTGTCCCAAGGACTTTTCTGTTCCCTATTCAAAGAACACGTGCATGCACATATACGTGTACATACATGTTAGCTGTTGGTGTAATTGTTTGTTTGACCTTTCAGCCATGATTGCCTCTGTGTGAAACCTGCCTGTAGCATTGAAACGCTCTTTTCACCACTAAAATATTTCATCTGAAGGCAACACCTGAAAGAAAATTACAATGGGCGTTTTTAAAAATGCATGTATTACAGAACTCTCCCAATCTGATCTGAATCGTTTTATTTTAGGAAAAAAAAAATGCACATTCAAGTTAAATTGTCTATTTTCGTTTCCAGTTTTCTTTTTTTGCTGCATTCGTCTGCATCCTGTGCGCTGTTCTCTGTTTTTGTGCATTCCGCTTATGAAATGTTGGCAGACCACTGATGCAGCTTCCTCTAATGAGCTACTGTGTGTGTGTTACAGAGAATAACACACTGATTAGATGGAGCGGCAACAGCTGAATTGCTGAATTCGTCTAAAAATGTCCCTTTAAACCCGAAAAAGGGTGTTTTTGATGGAGTTGATCAATGCATTCTCTGATGGAAGGTCTACCAGAAGGTATACCAAACTTTTTTGTTTGTAGTTTCAACTGTGGTAAGGTACACTACTCCCCCGGCTAAACGCGATTATTACAATGCAGATGCATTAAGCTACCGGTACTAAATAATAATAATGAATGTCTAAATCCCGCATTGAGCTGTGGTTTAGTGGGAATTTGCATTCATTTTAATTTTAATGGGACCAAAGTTCACATCAATGAAGTCATTTGTCAGCGTTTCAGCATCTCGATGCTGAAACAAGGTGACAGCATGAAAAAGGCTTCCTTCGGTCTTTTTTGTTGTGCTCAGACTGTTGAAACCTGTCTGCAGCATTCCCTCAGTGTTTTCCTCCGGAACAACAACACACCGTCACTGAGTTAATGTGACACCAGCTCTCAGTGAACCACTTGTTGAGCATTTTTAATTTTTTTTTTTTTTTTTTTTTTTTTTTTTTCCATTTTACAACCAAAGTGGGATCCAAATACTGTGGGAGGCTCTTCATGACCCGCTGGTCAATCAACACAGTGACACGCTCTCCAGTGTAAACTGAATTTAGCGACTTTACTGACTGCTGGAGACGGGCCAGGCAGGAGCCAGACCGCTGCTCCTGGTTCTGTTTCTTGCTCTTCCTACAGACTCAGTCAGGAGGAAACATCCTGATCATGTGGGTGAATGACTTAAAGCTGATGCACTATAACATTTTAAATATTAAATAAAATCTTAAAACAATTATAATGCTATCATCACACCAACCCAACACCACCCCTCAAAGCTAACATCATAATCACTTATCTTTATTCATACTTAAATAAAGTATAAGTAACGAGCAAAACTACATGATAATGTGGGTGAATGACTTAAAGCTGATGAAAAAGTCAAGATAAAAGAAGGAAAGAAAGAAAAAAGAGAAAATGAACAAAACACAGCGGATCAACGCAGGTCCCTCCCTTTGAGTGTGTACACATGTGTGCACAAGGTCTTATATAAGGGGCCAGCGCAGCCTACGCCAAGGTATAAATACCCATGATGCTACTGGTGAAGCAGGGAGAAAGGTCAGAGTGAGTCAGCACATCACTCCTCTTATATCCCTCCATCTCTCCCCCTTTTGTCAGTCCAGTATTGCTCCTTCTTTTCTCCTCCTCCAGCTCTACAACTGTAACTGTTCCCGTAGTCATCCTGTGTCTTTTCTCCGGAGAAGAAGTCAGAGGTAAAACTTCGACCTCCGGTTGGCGCGAGAAACCCTTCTAAAAAAGAAACAGGGAAACGAAAACAAAACCAGGCAGCCAATTACAGCTTCACAAACAGCTGCCTTCGAAAAAGGTGGTTGTGTGACGCCATTTCAGAAGACCCGGACCTTTCAGAAGTTGGTAAATCATGTCCTTAAGTTGCTACTGCACCCCGCCTGCACGGACCACCAACCTGACGAGGTTCCACAGCTCGTCTTTTGATCACCTGCCTTTCACCTGCAGCTGGGTCTTTACCCCCTCTTTTAGGGTCTATCTGTAGCATCGAACCATGTTACATCATTTCCATTTTTTTTTTCCTCACAGCTGATTAAGCTCAGGCTACTTCTAGAAAGTTACATTATTGAAATGATCCAGTGATTTGTTAGCCATCGTCCACTGAACAGCAGAAAAGAAAATCTACTACACCCTGGCTGCTCGGAGCTGCACTCCATATCAGTTTCACTTCGGTGCCAGCACTGTAAAAGATTTCTGGCACAAGATGGATTGATGTGGTCCAGCTTCCACCTCCATCCTTCAGCCCTCTGTCTCAGTCAATCCCTCTCTCATTCACTGCTTTCTTCTCACCGTCTTTCATTCATTCTCTCTTCCTCCATCCATGTGGAGGGTCCACGAGCCCCAGACCTTTACCGTCTGTTCCTGTGGTTGTTTTTATTACCTTTCATTTTGTCATGAGCCTCCAGGTTCTGAATCTTTCAGTTACATCTCATCAGCAGCTGTTAACATCAGCAGCTTTTTTCTTCATCAAAGACTTCTTATCAAAAGGTTGATGATGAAAATCCCCAAAAGTGAGGCCACAAATACTGCTTCAAAACTTTGTTTCCAATAGTTTATGATCTCAGACCAGTTCCTATATGGTAAAATAAAAATAATATATTCTTGGCCAATCTTGCATAGTCTCTAATCATCAGGTCACAAATGAATAGGCTTTACAGCTAAGTCACCCAAAAAAAAGGGTGCTAAATGGTTTGGCACCTACTGAGACAAGCCAAATTTTGGTCATAAAAAACTACCAAGGTTCAATGTTTAGTTCAGGAG
>CAAE01014696.1:760348-770774 GCA_000180735.1 Tetraodon nigroviridis | reverse complement strand
CGCACATCGACTTTTCCCTCCACTTGCCCTCCTCCTGCCCTCTCTCGTCTTCGCTCTTAACTCCCCCGCATACAGTACCTGCTGTTTTGGTCCAGACGGCAAGAAAACAACTTAAAATAGGAAAGAAAACATTGAGGAAAAAACTTTTTTTTCCGTACATATGCGCAAGACAAGGTACATATGTGGGCTTAAACCCTCCTGAGGGGTACATTCTGTCCTGCTACCTGGGGTTTTTTACACTGTATATTTGATTTTTTTATTCTGCTCAAGACAGAAAGAGAGAAAAAGGTGGTGTGATGAGGACGAGGCAGAATGAGTGGGAGAGAGGATGGAGAGGTGAGAGTGAAGAGCTGCAGATGAATAGACAAGCTGATGAGACTAACCTGGATCAAACATCCCAACCCTTGGGTTGTAAGATCATACAAATGAATACATAAATGAGTCCAAATATCATTTATTTACAGTGTTTGATGCCTGTGTCGCATTTGTGAGTCCTAGATTTGTGGAAGATTTTATCAGGGTTAAATGCTAGGACTGCATGTGCTGTACATCAAAAATGCCCAAGGCCAGGTCAGAGAGTTGACAACAAGCTTGTCAAAAGTGAGCAGCTGCAGGCGGAGAGCGAGGACACATTTTCAGGTCAGAGCTTCGCAACAGTTTTAAGGAAAAGACAGAACTTTTTGGAATTGTAGCACATTTTCTGACCCTGTGTTGAGAAGGTTTTACTTGAAACATTGCCCTTAAGCAAGAGCAACTAACTCAGCAAGTTCTGCTTGATCATAGATAAACTATTTCAGAGACTTCTTCCTTTAAATAGCATTTTGCATTTTAAAAATTTGGCTCTTGAATGCCTCAGACTCCTCAGCTAGCTCTCCCAACGCCTGACATCTGGGAAGTGTTCGGAATAGCTTTAATAATGTGGTCACTGTGGGAAATGTGGGCAGGAGTTTGCACTGTCAAAGCAAAGGAGGCAGAGGCCACACACACTCTTTTCACGTTCAAGATGCAAGAGTTGCACTGTAGCATTCCAGTAGTGGCGTGCATGCCTAAAGCCTTTCAGCCCACTCCTGAAGAAGGAAAAATAACAATAATTAACGCTCTTTGCTGAAATGCTTTTACCTGTCTTGCCATAGAGTGGGTTAGAAAAGCAGGACGAGGTTTGTTGAAGAATAAAAGAAATCAAAGATAATGATTGTTTCACATTAAAAGCGCTGTGGGTGGGTGATATTCATGCATTACGTCCTCCTACTCGCCTTCAAACTTTCAGTCTTGAGTTCAAAAATATTTCAATTGCAAAATGGAAGACAAGAAAAGGAACATAATGGGGTGAGCGAGGTTGAGATGGGATGGGGAGGGAATGAATAACAGCAAAAATGCCAAGAGAACGGTGAGACGTGGAGGAAGAGACAGAAAAAAAGAGGTCTGGGATCACTGCACTTATGTCCTGTTGCTAGGTTACCACAGAGCAACTGGTTAAAGTATCTAAGGAGCAAGAACGATAAAGTCAGCTGGTCTTAGACCATCTCACTCACACACACACCAACACACCGACACACACACACCTAAACGTACATTCGTGTACTCTTGCAGTGTGTGTGTGTGTGTGTGTGTGTGTGTGTGTGTGTGTTACGACTGTTTTTACCTAGTGAGTGATATGTTGTTGTTTGTGCTGTTTGCTAACTAAAGACTTTTTAATTAGGTGACTACCGTAGTTGTAACTAGAAGTATTGGATGTTAAATTCAGAAAGTTGCATCATAAACCCAACGACAGTCCTCTGAAGTTTAAAAGGTATTCATCTAGAATGGTTTTGTTACTAAATAACCCAATAACATGCTTAGATTAGCTATAGTGTTTTTAATTCACGAGATTATAAAAAAAAAAGAATTTGTGTCCATGAAGACATATCAGAGCACACGGAGTACATAACAGCAGCTTTACTCCCCCAGCAGTTAGCAATCCAGGTGGGCCGACACACCTACGCAACATGATTCACGCTGTGGACGCGTAGCATGGCATACCATGAAGTCAAACTGGAGGGGCTCTATTTGAGAACACTTACACTTTAAAAGAGGAAAGCAGTGCAGGGGTCCTGCGACGGCGCTGACGGAGGACAGTAGAAAGACGGAACAGGGGAGGTTGGACGCGGAAATGGGAAACCAACGCAAACAAAACCATAAGCGTAGACTCTGACATAAACCTTGCTGAGTAGGCACAATTTTTAATTTGTTCTGTTTGTTGTGTAAATTTAATAAACTAATTGTTTGCTTTATCTGTGGCAATTGAGACCGTTATCAGCATGGACATGGTGATCACATGGATAATTTGTTTAGGACATGGCTCCTTAGTATATATCATAGTTGCAGTATTTGTAACAAACATCAAATGAGAAGTATTCAGTAAAATGTAATAAACAGCAAACGCTTTCTTTTAAAAATCAGGGTGAACGAGCATGTGGTGATGGGCGATGCCTTCTCTGCATGCTTGCCTGAAGCAAACAAACCGAACATCTACAAGACATGAGGCAATGTGACAGCACTGGAAAGACGTGATGCTGTCGAGGAAGTTTAAATGACACTAAAAGTCTATGATTTATGTCATTTAAGAAGAAAGAGCTTTTTTTAGTCTGAGACTCTATTAATGTCTGCTTACTGGTCTGAGGGGCTGCTGGCAGCAACAACTGGAGCAGACACGGGCGCAACAACGCCTTTGCCATCTGCAGCTAGTGACACAGTTAAGTGGAGAAACTGTTGCTCTCTGGGACTGACACACATTCACAGTGAACAAGCACATACTCACGTGGAACAACCTTGGAAAATGTCAACAGCCTTTTTTATTTTAGCTGCCTCTCCTCTTTCTGTCGTTCAGCCCTGCCCTGTCTGCCTTTTCTGCTCCTCTGCCACCAGCAGGAGGGTCTAAGGCACCTTGGTTCTGACCAGGGGTTCTTCCTGTTAATAGTAAGGGGGAGGGGGACTGCAATAAATTTACAGCAGCAAACACTGGGGCTAAAAAAGGACGCAGTTGTGGGGAAATTCCACTTGGTTCCCCGACAGCCATCGTAGGTTCCCCGACACTTGAAATGGGAGGGGCCTAACGACAGGATGGAGGGTCCAGCTTACTCGCTGCTCGACCTTGATGAATTACGACGACCTGGATAAATGAAGTATTGTGCTGGTATTTCGTTATTTGGCGTGTTTAGGGAGGCGACTGCAAGTCATGTGACCAAGCCATTACCCTGGCAACCATTCTACTACTGCCACAAGGGTTGGCAAGTAGAACAACAGCCTGAAGAAAATAGACTGTCAATTTGTAACTGAGAGTGGAAGTGGTGGATACACACACACACACACACACACACACACACACACACACACACACACACACACACACACTGAGAGAGACAATAGAGGGTTTAAGAAGTGCAAAAGTAGATCAGAGCCAAGGTGGTCCTTCCTGACAAGTAAAATTAGAATCAAACACACACACACACGCACACACACCTGTTGAATCACTATGACAGTCAGATGCATCAAGTAGCAACACTGCAGGTAAATGCAAACTTCTTTGCCCTCTTTCGCCTCCTCTGAGCTGCACATGTGAAGCTACCATATGCAAACGTACAGCTATGACCACATGGCTGTTTCACACCCGCAGGGTTACAGTGAGAAGAGGAAGCAGAAATGGGAGGAAGCCTGTTAACAATGCTACTGTTGAATGACTGTCAGTTTTCATGGCTGTATACAAAGTCAACTTTAGGATTTTAAAAAGCTGCAACTCTTTCGAAACTCCTCCACCATAAAACACATGATTCATATTCTGTGTGTGTGTGTGTGTGTGTGTGTGTGTGTGTGTGAGATGAGCACAGGCTATTTAGAAGGCAAGTTTGTTGTGTCTGAAGAGCACCAGGGGAATGTAGGAAAAATCAATACACTATAATGCTGCTGATATTTTTGGCTTCGTCAAAAAGCTGACGTCTGCAAGCCAGCGGCGCTCTTACACAACAGCTTCCTGAAAACCCAAAAAAAGCACCCTCGGGGCAAGGTCAGAGGAGAACATCAAGACTAAGAGCTCAACAATGGCACATTCTCCCATAAAAAGGCAGTAAATGTGTTGGTTTCTGCTGCACTTGGTCATACGTGATGTTTACTCCGGCCCTCAAAAAAGGGAAGGATCTGATCATGCATGAGGAGCGGCAAGGTGAACGACACTGAAAGCGGATAACAGAAGCAGAAATGATGGGCAATGGTCAGGGCTCAGTGGGTTCGATAAGGGCCAGACTGTAACAGCAGGATGGTCTGGCTCCCGGCACACACAGCTCCTGTGGGCTGTTCTGGTCTGTTGGTTAGGCTTTAACAAGACTGGTCCAGGATCAGATCCAGGAACCTGCATCAGGCTGAGGGCTCCCTAATGCACGTGGGGAGTGAGGAACTGGAGCCAGACCAGGCAGGGTGGATGCTGACCCCCACCCACCGCTGACAGCACCAACAATGGGCACATCACAGCTTGGCCACGGGCCACTGGAAGAAGGTGGCCTGGCCTGGGGAGGATCACTGTCTGTTTAAACCTTTACCTTTAATTCTGCTCCCTTTCTTTGTTCTCCCTCCACACCAACACACTCAGTCCCCCCCCCACACTTCTAATCTACACACCCCAATCCATCCATCTACCCATCCATCTACCCATCCAGCCCATTTGGTTGTACTCTCAGTGGAACACTTGAGCTATTTATAAAAGCATCAAAGCCTGCAGCTTCCAACACATGGCCACTAGAGAGGAAAGAAAGAACGGGTGGGGGGGGGGGGCAGGAGGGAGAAAGACAGCAAAGGAGAAGTACGAGTAAAATGAAAACAAAAAAACAGAAGCAACAGCAATAGAGAAGCTTCAAAGAAGCTGAAATTAAGGGTCTGTTTCCTTTGCTTCAGGACCTCAGTGATGCACCTTTGCAGCAGCTCTGTCTGCGTTTTAATTCCATCTATTGATTGCACCAAAACTCGCTTTGTTTTCATACGTTTGTATGTGTGTGTGTGTGTGTGTGTGTGTTATCTCCGTGCGTACAAGCTCATGCATGTGTGCGTAGGAGGCAGGTTTTGAATCCCAAGCCCTCCCTCCCACGCAGGTTGGGGTTGTTGAAGCACCTGAGCCGCGCTTGCGTACGGCTCTGGCAACAGACGCCGATGTTTGCGAATGTTGGCTGCAATGTTTGAACTTCCATGAGCTCACCAAACTGCAGAATAAACAAATAAATATACAAGACCGCATCACCTAAATCCACCTAAACTGTGGGCAGCCACCAACGGCTCGATCGATTCCAGCGCAAGTGATTACACACAAAAACAAAAGAGGCCATCAGTCACAAAGACACGTAGATAGAGCTCTTCAGGAGCGCTTCTCACAAACACTGACATGGACCTCTTTGGAGAGCGCCCGCAGCTGCAGAAAACATACCTTTGTCACATTTTTAGGGCACCATCTACACCCTCAGCCTGCTTTATTGTCTCTCACCTCTACTCTAGACAATCTCACAGCTGTGTGGATGTCTATTAGTCAAATTTTCCTCCATCCGATTTGTAAAACAGATTAAAACCATTCGATGTGGAAGCTTCTGGCTCCTGCAGAACCGTCACAGGTGTCTGTCTGCTTTCTTTCTGTGGGGGACCTGCTCCACTGGGGTTTACCCTTTTGCGTGATGTCACACGATTGAAGGAGAAATTTTTGTTTTTATCTTTATTTGTCAAGGTTTTGCTTTCTCTGCAAAAGGACAGGTGGCGTGTCCTTCATCCCTCTGTTCTTCCTACACGTCAAATGAATTCATTGGAACTTTCAGGGAAATCACATCTGATCCTCCTCTCTTTCCCACGGCTTTCCCACTCATCCTCCCCACGCCTTTGTCTCTTCACATGAAGTCCACCCTCGCTTTTCTCTCTTCCCTCTGCTTCCCAGTTCTACCTTTCATTCCTCACTTTGCTCACTGTTCTTTTTTTAATTATCTTTCCCTTTTTATTGCCATATTCCTGCCACTTCCTCCCCATCCTACCCACTAAAGCTCTACAGAGGGATCATTTATCCATTAAGTGTAGAGACATGTGGAAAGTTGAGGACACTCAGAGCCTGTTACAGAAACTGGACTCATTGCTACTCATGTTTGAACACGCATGAGAGTGTGTGTGTGTGTGTGTGTGTGTGTGTGTGTGTGTGTGTGCGTGTACAGGCACACACACACTCTCTCTCTCTCTCTGTAAAATTCGAACACCCACAGCCATTTGGGGAATAAGTGCTCATCAGCTTTTTTTAATCGGACATGTGCACGTTTGTAAAAACATGCTCTCCTATCTTACACCTGCTTCTAGAAACACCACCAGCGCATCAGAGAGGTGCTGCTAGCCTGTAAGTGCTCAACTCTTTTTTTAGTGCATGGAAATGCAAAGTGTAGCCTGCCACAGAGGCGGGACGGTTTTCTGTTCGCAGGGACAACAGGGTTGAGGCAGCAGGATCCTTTTCAGGGAGCATCGGAGTCGCATCAGCAGAGTTTAAGGAGAACTAAAGACACTACCAAAATTTGTGTGTGTGGGTGTGTGTGTGTCACACCATCTCATCACACACTCACACAATGGACAATCTGAAAAAACCGTATAGCCACATTAAAAAGTGAAAGTGCTCACCAGTGGGTCAACCTGTGGGTGCACAGCAGTTCTTAGAACTAATCCACGCTCATTTATCATTACTATCGTTAGAGATTCATATTCCTGCTGATGATAAAATAGTTCTGACACTCCTAAACCCGTACCACGGGGTAGTTATCGTTAAAAAAACAATTCTTAGAAAAGTAAAAATAAAAAAAGGACTTCATTCTTCTCTTACTGCAAGACCACCACGGGGACTGTGTTTGTGGAGGGACGGACGGATGGTCGGAAGGACAGGCAGAAATTGGTTTTGAGGGTTTGGTTTGGTCTGGTCTGCCCCCGACCCCCCAAACACACACACACACACAGTTTTCATTGCAGCCTGTTACTAACTCTTTACCATACACTAGCAGCTAGCTCATAGCTGTCCTGAATAGCACCTTTTCATCTTCCCGCATATACGTAGACGCATGTGTCTGAATCTTTCACTGTTGCTAGGAAACGTGAAAATCCTTGACCATATCCAGCTGGCTTTTCAAACACGCAGAGAAAACATAGACTTTATGCAAATTGATTAAAAAAACCCAGAAAATCCAGAGCATGATGGCATTTTTCCCTCAGCTGGGTCTGTTTCTGTTATGCAATCAGAGCTGAATCTGGCGTGCACGTAGCGTTATCGGGGGTCGGACGGTCTTCTTCTGCCACATCAGTTGCTGGTGCTGCTCGGAGGACAAAAGCGTAGCGCAACCCCTGACAACCCATCCACACTTCAAAAACTGAAAAGGACTTCATGCAGATCTTTTAGTTTTAATGTTGTCTTTTGGGTGTCGCTATTTCTCTTCAAAACCAGTCACTTCTTAAACGTCAAATATTTTATCTGCATCCCTATTAAGCTGAATCTTATGCAAGCACCTCCAAAATTATGTTTTACACAATTAATGCTTATTTTTACTGATCTTTAATGACTTTGTGGAATTGTCCCCCTGCAGTTTTTCTTGACCACACATTTTTATTAAAACCTCAAAGACAGAACAGCTTGTCTGCTCCTCCAAACCTAAATAAATACTTGTTTAAAACCAACTCCTCTTAACTATCTACTTAATAATATGTGTTTTTCTCAGTGCTTCAGTACTGGAAGAAAAATGAAATGGTTTATTGAAGCAGAAGAGAGGAAGTTCAGGAAAAGAAGACGAACGAGTTCAGGCAAAGGACACGAGGAAGCTCTGACTCTAGGATGCAGTGAGAGTGACGGGAGTGTGAGGAGACACCTACCCTGACACTGGAATCCCTGCTTGCCAAAACCCCTGCAAGAAACGCATATAAAGAACAGGTTAAACATGGCGCAAGTTCAGACGCGTGTGTGTACATATGTGTGGGCCCATACACACACACACACATGCACACACTCATTTTCATATTGTGGCTACAAATAGATAATCTCCATGGGTGTAAAAATCACTCAGTGCTCTCATTGTTCTTTTTCATTATGCTTACTGACCCAGATAGAGATAGATAGATAGATAGATAGATAGATAGATAGATAGATAGATAGATAGATAGATAGATAGATAGATAGATAGATAGATAGAGTAGAGAGAGAGAGAGAGAGAGAGAGAGAGAGAGAGGGAGAGAGAGAGAGAGAGGGGGGGGATGCTCTAACTTCCTTATTTCATCAGCCTTCTGCGTTATCAGATGTCAGTATTTGAAGAATTTTGAAGCTGGCTGTGTGTTATGACATCATGCCTTTTTTTACACTTGCAGGTGATAAAAGCCTTTGAAGGTTAAGAAAGGTGAGGAAGAAGTGTTTGGTGATGGAAGGATTGCGCTGCATTAGCCACAGGTAGTGGATTCAAAGCCATCCGCGTGGACAGAATGTGCTCACGGCTCTTGAAAAGCCTGTTCCACCTCTCAGAAGCACCCAGAAGGTCTCTGAAGGTGGACGGATGTTTAACACTGCACCACTGGAAGTGAGTGTGAATAGGAAACGTCGCCCAAGTTTCAAGGCGGGCTCTTCTCCGGGTTCCCAAACCTCTCCGGTTGACCTCCCTCCATCCATCCTCCAGACACAGTCACTCAGACCTCCGCCAGCCATCTGCAAAGCGATAAGACCGGCCTGATTCCAGAGGGGACCAGGCTGCTGACGAGGGGACGCGCTGCCGAACGTATGGCCCGTGACCCGACGACCTCGCCCCCCCATGAGCCGCTGATCTCCTTCCATTTAATCAATAGGCAGAGGCTGACGTAAGCGCTCCCCTGGGATCCTGAACTAGGACAGGTTTCTAAACCAGCGCTGACGTCCAATCAGACGTGCACGGGCGGCAGGTTTGCCTCCGCCGTCACATCAGTGGCGACAAACGAGGACGAGAGGAGGCGTAAAAGCACGGCTGCCCGTCTGCGTGCAGGCACCTCTCACATGCACGCGTTCCGCTAACATTAGCAGTGGGAGTTGGCGGTCAGGGTTTGAGGTTTACGGCGTTCATTTAAGACCGCCACTGTTCAAAGCCAATCACTGCTTTCTGTAGCAGGTTGCACTCGCTGGCACCTGGAGGTGGGGCCAGGCGTGTGTTTGCGCCAGATGTTCCTGATGTGAGGCAGCAGTCAGAAGGTTCGAGAACAACACTGAGTTGTTGTTTTGTTTTCTGTAACTGTTGTTTGTCGTTGCTGCTCCTCAGCTTCCTTCTTACGCCACCTGATTGGATCTTCTCCATGAACATC
The DNA here is from genome assembly GCA_000180735.1 of Tetraodon nigroviridis. Classification (NCBI taxonomy): domain Eukaryota; kingdom Metazoa; phylum Chordata; class Actinopteri; order Tetraodontiformes; family Tetraodontidae; genus Tetraodon; species Tetraodon nigroviridis. The sequence goes on along the minus strand of CAAE01014696.1, from coordinate 761,441 downwards.
AGTGGAATTTCCCCCCTCCTCGTTACATAAACCTGTTGTTTCTCCCATCGCCAAATCTCTCCACAGACGCACACGCACACACACACACACAGGCACAAACGCATGCATTCACACACTCGGGCGCTGCTTCTGCCACGGTGGTGCAGGTAGTAATGGGTTCGCTTCCTTCGTGGCCTTAAACGACACTTTTGTATTCACATTAACGATATCAGTCAGCGGCGCTTTTAAGCTGTGACCTCTGCACACATTACGGAGGTGCGTGGTGAACATTATGTCTGCATCTGCTCCCACACACACACACACACACACACAGAAGCATACAACAGTTCTAGTTCCTCGGTTGTGACTCATTATGAAACGTTTTCTTATATAATCTCTTTCTCTTAACGGTGGCATGTGGAACCGGGCTGGGTGTGGAAATGAAACAGCGCCAAGCCGTTTTGAATCTGTGTGTGGCGTCTCAGCGCGCCTGCTGAGGCCAAACCGGCCCGAATGGCCCGTCATTTGCTGCAGGGCAGGCTGACGGCTGTTGCTACAGCAACCGCTGCCATCGTTCTACAGGCCCCAACAGCATTTCTCTGGGTTTCACCTAATGAGGAGCAGCAGCGGGAGAAACCCTACACCTGCACACCCTCATATTGATCCACCTCTACTGGCGTTCTACGGGAGGCTAACCTTCAACCAGCGGGACGGTTTTATCCCATCACACTCATTTTGCAGCTTTTTCCCTCTTTTGTTACAGCCAGCCTTCCTCGGTGCAGACAGTGCTCTAGCTTTGCAGTCCTAGTGCACCAACATTTGCTTTTTTTCTGGGAGCTTCTGGAGACAGTTAAGCTGAAGAAAAAAGGGTCGGGATTTATGGGTGTTGATGCACCCCGAGGAAGAGAAAGGAGGAGGTGGAAGACAGTTGCAGATGCAGAGAAATAACTGTTCTAGCAGCCTGATTAAGATTTCTTATCCCTTATCTAAAGCACACCCACGCAATGTGTTACTGTGAACTCTCCCCTCTCTTACTAATACCCCCCTCACACACTCCTCACGCTCTCCTGCAGCAGCGTATTAAAAGCTATACAGTTGCGCCCCCTATCGGGAT
>CAAE01014696.1:745704-759974 GCA_000180735.1 Tetraodon nigroviridis | reverse complement strand
GTGTTATAACGCTGATTTCAAGCCACTGACTTTTGGTACTTGTGCTTTTCTAAATTCAGTCTTGAACCTCTTTCTTTTCTCACTAAACCTTTCATTATTATTATTATTATTATTATTATTATTATTATTATTATTATTGTTATTATTATTATTATTATTATTGTACAGCGCTTTCGGCATTTCACTGGGTACATTTCATTTTTGTCAGAACACAAACAAGAGGAAAGGATTTCAGTTTAAAAAATAGGTATGTTATAATAAAATTGTAAAACCTAACTTGAAAATTAACACTAATATTTTATACAGCACAGTAATTTAACCTAATAATTAAAGTCTTAAATAAAGCGTTTGGAAAGGAGACCCAACGCCGTTTGCGGGACGTTTAGTGACACCTGGTGGCCAGAAAACAGATTGCAGGATTTAAATTCCTGTCCACCTCCAGATCTGCCAGTGGTTATACTTAAAAAAGTTTGCCTCCAACAGAAGTAACTTTTGACTGTAGATTGTAATTGTAAATGTCTAATATACACTACAATAAGCATGTATATTTAATACTTGACAATTAAAACTGTTTTACTCAAGCTCTAACCTTTCTGCTGGACATCAGCACGTGTGGTTACATTGACCAAACCAGTCTGGTAGGTCCAGACTGGTCTTCATGGGGTGTATACACTGTTTCTACTACATCTAACCACAGTCCTCATTGCACAAGAGTGATCTTAGGACGTCATGACTGTTTAGAGTTTACTGGAACACTGACTTCAGGTTGATCCCTGTGAAACGGACACTGCTGACATTTGCTGAAATCCTCCCCGTTCAAAAGAAAAACAAACCCGACACTGACAACAGTGGCGGCCTTTGTTTTCGTTTCAAAAAGGCAAAAGGCAAAAGGCAAAAAGGCACGTTCCTCAGTTTGGGGACAAGCCAAAGTAAGCAAACTGGCTGATCTGGAGTTTTGGTAAAAATTTCACCATCAGAAAAAAAAGAGCAAAGTCAGATAAATGTTGAGATATTCAGAGAGATCAGCATCTCCCAGGGTGAACTGCTCATTAGTGTCTTCTCAGCGTGGTCTAAAACTGGCCTTCACTGACAGTTCGTCAGTGAATTTCTCCTTTAAAGGCTAAAATGCATGTGACCACTTAACGGTCTGACTTCAGGGCTACGGGGGTGGGCAGGGGTGGGGGACAGCCAGGGTAACGCCGCCGGGCTCTTCTGGTTTGACTCACGGTTGAGAGGAAAAGCACCATCTTAAACTTTGGGGTTTCAGGGAAACTGCGGCCAATCAGGGGACAGACCAGACAAAACGGGCTCGAACGTAAGCCTGTCTACGAATCACAACATCAACAATGATTGTTATCGTTTAGCTAACCTGTTTCCTTTTGGTACTGGGTGTGTGTGTGTGTGTGATGCATGCGTGTACTTACTGTAAAAGGTTGGATCCTTCTTCTGAAATACAAAATTATTCTACAGAAGTGTCATTTCCCTTTTTAATGCTTTGGAGGCAGGCAGGCAGGCAGGCAGGCAGGCAGGCAGGCAGGCAGGCAGACACACACGTACACACACAATAAAACAGCAATCAATCCACCCTCCCTGAAGGCCTAACAGCACCTCCTGGAGAGCGACCTTTGGCCTGCTGTCACCTCCACACCATCGCTGATGGTTCAGTTGTTTCAAGAACAGGGAAGGAACGAGGCCGCGAAAGGAAAGAAAGATGATGAGAATGTTCTCTCTTTTGGGGCGGTTTTTCCATGCATCTCAACATCAGGTTCTAGTTTCCTCGCATCGCGACCTTAATTAAAGTGTGATAACGGTTCTGAGTCATGCAGCAGCTAATGGAGGCTGATATTAGCTGGAGACGGTTAATTTTAGATTTATGCTTTCATTCACAACTCATGATACAGATATTGAAACTAGATGTGGAATTTTTTTTATTTTTTTTTACCATAAATGCTCCTTTCTGGTGATTGAGATTTCAGTTCTTTTTTGTTAACTGATAATATTAGAACTTATCTGATATATAGATAAAATCTTTCCAATTACGCACGGAGGACGGGGCTTGATGAGGTTACGGCGCGCGTGGATGGTGTGGGGGGGGGATGTGCTGGTGCGCGCACACGACGCGCACTGACGCAAGCGCCCTCGTGTTCTCGGTTCTTTCTCTGAATTCTTGAACGCCGCCTACATATGGATCCAAAGAATACGCAGCAAAGCAGATTAGCGATAAAAACACGGTAAAACAATTCTAAATATGGCACGTTGTGTCTCTTGAGCTGAAGGCGCTCTGGAGGGGGCGGAGCAGGCGACGGGAGCCAATCAGCAACGGCCTAACTTTCACTTTCGTATTCTCGAAAACGGAGCGTTTCTGGTTAGGCGGAGATCAGCTGACGAGTCTTCTCAGCCGTTAGGCTGGAGGGACGTGTTTGAAAGTGTGCTCGTAGGCAGGCCTGACCCGTTTGGTACAGGTGGCTGTGTCTTATTTACTTGCACAGTTCGTCAAATGTTGGTAAAAATGTAGCTATGCGGTGTGAAACTGAGGTTTCAGTGTAAAGGTAAAGCAGCGTCACACAGACGGGACTTCTGTATCAATGTCGATGCAGCTGCCCCCGGAGGGGCATCGACAAACCCAGGAAAGGATGACAACCAGGGGTTCTTCAAAGACCTTCCACCCGTCCTTGACTGACCTGCTGAAAGGCTCTTGAGAGACGGATGAGGCCCCCATGACGAAGGCCCAGGAACGACTGCAAACAATGCCCGGAGTCAGCTATAATTAGCCAGCTGCTGGCTTCTACTTTCAGTCTGACAGTGCATCCTAGCGCACAGCGTTTTGTGAAATCCTGAAGTTTTCTGGCATGAGAAGCTTTCGCTTTTACACAATTCTAACCCAGTGTGACACCGGGTGAAAAAAACGAATGGTGGTTTTTGTCAACCTGAACATCGATGCAATTAAAGCCAACTGGAGCCGACCTGCAGACTTTTGCCTTTCAGAAAAAAAGCACCACTGCAGTTGGGCAAGCATCGCAGAAACATGCGGCTTCATGTTTCCCTAGAAAACAACGCGACAAAAAAAAAATGGCAAATTAAAAAAAGAATGAAGTAATGTTACACCATTGAGTAATGAGTAATTGGGAAAAGCCAGATCCCCACCTCAGTCATGGAGCTCAAACCAAATGCAGAAGTAAGACCGCAAAACAGCCGTTTGTTGACAACGGGCCGGGCTGAACTGGAAGAACTGGCGAGCCACAGGGATTCCATACTGGCGGATGTGGCCAAGGCAGCTGCTGGCCTCACTTCAGCGTGCAGCAGCAGCTCTGAGAGAGAAGAGCGGAGTTAGAACGCTCTCGACCAGGCTGCGCCTTCCAGGGAAATGAACCCGGCTGGCTCCTCCGCGAACCCTCTCCTTTTTCTCTGGAACTGAAGCAAATGTTTTGAGTTTCTAAAATGTTTTTAAACTTAATTCCTGCTGAAGACCAAATTTAGACTTTTCTTCCCCAAAGCATTTGTCACACACTTAGCTCTTCTACCAGAGTGGGAACGTCAGCACGTTGCCAAGCAGAACCTCTCAACAGCTGCTCTGCACCGCCAGACCAGACAGTTCAAGCTGCCACACGCCGGTTCACAAACACGCGTGTTTCAGCCGTGCGACACTGTCTGTTTTTATCGTGTTGATCGGCCCTGGGTTGGGCTGCTTCGGGCCTAGCCTCGGCTGGGCGGTTCTTTCCCCTGGACCGGCTCCAGGACATGTTGCTCCAGGTTACTTTTGGCTCTTCTCCAACCGCAGGGTCTCCTGATTCCTCCTAAAACCCTAAAAAAACATTGGTTGGAGTCACTGCCACGCCCCAGACATGTTTGGGAAACCATAAATCTGATAAAACGCACATGTGCGGGGCCAGTTTTCACTTCGCCTCTGCTTGGTACCGACAGGTTCTCCGTGTTTAACCATACTTGCTCGTCTGCTCCAGAAAGCTGGACCGACCTGGCCCACAGGGACGCCGGCTAAAGAGAGCGTCGGGCGGGTTAGAGAGCGCTGCCCAGTCATCCAAGCAGCGGCTCTGGGAGAACACTCACACTTCCACTTTTGCGCGGCAGGTGATTCGTTATCATGCGCAAAGCGGAGCGTTTTCCACCGAAATTCAAGAACCTCTTTACAATAATCAGGAAGGCTCGCCAAAGAACTGCTTCTCATTTAGCTGCAGCTGCAAAAGCACAGCGACCTTTTGGTTTCTTTGTTGTCGTTGTTAGGGTAACTGCTCAGCTCACTCGCTGGGTTTGATCAAAATGAAAGTAGAAGCCGGATTGATCATAAAAGATCATAAAAGCATAAACAGATTTAGATTAAAGGCTGCCATTGGAAGGAGCTCCAACAGCCAAGGACCTGGAATATTTCAAGAAAAAAAGAAAGAAAGAAAGAGTAAAACATGTAGTGGCAGGAATACACACACACACACACACACACACACACACAGGCTTCAGAGAACCTCTGCCTGCTCCAGGCCTTGAGAGTGGCAGTTGTCTGAACTTAAACTAGCCTGAAATGCAGACTTTGGGTGTTCCACCTGTAAAAAGTGACTTGCTTCTGTCCCGTCTTGAGCAAACACACCATAGCTGCACCTCCTGATATTTTGCAACAAACCAAAACTTAACATGGGCAAAACTTAACATTTTTTGCTTTGTTTGTAGCTCATCAATGAAGCCTTTCATGTCGCAACAAGCAACTCCTTCAGCCTCTAACACTGACATCACATCTTCTAAAAAATAACTTCGTCATCAAAACGCAAATCTGAGCGCTACTGTGCACTGATCCTCGCATTGGCGTGGTCAGTGCTAAACTGTTGCACATCTTGGCGAATTGAAACCAACAGCAGCGAGCGTGCACGTGAGCAAACACAACATTGGTGTTGGTGTAAACAAGACTCACGGAGATAATCTAGGATCCTGTCCTTCACGCCAGTGCTTTCGCCCTCCTCCCTCTTTCAAAGAAATGAAACTCAAGGAGAACTTGGGGAGCAAACCCCCGCTGCTCTAGAGCCAAGCGCATGTGTGCACGAGTGCACGACAGCAGGCTGGACAGAGAGGAAGGAGCAGCACCTCAGCAGCGCGTCTCAGCCGCTTCAGGGCAACATCTGACGTCTAAAGGGCAGTTTCTCGCCACGGGCGCCTGGATCTCCACATACTTCAGCGGCTAATGTGAAGTCAGCGTGTAGAAGCCTCAGACGTCCCTCAGTGACATGTGACCTCCGCCGCCTCCTTAAGTTTCTTTTAGTCCACCATCACCTCCCTCCTCCTCCTCCTCCTCCTCCTCCTCCTCCTCCTGGCAGCTGTAAATGGCATCTGTTTCCCTTGAACTATTTTCATTTCATCAGAGGTTCATTTTTAGACAAGCGCCTTTCTCCCGAACCATCTCTCCGCTGCTCTAGAGACTTTTCTTCTGCCGAACCCGACAGCGACAGAGACCTTTTTAAACAACTGAGACCAGTTTCAGTGGTTGCACAGAGATCGCCAGGGTCTCTGGAGCTCTGAGCATCTTCACCAGGATGAGCTGCTGGGTTGGCGTTAGCCACAGTCTGTGTCTGCACCCGTCCTTTCCCTTTGTTGTTTAATATCACCTGTGGGGAAATGATGCTGATGGAGGTGGGGAGCTGTGGGGGAGCATCGTTACCAAAGAAACCCAGTCTCTTGGGCTCATAGAACACCCACTCCTGGACCATATTAACACAAAACCAACGTTAATCCTCAGAAATGAAGAGCTAAAAAAAACACCCACCGTTGGTGTTTACATGCTAATCAAGATTTTATAGTTTGCCAGCAACAGAACCCTTTTAAATTGATTTGCATTTCTCCTGCAAAATAAACAACCTTTATCACCGTTTTGACATTTAAAAAAAAATAAATAAATAAAGAAAAAGAGGGGTTTTGCGCCTGTTAGTTGTGATAAGGTTCCTCCTATTTTACTTTAAAATAAACGCAGCCGTTACTTTAAGCGCAGCGGTCACGTGACCCAGAGAGAAGCCTGAGTTTCACTTTCGTAAGTTTCGAAGAGGCAGGAAAAAAAAAAAAAAAAACCAGGGTGGAGCTAAAGAAGCAGATATAAACTTGGAGCAGACGGACCGTGAGCACAACTGTTTGCGAGGGCTGTGATCCCGGGCCAGAGACCGCGATCCCAAAGGTTCTGGACGTTCGGATTAGGAGACAAACTCGGACCCGCCGCAGCTGTTAAAGACAAAACGGTAGGAATTTCACGATTTATTTGTTCCCCTTCTGTTGGTTCTTCTCCTGCCTCAGCCGTTAGCAAAGACGGTTTTAATTAGAGATAAGGACAGAACAAACCGCACCTACAAACAAATCAACGAAAATAAAACAAACAAACAAACAAACAAGCAAAAAAAAAAAAGAGCTCACCATCGTCATATTTTCTGGAAAGTTTTCCCCGTCGCCCATTGGAGCGTGATTGCTCAGTAACCATCTTGCCATTGGATCCTGATCACATGCTGCAGTCGCTGGTGGCTGGAGATGATCTTCAAGCCATGTTTGACGGCCTTGACCTTCCCCACGGTCCAGACCTGCAAACTGGAAAGGGGGAAACCGTTTGTTAATTTGCTGGTAAAGCTCCTGATGCTAATGTTCTTCTTCTTCTCTTTTCCAGAATGTCATTCCTGAAGGTAGAGATGGGAGAGGGTCTGAGGCCGCTCTCCCCTGTAGGATGGTAGCCGACAGCTCTGTGACAGGCCATGACAAGATCCTGCTGTCCAGCTCTTCTTCGTCTCCGTCGCCCTCTCCTCTCAGCGGCCAGCAGCCCCAAGCTGCCCCTCAGTCCAACCGCCTCGGGACCTGGGCCACTGTGGGTCTGAATCCCAGATCGGCGTCCTTCGCCTCCCTGTATCTGACCCACTTCCCCACCTTCTCCTGCCAGGAGGACTGCGACATCATCACAGACACAGTGCTCAAGCTGGAGCGCTGCGGCTTCTACTGGGGCCCCCTAGGGGTGGAGGACGCCCATCGCATGCTGAGGGACGCTCCCCTGGGTAGCTACCTGATCCGCGACAGCCGGCAGAAGGATGTCTTCTTCACGCTCTCCTACCACGCCAAGGCCGGGCCGGTCAGCGTGCGCATCACGTACAGTCGGCAGAAGTTCGCCTTGGCCGGCAACGATCGCACGTTCCCGACGCTTTTTGCGCTTTTGGAGTATTACGCTAGTTCTCCAAAGAAAAGTTTGAGAGCCCCCTACAGGAAATGGCAGCCAACACTTCAGGAACTGTGCAGAAAACGCATCATCAGCATAACCGGAGGACGAGGCCGGATTTCAGAACTGCCCCTTACTCGGGTCACTCAGGATTTCTTATCGGAATTCCCTTACACACTTTAAGGAACTTCCCGTTTAATATAATAGCAATACTTTTATTTTCTCTTTTACCAAACTCTAGTCCACACGAGTGCACGTTGGATCTTAAGGCTCCGTCGCCATGGTCACAGGCGAACACGGACTCCAAGAGACGCCCTCATCACGGGCTGGAGGCACCGAGCGGCCTTTGGTGGGCGTGCATGTCGACACTCGTCACCTCCTCCACGCACACAGAGAAACCCCTGCAGCACAGGGTCGAAAAGCACTGCATTAAATGGTGGGAGGCACTTTGGACTGGTGATGGATTCGTCGATGGTGATTGGAGAAAATTTGCAGTTTTAACACTCTAAGGTAGAATGTTTACGCCACACCTGAATGTATCAGGCTCAGACTGCGCCGGCGCCATGGCTCCGCTGGAGTCTCCAGGTCCCGGTCTGTGGATTACTGTAAACGGGGGCACTCCACCTCCCGTTCCACCATCTCTGCCGAGCAGAAGAGACATGTTTAATCGTATACATGAATATTTATATTTATATTTGTTGGTGTATTTTTAATAAACTCTTTAGACCGACTGAGGTTGGGACTTTGTTGTTTTAATTGGAGTTCCTGGTGACAACACATGTAGCAAAACAGGTAGACTGACACACACACACACACACACACAATCACACACTTTTATACTTTTTTCTGAGGATTAATAGACACAGTCCACTTGCCAGCCCCTAACCCTCACCATCCCATCCTGCCCCAACCCTCTGCAGAACCGTAACCCTACCCTAACTCCACATCTCAACTCAACCTGAAACAGGCTTCTGAAGTTGTGAGAACCAGCCAACGTGTCCTCACTTCCCCAAAACTCACCTTGCTAGACGAATGGGTGTTTTGGTAACGCACTGTGTGGCAAGAACAAGAACACACACACAACTTTCCTTTCTTATAATGCTGCATCAGGGGAGTACAGTAACCTCACCACAATGATTCATCTCACTATGTTAAACTGTGGGCGGAGTTGGTTTGGTAGTAAATGATCTATTATCCAGACAGACACTTACCAGAAACAGGGACAGAGGTGACATATTGTAAAACGTGTGCAAAAGTAGTCTGATCTTTTCTCAGCGGCTGAGTTTAGGCTGGATTGGACGAGGGCGGGCCAGCACCAGCCCTGGTGGCTGCACCTGCCACCTTCCGGCTTCTCTGAAGAGCTCTATTTTCAGTAAAGCCATCTTTAAAGCAGCTGGGGAAAAGAAACTAAAGTCAGAAGTTGTCAAAGGTTGACAAGTAAACTTTAGTGCTGCCAATTTATTAAAAAAGAAAAAAAAAAAAACGGTTGCAATTTAAAACAAGCAGACAGTTGGAAAAAACCAAATGACTCTTTTTGCAAGATTATGCCGCTGCATGACCTTTGCTGCTACACAAAAAGTTTTCACCATAACCTTCAACTGGTTCCTCGTAACCAAGAACACTGGTACTTAAATTAACCCAGGAAGCTTTGTGATGTTTCTGGGGGATTTTTTTTCTAAACTCCACAGTCACCTAAACAATGAGTCACTGGATCTGATGTTCAGAATTTTGACTCAAGTCTGAGGACTCGATGACTTCATCCTGCAGCAGGGCGCTGTCAGGGGCTTTCGCTTACCTAGAAACCGAGCGGCGCGTACGCATGCGGGGTGGCCACTGAATCATACCCATAGTAGTTCCATTCAGAGCGTCTCGGTTTTTAGGAGATTCCAGAATATTTTCAGAAGTGAAAACTACAGTGAGTAGGCGCTGTCATTTTTTTTTTTTTTTTTTTTGGCAACTGAGATACGTGTTTGTTACGCTCCGCAACAGAAACAATGGATTTTCATCTTCGACAGGAGGGTGTGGACGAGACTTCCTTGGTGTGGTCACTTTTAACGTCTGCTGAACAGAGAAGGCAGATAAAACCCTTCTGAACTACGTTACGCTCTGTAGGATGACGAGAGATCTTTCAAAAACCTTTCCAGCTACTAGAATAAACATCTTCAACACAGCCTAGTACTTCAGCTAAGATCAGCAGTCGAATCTGGAGTCGGTGCTGGCTGGCTCAGTGCACACACACACACACACACTTCATCACTTAGATATGGTTGCAGTACCAGGAACCCATTCACATGTTAACACACAGCAAACCAGGCTTCCCTGAAGAGAGCTACTAAGATAAACACACACAGCAACCACAGGATGACTGCGGTCAGCCCTCAGCACATACACTCACAAAAAAGCAACTGTTGTCTTCCTAGCTTACGACACACTCCCGTACTGGTTGTGTGTTGACTGTCCTCAGGTCTGCTGCTAGCACAGTCACACATGCACCTTCATCACAAAACCTTCCCTTCACATGTTCCCTCACAGATGGAGAGAAAAGAGAAAGAAGAGGTTTTTCAGGTTTGTTAAGTAGAATAATTTATTGCAGTTTATTCTTTTCATTAACAGTAATTACAGGTTTAAAAGTCAAGAGCATTTACAGAGCTTACACACACACACACACACACACACACACACACACACACACACACACACACACACTAACTGGCATCAGGTCGCTGTGGTTTTTAATCATCAGTCACAGTTCCTGAGGCCTCTTCAGCATCAGTGATCATCATCTTCATCACTAATCCTCAATTTTCTCATATTTACAAGATGAAAATACTGAGACCTGAAAGACTATTGCTCTGAGTTTCTTTACCAAACTCCATGGCTGTACAGATCTTGAACAGACGGAGTTAAATTAAGACTTGAGCAGCTAAATGACACAGAAGAGAGTTGAGCCAGAACCCAAGAAACCAAAAAGTGTTTGAGAAAGTACAGAAGAATAAAAGAGTGCTCTGACGTCAACGAGCCTAACCTCTACTGAACTAATCGACCCGGCTGCGTTAGATCCATCCCACCGCTCAGCTCCTAACATCACTGCAGCAGTAAAACTTTAACCAGCTGAAGAGTGTGTTTCAGCCTCCACTGGGGCGGTTTTACGAGGAGATGGCACCAGTTATCTGATCAGAGACAGAATGTCCCAGCAGTCATCCTGGTGATTACACATTATTTGGCATCTAAAGTGGAAACCAGCAGTTACATTCATCCATTTGCTGTTGTGTCTTTGTGCATGTTTTCTCCTGCAGATGCGCCAGTTATCTACGATGCTGCTTTCTCTCCTTTAAATGCTGATTAAATTCACTGAAGGCTTTGTAACCTGTGCTTTTACAGGCTTAGATGAAGGATTCAAGGTTCCAGTTTGTTGGTATTATTGCATATCTGAGAATAACCGTGTTGTAGAAATGTGTGATGTTCTGTCCTGTCAACCAATAAATTAGTATTTGTTGAGAAGAGGTTCTTTAAGAACACAATGTTGGGTTATTTTGAATTTCTGATAACTGGATACACCTTTGTCTGATTAATACATTTGGTCCTGTGGGATTTTAGTAGAATAATCTTAAAAAAAAGCAAAGGTGTGCCCTGCTTGACATTCCGAGCTCTGGATCTGACAGAAGTGCTCAAAAGGAGAGTGCAGCAGACAGAAGACGAGTGGCTGTCACTGCTCATTGCGCCTGTCAAAGAGGGCTGCTTGAAGAGCACGCGTCTCCGAGTTTACAATCTGTCCCTGTGAGTAGAAAATGAATGCTGGTTGTGAGCCCGTCACACACTAACACACATGCCAAAAACCAGCATACCTTTGTGTGTGCACACAAGCCTGGTATTGTCTAACCACTGGCTGTGCGGTCCTCCATTCTCTTCCCATGAGAATAAAGAGTATTTGTCTTGTGCAAAAACAAATGTTTTGAGACGTGGTTCGGAGCACACACATTTCCTGGATCTTACTGCCGCTAAGCTGTTAAGCTTAATCCCGCCGTCATATGTGTAAGGTGTGTTTAGGTTTGTTTGCTTATGTGCTGATTAATCCAGTTCAGGCAAATCTATTGCTTCACTGTTCATCTGTGTCTGCTGCACAGAGGGCGACTCGTCTTCTGTCTCCTCTTTTGCCGCTGTGTTTCCCTGTCCTTCTGGCTCCTCTTCTGTGGGTGTGACCAACTCTGTCGTTACCTCTTTAACAGTTGTCTCTGTCTCCGTCTCGTCCAGCCACTCTCCCTCTTCTCTTTCATCACTACTTACTCCCTCCTCCTCCTCCTCCTCCTCCTCTGTGATGAAAACCTCTCCTCTGGGCAAATTCTGACTAACAGAACTCAATCTGGCACAGGGGTAAAGGTGGGGTGAGTCAGCGGGGGGCAGCAGCGTCAGAGACTCCACGCTGAGGGAGTCCGAGCTGCTCTCAGGCAGGAGGGAGATGGTGGGCTGGGACGCCGGGGTGAGGCTTGGGGCCAGGGCTGCAGCGCCCTCGCCTTCAGCAGCTGAAGAGGAGGAGGGTGGGGTGTGGTCCAGAAATGCACCTTCATCTAGAGGAAAGCAAAAGACCAACCTTTGTCAGAGATGCAGAAAACACGCCCATGTGGACACCACACTGCTTACCAGCTTCACGCGCACAACTATACACACAGATTCAGGTTCAGAGGGTCAAGCTCTGTCTAAACTTCTGCTCCGACTGGAACTATTACAACACCGTCTAAAGAGTGATGGAACTATTAACGTTCTTCCTCTGCATGTCTCCTTCACAGAAGAATATTAAGGCAGAACTGAAAGTGTGGAGAGCTGGTCTGTAACAGGTTTGACAGTTTCTGACTGGGAAACGCCTGTCTGTCTATACGTTCCTGTGGTGGAGTGGTTCCTATAGCTTCTGTGGTTTGACAGCTCATGTGATCATTACAAGATAATCTGCTCTTTGTGTTGTATGTATGCTCAGTGTCATGTGAACAGGCAAGGTATGTGTGTGTGGTACAGAGATACACTCCTACCCAGAAAGCAGCAGAAAGAACTGTCACATCTGCATTTAACAAGTGTCTGTGTGGGTCCAAACAGGCTGAATGGCAGCTACCTGCAGGGCTCTGAGCTGAAATGGTACTGGCAGTAACAGAGTCACATCTTCCTGTACTCCCACTTCCACTGGAGGGAGGTGAGGGGGAGGAGAGGGGTGAGGGACTGTGCTGTGACACACAGTGAGCAACTGCAAAACCTAAATGTGACATATGTGCATGTGTTAGCAAGGCTCACAGAATTATTTAAAGTATTTCACACATTTTCAGGCTTAAGTTTTATTTATGGTGTCTGCTTTTAGTGACTGTCTTTTTGCTGCCCTATACTGAGGTTGAAACTGCTTACCTGGGACTCTGTCCACTGAGGCAAAGACTGACCGACTGGCGGTTGGGTCGTTGGGCGCCCGTCTTGATTGCTCGTAGAACCGAAAGGGAAGAGCGCTGGGTGAGGCGTTGGCTGTCTGGCTAAAACCCAGCACCTCTGTTGCACTAGGCTGCACAGGCAGGTCCAAGAGAGCTGGAGACAGAGCAATCTGGCCTTAGATTTACTTTATTCTCATCGCACACATTCACAGCAGTGAAGTTTTGGAATTAAATTTCCATTGCATTTGCCCTCCAGGGCTGCAAAATATAAAACAAACAAAACAAAAAAATATAGTCTAAAAAGATTACCACTCAAGGGAATATTGCACTTATACCAAAAATACAGTATTTGTGTATATTTTTGGTATTTAGCAGTTTGCTAGTCAGGGGGAAGAAGCTTCTGCCAGAGGACAGTCCAAGGTCGGGTGTGGGGGTGGAAAGGACCTGGTGACCTCTGGCTGAGCAATGCCTGGTCAAGAAGAGCACAGTCCCAGCGCTCTTCTCCACTGTTCTCACCACTCTCTGCAGGTTTCGCTATGAGGCCTTGCAGCTCCCAGATCAGACAGAGAGGCATCTGTTCAGTAGGCTCTTGTGGGTTGCAGAAAGACGATCAATTTATTAATCACCCTTTCAAAGCACTTCCTAAAAATGGACGTGTCAAAATTACATCAAGCATTAAAACTTGGGCACTAGAATGACTGGGCAGACTTGAAACATGGGGAGTTAATAGCTAATTCAGTGAGGTGTTGAAGGCGTCGACGAGCACAGGGGCCAGCCGATCCGCACGTTCACCTTCCCCAGGGTGCTTCAGACCGAAAATGGTGGTCAAAAATGTCATCAATTTAAACTTTGATGGCCTCCTTTAAAAGCTAAATTTACATTTAATATATAACTGTCCTAGACACTGTGGTTTCTTACTAGTAAGAACAACATTTCTGTTGTGCTTGCAACATGTGGAAAGAAAACCAAGAGCTAGCCAAGAGTAGACAAACCGCACATCTGCATTTTGTCAAGTGAGCCTTTTTTTTTTTTTAGATTTTCCTCTGTAATTCCAAATAACAGCCAAGAAGAGGAAGTAAGATGAATTCATGTTAAAAAAACCTATTAAAAGACAAGAACCTGTGAGGGATTTATTGAGTGAGACCAGCCACTCTAAGAATCTAATAGCTCTTAGAAGGTCTAAACTAGAGGAGGCATCAAACGGCGCATGGTTCGTGTCTGAGTGAAAGAGACAGTTTTGGCAACGTGTCAGGCAGAAGTTAGGCTGGGACAAAGTGAGGACAAAACAAGGTTAATTTACTGACCTGTAATCCTCTGCATCTTCATGTGCCGCGCCTGGATGCGTCCCTTCGCTAATCTCTGCTTTGCAATGATGCAGCGGATGTGGTCGGCAAAGATGAAGTTGGCCTGCAGGATGGGCAAAGGCTTGGCGTGTGGGTTGGAGCTGGGCTTATGAATGATGATGTTCAGAGCCCTGCTGTCGTCCTCAACGCCTGACACCTGCATGTCCTGTTACAGCGAGGGGCGAAGTGTGACAAATTGATGTGGACTCAACATTAGGTTGCTAGTTCCACCACCACACGTGCAGCTATTCTGCTTACCTGCAGAAGGCCGGCAAACTTGACAACACCCCATCCAAGTCGTTTGGTTTCTGGTTCCACCAGGCTCATCTGATAAACATCTACAGCAAG
>CAAE01014696.1:704830-732699 GCA_000180735.1 Tetraodon nigroviridis | reverse complement strand
AGAGGTGATAAACAAAAAATGCAGCCGTAAAGATATAAATTAAGAAATGAAAGAAAAAGTAGATGTGTGCAATGCTGAAGTATTCAAAAGAAAGCTAAAGACGGTCTGCTTGTTACTGCTGTGACGTGGAGGAATCATGGAGAAAACCATGACCCTACAATCTCATAACCACCCACATAAACGTCAACGTATGTTTGTGTGCGTGTATGTGTGCGTATATGTGTATGTGTATGTGTGTGTGTGTATGTGTTACCGTATTTTTGTATGTGCTGTGTTCATCCGTCTGAGAAGTACAGACAGACAGGTCTCCATTGAGAATAACGTCAGCCAGGGCATTAACCAATGGCTGATAGTGGATGATGAGGAAAACCTGTGAGAAATGTAAAAAATATAAGGGTTAAAATAAGTTACCGGACGTTTTAAAAAGACAATAACATTGCAAGTGAAGTTTTGACCTAAAGGAATTATAACTAACAGGGTTACAAAACAATAACAGTATCAGATGTGTGATGCTCACTTGAGATAGAAGGTAAAGGGACACTTGAGGGTTGATGTTCCTCTCTTCAAACTGAATCAAAATACAATTCAAAAGGTCATTATAGACCACATATTCCACAGGTCAGAGACAACCATAGCATTGATAAGGACAATCATCTTTTTTTCAGTGCTGTGCTCTGTGCAGTAGTTTTTAATTTAAGGTGCCCAAGTTGTCAATCCAAGATACTTTCAATGGGTCTATTACCAGCACTTAAAACTGAATCCTATTTACCAATGAGGTGAACGTACTGTCTCAGGGCTAACCAGAGAGTAGACGTAGAGGGGCAGGAACAAGCGGTTGAGAAGGTGATCAGTCAAAACATCGTTTAGGAATTCACAGTTTATGATGAGGATGTCATTCAGGTAGTGGAGATGGTCAAGGTGTTCTGCTACCAGGTCACTTAATTTGCCTCTATTCTTGTGTCTGGAAAAATAAAGAAGCATACGTACTACAGCATACAGACAATGATTAGAAGCGACTGACTGGTCATAACTATTACCGTATTATCCATTTAAAATCAGGACTTTTGTGCAGTTATGTTTAAAGCATAGGGGCAATCTTAAAAACAAATATAGAGTATGAATATTCATTTTATTAAGCGGGCGGTCATACAAAATAAACAATTATTCTATCTGTAATTGGCGTCAAGTTACAAAACCCAAGCAAGCCTGACCCCGTGTGGTCACAAACAGAATGGCAGGATAAACAGAAAATCGGTACTTACTCTTCATCTGTCTGCACACACTTGTCCAGTTCAATAACATGGCTGCCAATGAACCAGACCAAGTTGCTAAAATACGGGACCGCCGTCTTATCTCGGATGTAGTGCAGCATGTGCTGGTTGTCCACTGTTAAGAGTAGGGCTAGCATCAATTTCTGAAAACTCATTCAGGACAAACATGTTCACAACTTGTGATTTGCCATTCCTAATTCAAGTGTAGGGGCCATTAAATAAGGGAATTAGTGAAATTATTGCTATTGCATTAAAAAGTCACAAATTACAGCTGTCAGAATGCTCCTATGTTCTGAAACATCAAACATCTAAATTTAAAAAATATTGCCAACAATCAACAAATTGTTGCCTACAAAAAGCTCTTATTGCTAAAAGTCAAAGACAAGATTTCTCCTTGAATTGAAGGATAAATCTCGCACTTAATCCTTGCAGTAGTCGGTTCAGTGACATTATTCTATGATAATCTATGATAATGGCACCGGTATATTGTGGGTCTGATAAAGCAGGCTGTTATTACCTGCAACCACTAAAACACCAAAACAAACAAACGAACCAAAAAAAAAAAAAAAAACCCAGTAACACAACCCACGCCCCAAACACACTCTGAGGTCTGATAAAGGATTCGCTAGAGTTAATTACTAGAAATAAATCAACTTAGTTTGGGTTAAAATTTTGAAACTTCAACTTTTCTCATGATAACTAAATAAATAAAATGGAGAACGTGCAACTGGTGGAACCGGACTCAAAGAATAATGACAGCAAGAAGGAAGGAAGTCAGCCCTGGAAACTATCACCAAAGGAAAAATCATCACCACCAAGACACACCACGTGACCTAACTAAAATCATATCTGTGGAACAGTTACCCTTTAAAAAAACCCCTCAGAGGCATGCAGATTCTTCTAGGTGCAAGTTGGTATGTGACACAAAATGGTTCAGGAGCAAAAACATGGCAGGACTTTTCATACTTTTGCAGTCATAGCAAATATTAGGAAACAAACAGGGCTGGGAACCTCCAAAGAGACATAAAGTAAGACATTACCGTGAATATAAAAACTGCACAAAGAGAAAACAGACAAAATGCTAATCTAAAGCCAATATTGAAAATAAATTCAAATCTATTTTTGCTAAACCATGAACAAGCATGAAGGTTTTAATTTGATGCCCAGCCCTGACATAAAGACTGAATGAATGGAGCCAACTTACATGAAACTGGAGTTAGGCAGATGGGGCGCGCAGAGGGAGGAGGGAGAGGAGACGAGGAGAGGAGAGGGAGAGGAGGGGTGGTTGTTGAAGAAGAGGAGGGAAGGGGGAAACAGACACAGGGTTAATGCGAGTTACAGGGTGGCTGTGAAGTGGTGGATGTTGGGACGGAATCTAGAGGCATCTTCCCAGTTCAACTGCAAAAGATGGCACACCTGGCAAAGGTCCCTGTCTAGATGCTAAAATGCTTATTCTGTTGTGTCATATCTGGGGAGGACAAGCCTGTCAGATCAACAGGGAGAATAAATAACACAACCAATTGAATTCAACTTCTTGACGAGATTAATAACTCGTACTGCCAGTCAGACTTTTCCAGGCTGTCATTTTTTTGCAGTGCAAGACTCAGAGTCTGTGAGAAGCATCAAACCGACCTTTTTACTGACATTCCGCATGTACATACATCTAAATCAAACTTATTTACTGGTTATACAGAGTTTTCAAGTCATTTACAAACTACCGTAATCCATAAACAATATAATAATTTTAAAAAATTGCATCATTGATTACTCTCTACCAGCAGGTCAACATGTCTGCCGTGGAATAAAACTTTCTGTTTAAAAAAAAAAAAAAGTCATATTTTGATGCTTCCCACTTCAAAGGAGCCCACAATTGAACAAAGATTATACAGGATGTTAAACAACAGGGTACCGACACACTAAAACGATTGTAATACTACTTTTAAACTCGGTTGTGATCACAGAGATATGTCGTGTTGAAGTTAGAGACTGAAGGCCATGTCACAGGTAGACATTTTCCAGGAAAGGTGTGTAAGTAAATATTCTTATACCCCTCTGCAGCTCCGCCCGTTTTCTGCTCGGTCAATTCTCTCCTGCTGTGTTCATACACTGTTTTAGCATCTTCACAGGTTTTCCGGCTGTTGGGGAGCTGTGCTATTCCCCGTGGACGATAACCAACTTGTTGATTATCTTTTTAGGTAAACGCAACATTTTGCCAACTTATCTTCGCAATGGTGGCACACTAATAATTTTTTCATATGAACACGATAATGGAAACTCCGGGTTGATTTCCCAAGATGATATCCAACATTGCGTGGCTGTTGTTGGTGATGTATAGCAGATGCAGAGAGATATTGTGAATGATGAAATCATTTAAAAATAAAGATCACTGAAAGACTCTGAGCAACGAGAAACAGAGAATCCTGTTCACACTGGGGCCATTAACCTTAAAAACCTACAGCGTTATTATTGATTTCTATTTAGTTTCAGACATTTATCTATTAGGTCAATGAGGTAATAACCATAAACTTGGTAATAACATTTGTTTGAAGAAACTAAAAATAAAGGAATATAGCATCTTTAGAAATTATTTGCGCAGTTTGACTGATTCAGACACAAACAACTGCTCCCTTTGCATGCAGTAACAAACATCATAGACATGCAAAGGATGTCAACAACAGTACTCACAATCCTGCAGTGTTTAGATCAAAATTTGAGGTCAGCATTTACAGACGTTAGTGTGAATCTACACCAGTCAACCCTTCACATCTCTTAACACGGAAAGATCCAGGTATCCCAACGGTAGGTGTGCGTCTGCCTGTATGAACAGCCAGTCTAAATGTGTTACACGTACGTGTGTGTGGTCCTTGCTTACTTACCTTTGTACACGTTGAGCGTTATGGTGCGGACAGCAATCCGGACCATGCTCTCGGGATGGTTGAAGAACTTAATGGCCTCGGTGTACAGGGCAAAATCATTGGTGTGCTGCGTGTGGGAGACAGACAGGGGAGGCAGGTGAGCAGCAGTGCACCGCTGGACTCGGGCCAGAACCGCTCACGGAGAAAGAGGGAGAGCGAAAACTACTGGCCCAATTCTGAGCATCGTCTCAAGTCAAAAATGTGTCAAGGTTGTTGCTACTTCTGCATTAAACTGCAATAATGTCTACAAAACGAAATAAAACCTCTGCTATTTAAATGTACTTTTGCAGTGTGACTTCTTACAGACCTCTTTCTGTACTGATCCTCTGCTCTAAAATTCCCCAGGTGCTGGAACTCCAGCCAGCCAGAGTCGGAGAAGCTGACTGAGCTTCAAACAAATGAAGAAATCTGCCCCCAAACTAAACCCAATCGGGTGTTTGTTCACTTGTCAACCTGACAGGTTAACCGCTAGCACCCACTGGTGGCGAATAAGGTGGAATCAACACATTATGAATGTGCTCAGGTAGCACTTAAGCACCTATCAGATCTGCACATTAGCTGTGGTTTCAGGGTTAACACTACCATCAGCAGTCCACCAATCATTTTTCTCTGTTCACACAGGCCAAAGGAAAGTCTACAGGTATCACAACAGGTCACGTCACAATTGCTAATGTTACCCTAGAATATTGGAGAAAGACCAACATTGCTAACGTCATTGCAAACAACAGAAGTGTCAAAAAAAAAACCCTTGTTCACATTTGTGTTTTTTCATTTAACAACCAGTATTTGGCTCAGAAAAATCCAGCCAGGATAAAACAACAACCCTAAAAATGTTAGTATAGCAAGACAACGAGGGCAAGAAACGGAGAAAAAAGACAAGTGAAGAATAAGATACAAGTATTTTACCAAATGCTGATGGTATATTATGAACGTGTGTTAGTATGAATACATTTCTGTGTCATGATTACACATGTGAGGGTGTCAGTCTTTGCCTGGAAGCATAGCGTGGTCTCACCTCATTGTAAAAGAAGTGCACTGTATGGTTGTTGAGTTTCAGGGACAGAGTCTTGAGAAAGGAGATATAGTACGCCATGATCTCCTCATCTGAGAAGTCAAACTTGTGCACAATTATCGAGTTGACGTGGTTGTTGGACAAAAGGTAATCTGAGAAGGCAAAACAGAGATATCTGTGTTAAACTCAAACTCTGTTCTAAACGTGAAAGTTGCTTTCTTTATACTATTATCATTGTATTGTAGCTAAAATAGATGTTTATTTTGCATTTAAATACTTACACAGAGAAGTTTCATGGCTGATGTTCTCAAACAGAATGTTGAGTGTCTGCAGAAGCTGTACGCACACGTAGCGCCCTGACTTCTGACGCAGAATGTTCAAGAAAAAGGCAAACATGTTCTTCTCCAAGAAGAAGCTAAACACAAACATGTTCAAGTCAGTGTTCAACAAATGACATATTACAAAATGTGGCACAAATACGACACACTGCATCATTAACAGACATCTTAAAAAATTTTACCTTAAAAAATCATTAGCATAATTTTGAAGAGACGGGTTTAATTGTAAATATCTCTAGTAAAATCATTGAACAGCATTTCTAACAACATGCTCCTAATATAATGGCACCCAATATGATTCTGTTAGGAGTATGAGTATTTGCGATAGGCTGGCGACCTAGGTTGTACCCCGCCTCTCACGCCTTGACAGCTGGGATCGGCTCCAGCAGACCCTTGCAAACCCATGTGTGGGTACAGCAGGTAAAGACGACTGACTGTATGTAAGAAAATTAGTGATTTAAACCCCTAATGCACAACTATCACAGCGTGCAATGCAAAACAGTTATGCAAGGACAAGTTCTGAGCGAGAACCCACATCAACATGTTATTAGTTACAGGTGAGACTTACTCAAACACAGAGCTGTCATTCTGGTCCCCCCAGATTAGAATCTCTGTGATAGAGCGGATGGTCTCCACCAGAAGGTTGCGGTTGTGGTCCGTCACAGTGGTGTTCTTCGTCAGGACGTGATACATGTACCTGGAGGATCATGCACAAAAACATGTGTGAAAAGGAGGATTTAACAGTATAGTGTAGTATGTAACACTCAAATTCAAATTTGATAACAAATAGTCTATTTATTGTGGAGATTCATCTCAAACATGCAAACTACTAACACAGCTTCTGGGTATCCGCAGCACTAATTTGGAATTTAACTGCTGGTGCTAGACAAATAATAAAACTGGTCTGACTGTAATGTGACAATGTCAAAGCTGCAAAACACTTGACATTTCTTTGACAGTAACTTTTCTTTATGTCCTGCACAGTTCCGAACCCCCTTTCCCTCCCTGCTGCGGGCCGGGCAGGAATCAGCCTAATTGGTGGCACCTGCCGATGTGACTTGAACATTTGGGACGTAACAAAGAAACTAAAAAAAAATCCCAATTAAATATTACTAACGTTCGTACGGGCTTATTGATATCACCTATGCAAGCAAGATATGTACACAGCTGCAATTTGTTAGAAAATGCTCCTATTTGCTAACAATCCAAACTCCTGATCTCGGTAGATTTCAGCTAACAAGCTAGCTCACAGGGAAATCAACCCAACTACGAGAGCAAGACTGATGAAACGATATTAAAAAGTGACAGAGCACCCTTAGAAAATGGGCAGAAGTTAAACGCTGTTATTTCAGCTGTTGGCTGCTCAATAACAACAGTGACAGTAGTTCAGAACCGGCTGTCCCAGGCGCTAACATTAGCAAATTTACCGCTAGCTACTCACTTTAAATGGTCCAGGGAGTGGATATTTTTCGTTCTACCCTGTCCTCCAACCCAGCTCCGCGACCGCCCAAACATTGTTGTTGTTTTAGAGGGGGTAAAATTCTACCAGGCGCGTTAGTTTTGTAAGTTTAGAACCAGTATCTCTCCATTACATTCACTTCCTAATAGTAATAGCCACCTAGCAGACAGAAGACGATAGGCAGCGTAACAACGCTGATGGGTCAAAGAATTCGCCGAATGGATTGACTGGGAGTTGGTGTTGTTTTTCCACAGTCGGCACCGACTGAAGCGTTTGAAGGTTAATTTAATAAAACTACAAGACGTACTTCCTGTGTTGGCAATGACGTCACAATCACGCGTCTCGCCTGAGCTAGAGTCCGTTAATCAGTCAAGAACCGAACACCAATCAGAAGAGAGTCTGTAAAAAGACGAGCCAATCAGCTGCCGCCGCTTCCGACGTCGTTTTATGGTCAGGACTGTTTTGATGCGGCGGACAAAAATGTTAAACGGGACACGTATCCCGTAAAAGGAGTGCGGTTTTGTGAGTATACCTTAAAACTAACTTGTGGGCCAACGACAATGTTTTTTTTTGTTGTTGCGTATAAGTGCTTGTGTTTATTTACCGACTCTGTTATCTGTTTTTAGTCTTTACCGAGTTGGCGTCCGCCGTCAAACCAATATGAGGAATGCGTCGAGCTAGCTAACGTGATACTGACTAGAGCCGATCGATATTAGGTAGGAAAATGACACCGTTGAAGCTTTATCTAATTGTTCTTGTCCTGTTAAAATGGCACTTGAGTACTAACGAGGCTACCTATCAATCATTGTTTTCAGGTCGGGCCGACATGGAAGCCCCAGTCCTTGCACTCCAGACAGATCTGTAGCGGTGACAAATCCTGACCACCTAGTGTATTGATTCAAAACAAAACAAAAAAAACAACTGAATCCCAGGCTTTATTTCTATGACAGATCCAATTTATGCCCAGCTAGATTCAGTAGAATCGCTTTTGGACGACCTCCCATATATGTTTTATTTGGGGCTGTTCTTTGTGAATGTCCTCATCCTCTACTATGCCTTTCTGATGGAGTACATTGTTTTGAATGTGGGGATAGTGTTTCTTCCCGAGGACATGGACCAGGCGTTGGTGGACCTCGGGGTGCTGTCTGACCCGGCTTCAGTCCCCTATGACACAGACTCTGAAATGGACGTGTTGGAAGGGTATCTCGAGTGACCGAGTTGAAGGCAAGTTCACGCAAAGTGACCAGTGGCGCAAATGCAGATGTCAGGAGCAGACTGGACCAGCGGGCCCCCCCTCTGCTCAGTGACACAGGCTGATGGCCCGAAGTGGAGGCTGATGCTGCCTCACACGGATGTATCACTGAAAAAGTAAGTGAAGGAGACCAGAGGATCCACTTTTGGATGTTGCTGCTTTTGCTCTTCACAAGTGGGTGTTGGAACAGTACCATTTCTGTCACACCTGTAGGTTGTTGCGGCTCAGAAGACGGTAGCCCCAGGAAGAGTTTCGCCGCCGCCAGGCTTGTGATCAGTTGATGTCATGTGGGCAGTTCGCTGCACTGGGTCGTTGTTCACACTCCTTCCAAAACTGTTACATCCATAGACGCAGTGGATCTATCCCTCACACCTGCCTTTCTTACCGAAAACAGGAAGAAAGAATTGATGCAAAATGATGAACATGCTAACAGTGACTGTGACTTTGGGTTGATTACATTGTAATTAGTTTAGATGAATATGAAAGTGCTCTGATAGGGCGGATGAAGTGAATATAAATGATCTGTTCCAGTCACACAACAACCTTCTGCTTTGAATTTTTCTAAACATAGACTAGTTTGCTAGTTTGCAGGTTCACATATCCCTCAGGCATCCTGACGACTGTGAGAGTCACACATACCGCAGGCCTGCTCAAGGGACGCACTGGACACACTCAGGAGCACAAACAGGACATGTTGTCACTGCACACAGGCTGTGAACGGGAAGGAAGGTTTAGGAGCCATGCTATCTGAAGGATGGCAGTTATGTTTTAGCATTGCCAATATTGCAAAACATACACATTTATCCAAGTAATTCTCACTCATTTCTATGTGCTTCCTCCTTGGGAATGAGCTTAGTTACAGTTATTTAGGAGTCTCAGGAGAAGTAATTCACCTACTTTCTATAGGGGTGAATGGATACTAATTTATTTATTTTTTTAAATAAATATGTTGTGTATCAGTTGTACATTTTTCACTGAAATCGGGGAAAAAAGTCATCGATCTTCTGTTTTATGGCACTTTCTTTTTAAGTGTTAATGCGCTTGTACTTTTACCTACAGTTGCAGAAGAAGATCCCAGTGTCAAAGTGTTAATTTGATTCACTGCACAGTTTACAAAACATGGACTTTATGCATTATTATGATAAAATGGCTTACTGGCCTTAACATTACAATCACATAACCTATTATTTTCAATCAGTCACATGTTGTTGTTCACCAAATGGCTAATATCTATAAAAGGAAGACTTCACAATGTGCTTTTGCATGTGTGATATTACCAATTTTTTTTTTTAGGTCTTTCACAATCAGGACATTATCATAGTAAAATAACAACCTATTTTTGAATTCTGAAACAGTAAATTACTACCCTACATTTGACAGAGTCACAAAGGATACAGTGTGATCTATCAGGGATGAAGGTTTGATCTAATCATCAATGTCAAGGTCCTCTCCTTTTTTACACCTCAACAATGTATCATAGCATACATAAAGTTTTATTTTCTAATAAATTATGATTTGAAACTCATTTTGTGTTTAAGTGCAGCCGTAATTCGGAATATTTGTGGACATGTATACGAATCGGAGCCGGAGCTGGTTAAGCGCGTTCCGACCACTGGGGGGCAGTAGCGCACACAAAGTCTACGTCGGTGACGTTTGTCGAGCGCGTTAGTGGTGAAAACAGAAGAATCACGGTAAAAAAAAATACAAATACAAATATAAATTTACCATTTCACAGTATCTTCATTCATGAAATTCTTTTTCCATTATTTTCACATTTCAGTTTTCTTTTGGATAAACCAGGATGTCCAAACTATTCCACAAACTATTCCACAAAGGGCCGTGTGGCTGCAGGTTTTTGTTGCAACCAAGCAATGGCACACCAGACTGAACTGATTAAATCACCTGATCCGAGTCTTCAGGTAGGTGGTTGGTCAAACTGTGTGCGCTTGATTGGTTGGAACAAAAACCTGCGGCCACACGGCCCTTTGAATAGCTTGGACATCCCTGGAATAAACAAAAGCATTTTGAAAATATAATAAACCAAAACTAATACATACAACAAAGTTTAGGATTATCTATCTTCACAGCATTGTTTATTATACCTGGAAGGTATAAGGTATATTCATTCGGCATCTTAACACATGGTTACTGCTTCAGGCTCTTCGTGTGTGCAAAATAAAATAACAATAGCACACAGTATTGACACAGTGTCTAACGACCACATGAGAGGACTTAAGTCTTGCTCAAGTCCAGTAAGTAATGTATTAACACAAAAACCTAGTTGTCATTTTACTGCCATGATTTAGGAGGGGGGGGGGAAAAGGGTTCACCGACTTACAGTATAGTTAAAGGACAGTCAAAAATGAGAACAGAAACCTCAACTCAGGATGTTTTATTAAACACATGGGTCGGAGTAATAAGAATGAGTGTGAAAAGCATTTTTTTAAGAAGGCAATTGCGCACAACACTTACAGTAGTCTCTTTGCATTAAAATGTGTGATGACTGTCCAGCAATCTAAGATGTATAGCAGCAAACTTCATCTATCTATCCATCCATCCATCCATCCATCCATCCATCTCCATCCACAGACAAGCAGATGGAGAAGAGAACACACATCAGAAGCATGGCGGTAAAACTCGAATACTGTTGTGTCAAAAATAAATAAAGTAAGACATCGTAGACTGCACTGAGGATGCACTGTCATGAGTAGTATATTACTTTTATAATCAGTTCAGATTTGAGCCAATCATAAAGCAGCAAATGTACTGATCTGACAACTTTAGCATCTTTCTCTCCTTCTTTCTCTCTTTCTGTATTAGAATAAAAGGCGAAGGTGCTTAGTAGTGCATGCATGGTTGAAAGTCAGTACTGACATTTTGCTAATGCCAAAGGATCCTGCTGTCCTGCTCCCGAAGCCTCTCAAACACTCCGTATGGAATACACTCATTCCACATCCTGTTGCAGGTGTGAAAAATGCAATTGCTGTTAAATTGATTCTAGCTACCAAGCTGCTCAGACGTACAAACAGACGTCCCTTACCTCAGCGTCCGAATGTTTTTACACCTTGTCAGACTGTCTCCGAGGCTCTGTGCTCCAACGTCTGTCAGCTTGTTGTACTTCACACTGTTGGACAGAACTGAAATTCAGCTACAGGTGGCAACCAATCAAAGACGAGGTGTTTATCAACACATTTGTGACTGAGCAACCATCTATAAAGCAAGACTCTGTTTCAGAGATCCGTATGTGCTTCTGTTTGACGTCTAGATGAAAACAGGACACAATATAGGAGTGCAACAGCGTCTTAACAGTGCAACATAAATCCACAAGTAGAGCCCTCTTACTCAAGGTCAGTGAGGGAAGCCATGTGTGGCAGAACAGCTGCTAGACTCTTTGCCCCTTCATCAGAAATCATGTTACAGTAAAGACTGAAAAAGAACAGGAAAAAAGGCATTATTATAATCAAGGCAGTCGCTCTGCACTTCTACAAGCTTCCCTGGGCCAGTGTGTGCCTTCCCCACCTTAGACAGTGCAGCTTAGGGAGGTCTCTCAGTGTGGTTGCCAGTTTCTTCATCCCCTCATCTCCAATGCAATTCTGAGACAGACTGAAAAACAGAATATTTGCGGTCAGCACAAACCACATTGGGCTGTTAAAAGCTAAGTTAGAGTATGTGAGCACTTGTTCCTTACTTAACAACATATTAGAAAACGACATGTTCTACCCACTTGAGTATCTCCAGTAAAACAAGCGAGACCAGAGCATCGGCCAGTTTCTCTGCTCCTTTGTCCCCTATGTTGCTGTTCTCTAAACTAAAAGGAGCCAAAGTTAACATCATGCCACAAACAAAGCAGAAACAGACGGGTCCACTGAGAGGCATATTTACTCTAAGTGCTGTAGATTATGTAGACCTGGCAGGAGCTCCCACAGCTTAGGAAGAGCCTTCAGACCTTTTTCTGGACCGAGCCTAGAGGAAGATGGCCGTATGACAGTCATCCTTGTCATGGTTCTTAGTGTCACTGGCTCAGATGGGCAAACAAAACAGAGAGACTCACTCAAACTCCAGCTTGCGCAGCTCCGCCACGGCTGGCACGCCCTCAGCTAAGATGGGATCTGACTGGCTGGTGCTGAAAGACAGCGACTCACACCTGAGCAAAGGGGCGTTGTTAGCGCGCCGCGCGTTGTTCCGGTCTGTGCTGCGCTACCTGTCTGGGAACCTCTTCTGCAGGTGCACGTTCACCAGCTTCGCCAGGTGCTCTATGTGACACACCTGGGAGGCCTTCAGAGGGTGGATCTTGAATTTGCACATGGCTTTTTGTCGGAGCTCCTCCTCGCCGCTCTGTTCCAGCTGCTCCCACAGGGTGATGACGTCAGCAATGCAGGCCCTGAAGCGTTGGAACGTTTGTGGTTGTTATTAAAATCACAGTTCACAGCCAAACAATGTAAGCTCTTTTTATGAGAAAGTGATGGTGTCTAGTCCGCCCCCTGAAGTTATAAATACCAAGTTTAAGTTCTCGTATAAAGGAGAAAGCAAACAATCGCTGATCATTTCCTCCCAAACAGATATCACCTTGTCCCTGAAAAACATCCGTCACGCTCTTTGAACTCATCCCCCCCCTCAAACCTTAAACAAAGGGTTCCAACCAAACAGTGAGCAGGAGTGGGCTTTGTGCACTAGTTACAAGCTACAAAATTTGAGGAAGCACAACCACAGAAACTGCACAAATGCATGAAATATCCACAGTCGCCATTTTTTGTCGTTAACCCAAGTAAATAGTAAAAGTTTTGGAAAAAGTCGTTAAAAATAGGCCAAAGATACATATTTTGAGTCAGTCATCAGAGGAGAGAAGTGCTGAGGCTAACAGTACCTGTATGTGTTGATGTTGCTCAGGCTCACCAGAGATTTAAGCCCTGAAATCTGTATCCCGGAATCCTCCAAATCCAGACAAAAGCTGGCACCTTCCTGTCCCGCCCTTTCTAGGATGTGCTGTACAACGTAGGCATCCGAAGGGTTGAGTGGAACGCCACGGAACACCAGGACCTCCGGTAGCTTTGCTACCAGGTCACCCTTTAGCGCTGCGCCACTCCTGCTCTCGCTGGGGTTGCTATGTATGAAACTGGCTTCGTAAACATAGTGACAAGCTTCCAGGAGCTGGGCTGGACTCAGGTTACCGTGTGAGAGATCCTCAAGGTGTTTGGCCACTGAAGTCCATTTGCTAACAAACATGTCTCTGACACTAGCTTTGGCATCAACGTCGGGCATCTCCAGCTTTTCCTTCAAGATTCTCAAGGCAAACCGCTGAGTGAGCTCCAGCTCTTCCCTTTGGCTGCGACGACGTAACTTTTGGCCCGACAGAAGAGGGAGGCTCTGGAAGAAAGTGCGATGTGAAACATTCCTGGAGGAAAACAAAGAGAGAGAGAGAGAGAGAGAGAGAGAGAGAGAGAGAGAGAGAGAGAGAGAGAGAGAGAGGGTGTTTGGGTTTGGTGTTTCATTCACAGCACCAGCAAAGGCACTGAGTATAAGACTCACCTTGACAGGCTCAAATGGAGCGCTGCCAGGTAACTCTGAAGGTAAGGACTGGCCCACAGCAGGATGTGGTCTTCAGCCTGTTCTCCTGCTATTCCTCTGTCTTTCTTCCTTCTCTTGCTCTGTCCTTTAGCCTCGCCACCTCCCCCCTTTATCTCCCCACTTGAGATGAGGTGCCTGGTCCTCAGGTCATGAGACACCAGCAGTCCAGTCCTGTGGCCGAAGGCTTTGAGACTGGAAGGCAACGCCCAGCCTCCTGGGACGACAGAGGTCTGTGATTTGACTCCATCCCAGGCCAAGGAGCTCAGCTGGGACAGAAACGCTTCAGCCTCTTTCCCCCCACCGGTGCCTTCCTCTGCTTTCTCTTTTTCCTCCTCCTTCTCCTCTATCTCTGCGCTCCTGGATCTTTTAGGCTGAACTTCTACATGATGCACCTGCTTTTCAGAACTGCTTGAGCTTGTTGTCTGATCATCGCTCGACGGTGTCGCTGTGGGAGCGTACACACTTTCTCTCACTCTAAGATCGAGCACTTGCCTGCAAAGTTCGGTTAAAGTTCTGGGTAATTCCCCTAGGTTTTTGGACAAAACCGAGCAGACCAGCCGACACAGTCCTGGGTTCCAGCAGAGGAGATGCAGGTAGCTGCAGACTTTTAAGGACTCTAGAGCAGATTCCCTGAGCGACGGCTCGGTGAAGTACCGAGACACGTACGTCTCCACATCAGAGAGGGAGAAACCGCAAATGTCCAAATAGCTGTCAGTGCGTCGGAGAACCTGGCTAGCAGCGCCTCTTGGTCGCGCCGCCAGCAGAAGGGTGGAGCCCAGCAGAAGAACCTTCTGGAGGATACCAGCGTACAGCTGTTTGATCGTGTATGTCTGTGTTTTGCTGTCTTTCTGTAGCGATGCAGTCAGGTCTTTATCCTGTGGTTGCAGCAGTGCCTCAAAGTCACGTATCTCAGCAAACCCGTCAAAAATGATAAGCACGCGCTTGGGTGCCGCCGTGATCTGAGCGTAGACGGCATCTGGTTCCGAACAGGCAATGGAAAAGGAGGAGAAGTTTAACAGGAGGGTCTGGAGACTAAAGTTTGGCTTTGTTAAAGTCAACAATTTCCCATCCAGGAGAAAGACAAAATCAAACTGCGGGAAACGATCTTTAGACCAGTCAAGGCACAGCTTCTTGATCAGGGTGCTTTTTCCCATCCCGGCATTGCCAAGTAGCAATATGTAGCGCTTGGGATTGTTTCCATGTGAGCCTTCAAAGACCTGGTAAACCAAGGCACCAGTTACTTGAAGCTAATATTAAGCTATAAAGAATTTAGATCAAGATTTAAGTGCTGAAAATCTTACCTGATTCAGACCCAACAAGCTTTTTTGCCGGTGCGTGTCGCCAGTGAAAATAAGCTCCTTGTCCTGAGCTTTATGAGCGTTTTTGCCACAACGGTAGACGATCTCTCTCTGGCTGACCTGCACGTCGACATAATGCGAACTCATGGTGAGGCCTCCCTCGATATCCTCGCAGGTCTGACTCATGTGCATCTTTGCTTCCAGAATGTAGTCCCCAACAACCCCTGAAAAATATGCACAAACAGGATTCTTGATGATTTTTTTTCCCCCAAAGTAAAGGATCAGGAGATTTTTTTTTTCGAGTAAAGCATCGAGAGCAGACGTCCCTTGCATGAAACCAGTGCCACTGCAAAATGTACACCAAAGCACGGAAGCAGCCAGGTATGGCAACACTCACCATTTATGGGGGAAGGGGGTGAAGCACGGGGGGAAAACACGGCTCTGCTAGCAGTTTCTGACAGAGATCCTGGAGGGGATGAACCCATTTGGATTGGTGCTACTGCACCGTCCACTACAAGAGCAAGAAATGCAGTGATCGGGAGCATGAACTTAACTGCACAACAGCCGTGCTCATCTTGTTCTGATTGTTTGATTAATTCAATCGGAAACACAGCTAGCTAGAGAGCCTTCATTGATTAGCGGGTGTGCCAGCTTTAGATCAAGCAGGGCGCCCACCAACGCCAATAGTGATGTGGAGATTTGCAGTGGATTTGTGCAATTTGTGCACCCCCATTTGAACCTCGTGCATGATTGCAAGCTTTACTCACCTGGTGAGAGTGGCGGAGGATGAAGGGATTTGGGTGGCGAGGGAGCAGGAACTATGAGAAAAAGGACAGAGTTCGGTTACTGACTTGTATGAACAGAAAAAAGCACCAACGAGAAATGGAACTTACAAAGAATGTAAGTAGAAGTAGCTGCAGCAGCGGAGACAGGGATTGTAATAACTGGAGGGGAGATACTCAGGGTCTGGAGCACCTGATACACTGGCGGGTCTTGGATGGTGATCAGGTGAATGGGAGGTTGCAGCGGAAGGAGCCTGGAGGGTGTGGTGGGGAGGTCTGATGGACTCGGCTTCGATTTTTGCTTGGTGCCTGAAAATATCATTATTGTTAACTGACTCTGGGTTTTGTTGCTGGTGGAATTGTATTAGTTTTTTTTTTTTTTGCTTGTTTTTAGAACTGACTGGGCCGTGTTCCAGCTACAACCATGCTACAGTCGTGTCCTGTCAACATCATAAGTAACCCAACAATAATCAATAATTAAAACTGCAAGAAAGTTACCTGGAGGAAGTCCAGCCAAGTCAAAGTTCTCGCTTTGGCTCACTGTCTCTGCCACATTTGAAATGATACTTCCTGTATCTGGGTCTAAAGTCAGTCAACATAACAGAACCATGTAAAGGACAGCCAGCCAACAAGCCCTCGCTTTCACTGCCTCCACCGACACTAACCTAAATGGTATTTAATTTTCACTTCTGAAACCATGTTTGTTTTACCTTGGATCTGACTTTGGCTGGCTATTGGCTCACTCGTCTGCGCCTCTTCCCTGTTTGGCTGACTGGCAAGAGCTGAAAAACAGGTCATGTGAACCTGGTTAAAATAAAACCTTTAATCTCACTTTACAACCTTACCTAAGAGAGATGAACAATATTGGTTTGATTACAGTCCAGTCTGTTTACGACAACCTAAACCAGGTTGTGATATCATATCTTGCTTATTGCCTGCATCGGGAGACTTTATAGGTTTAAATTTTTTTATCTTTGGCTCATTTATAGTGGAGAATTTCCATATCTGAGACATCTACAGTAAAGAGGACAATCAACCGAGCCAGTTTGACTTGTTTCTGGCTTTGGAAAGCAGACACCGCAGTGCATCTGCTAATAAAACAAAAAAATGCCACCGGTTTTCAAGGATGTAATATTCAAAGTGTCAAGAAAATGTGAGGTCTTTCCTGAGCCAGCCACCCTGAGTGGGCCTGCAGGGGGACCACTCGTGTGCTCAGGGAAGGTTCAGTCAGCCTGAGTGTGAGGACCACTGAACCACATGTAGCAAAGCTTATTTTATTTGTGTTTTAAAGTGATTTGTTTGGTAAAAAGGGTGCGATACAGCTTTAACATGTGATCTTAGAGGAAGGCTTTGAATAATGGACTATTTGTCCTAAAGCTATGACAGGAGAGGGGCCAAGGAGTGTCGGGAGGCTGGGGAGGCTTACGGCTCTACCCGCAGCAGCCTGGGCAGAGGGAGACTCCCCACCCTACAGCAAGCCTGGGCACCAGCCGCGGCCAGCTTGGTTGGCTTTTCCCGTAAGAGCGGATGCAAAAAGAAAAATACTAGGGAAAAAAACAAGAAGGAAATAAGTGAAACGGTAAGCTGTTGGGTTGGAATAAGAGCCATAGCAAAAGAAAGTGGAGGACAACTGAGAGCAGCTTACGATAAGACAAACAAGGAGGAAATTAATAACAATGGCAACAAGCAGAGAAAAGAATGCAGCTGGAGTCTATGAAAGAAAAGAGGAGGTCTGACAAGAGTTAGGAGGACGCCGTGAAGTTGCTCAGAAGAATGTTCATAAAGGAGTGTGTGAGTTTGCTGTAAAGCGGTGTAAAACCGTGGCCAAACTGGCAGCCACCATCACCACCTGAAGTAGCCACGCAGTGTGTGACGAGTATTCAGGGAGATCTGAGCCAAAAAGGGATCCATCTGGTGTCTCCAGATGAGAACAAGTCAAAATAAAGAAAAATCAGGTCAAAGAAACAATGTTGAAACGGATGTTGCTGCTCAAGATTGGAACTAAAAAAAAAACCCAAACAAACACATAACTAGTGCTTGAGGAAAAAAGCAGATTAAATCGTTACAGTTTATTTTGAGCAACATTGTAGGCTGTCATGATTCTCAGTTACTGGTAACAAACCCTTTGAAATCTCATTCTTCACGATGAAGTTATTATGTTTTTTATGTCTTTGTCAATATAAAGTCTATTGCCGAAAAGATGTCCCACCTGTTACTTTTTCCCTTTTGCATGGAGAAGGACTGTTTGCGTCAGAGGGCAGCTGTGAAACTGAAGCAGAGGAATGTGAACCAAAAATAACTAAGAATCAAATCCATTTCATGTTCTGAAAATGGGTTTGACTGAGGAGGAGAGCTGAGCTTGAGTGTGCTTGGTTACCTGTGGGCCTTTTCTTGGTTCTGGCTGCCAGGTTACCGTCCTGTTTTTGCTGAAGGCTGCCCAAGCCGCACGGTTCTGTCGAGGCACCTGATGTGCAGGAAAAGAGGAAGTCAGAGTTGGTACAGATCCCAAAATTTGCCATGCTGAGATCAAAATATTGGCCTTAATGCATATTACTCAAGACGGAACAGAAAACGGAAGAGAGTCACAAAAACAGTAAGTGGGGCTCAAGTGTTTCTTTAGAGCAACAAATGTCTTAATGTCATTTTAAGTTTCTTTTTTGTGTGTGTAGTGTTAGGGCTTGATACAATGTTAAGAGTTCCTTCAAATTGAAAATAACGCTCTCTTACCAGACTTGCTGGGGTCATCTTCCCAATTCAACAGCTGATCCTCGAAGAGCACGTCTTTGTCTATGGCAGAAAAAGCAGAGAAATGATCAGACCACATTTGTGATCTGTGTGACGTTTTCAAGAAAAGATTACTTTATTTTGTTAATTAACCATGGCTGTGTCACATTCCTACCCGAATAAAAAGCAGGTGAGTACAATATGCTTATGCGCAAAGTTAAACGAGAAAATCACTAATATCACAAACAGGTAACGTTTTTTGTTTAGCAAGTTGAACCCCGATGTGAGGCCATATATGACGAGCTGCCTCTGAAGCAGGTGTGTTTGGCTTGTGGTCACATGGTAACGACCCACTTAAAAAAGCTAGTCTTCACCACAGGAGGGAACAACCCAGTAATTAAAGTTTAGGACACTGAAAGCTTTTTTTTTGTCGGGATTACAACATTTATAATGAACCAGGTGGCTGAGGGCTTGTTTTATCAAATACTGTTTGAAACTTACCGACGATGTTGCTCAGGAAATCGTCGTTCAAGTATTCAGATAAATCTTCTGTAACAGAAACAAATACATTTTTTACAACAGCCCTCAGCTGTTGCAAACTATTCAAAAAACACACCAACTGTTTTGAAAATGTCCATTAGCTTGCCACTTTGACAACCTGATAAAAGACAAATTAGGCAGGTGGACATGAGTTCCAGCCCAAACCCACGTAATCATCACACGTGGTAGCTCCTTGGTGCATTCCTGAGTTCCTTTGACACTGATTTTCACTCTGTTATTAGTTCTGATAGCATTTGCCTGTTCTGTGTAGGATCGTGGAAAAGCAGAAAGAGGTTGTTTCACTACTTTCAGTTCAGGCTGTTGCAGGAAAACCCCTTAAGTTAAGTTAGTTGCTAGATAAATGTATGTAACTCTGACCTGGTAAAACTCCAAATTCAGGAGAGACGCATAGGTCCTCCATATCCACATCCTGCATCTTGGTACCTGATAATGACAAAAGAATGACAAAGCATGAGGCCCCTGGAACCTCTTCACCAGTAATGGCAACTAAAAAAACCACTAACCTGGCAGATCTGCAAGGTCAGAGCAGGTGGGTGGGTCCTCAAAGTCATGCTGCATTCTTGGACCTGATGCCACACGACATATAATGTTGTTATTATTATTATTATTTACAATATTATAACAGTAACAGACATAGGAAATCATAACTTATCAAGTGTGGGGTTTTTTCCCTCCATTATATTGGTAATATCATTATGGTTTCATCTCCACACGCAGACCCACACACGTTTTTTAATAGTGAGCCGCGGTGTCCCTTCCTTGTTCGTGCACAAACACACCAAATATTCTGCCTTTATTGTAAACTAACACTTTGACAAACCTAAGTAAAAACCACTTTCGATCACTTTTTTGAATGTTGTATTTTGACCTCAAAACAGAATTTAAGATGCTCTGTTGTGTATTTGCCCGGATGATTCAAAACGTTTCAAAACAAGTATCTGAGGTTGCTGTGTCTGATATCACACAACTTTATCATCAATTTATTCAACGTGATCAAGTCTTCGGGCGTCTGCCTAACACCTGGTTGAAGCCGCCGACATGCGCCACCGAGATCACTGCTGTCCGCTTGGCGCAGCCACAGCCGGCTACAAGTCAAGAGAACTACCGGCACAAACACACACACACACACACACACGGAGACGCACACAATCTAAACGTTATGACATGCTTCA
This sequence comes from Tetraodon nigroviridis, assembly GCA_000180735.1. Lineage (NCBI taxonomy): Eukaryota > Metazoa > Chordata > Actinopteri > Tetraodontiformes > Tetraodontidae > Tetraodon > Tetraodon nigroviridis. The sequence goes on along the minus strand of CAAE01014696.1, from coordinate 712,350 downwards.
ATAAAAACAAAGAAAACAAAACAAAAACATTTCGGGGTGCGTAGCTGAAGGTTTGAGTTTCTGCTCTTTCCCCCCTATAATATAATATATTTACACAAATTTAACAGGAGGAGTGGCAAACCTTCAGACTAATATGGAATAGTGCGATGAGAACTTTACACGCCTAAGGCGCGGCGCATTGTCCTCGACGCGTTGTCAGCTCGAGCTTTGCGCCCTTTGGAAAGACGGCGCACAAACCTTGGAATTACGCTACCTGTGAGCTGCGACCCGTTCTGATGCTCCTGAGTTCCAGTTTCGTCAGAGTTCGCCTGACCAGCAGCGAGCACAGCCAGACCGCCCGGGCCAGCATGTCCGACTGCGACTTTTACTTTCAGTTTGCAAACGCCAAACGCCAAACGCCCGCCACGCTTGTTTTGGCACAGCGTCCTTGAGAGGAGCGTACCACTTCGGCTGGGGGGCCAACGTTAAGTTCTCTCTGCTGCTCATCATCTCTCTCACATCTTTGCAATCACCTTATCACATGTGTCATTAACATTTCTGTAACAGTGCTGCAAAAGTACCCCAAAAATATCCAAAACGCTTGAGTTTTGGAGGAAAAAACAAAACAAAACACATGTGAAAGTAAAAACCGCAACTACAAACTGATCTCCTGGCACATCAGAGGTGATTTCTGATGATTCATATGTATAAAGCCTGAGGTCAGATACCAATCACAGACAGAAAGAAGTCTCTCCATAACTGCGCCTAACCGACTGCGTAGGTGAATTATTCAAAACAAAACCAAAAGTAAGTTGCACCAGGCCAAACTCTGCCTAATCATGCCAGGACAAATGGGGAATTTTTGGGTTGCTTTTTATGATAAAAAGGATCAGCATCTCCGAAAAAGGAGTGCCTTAAGTGTGGAACGTGTGCAACCGCCCTCTGTGGTTACCTGGGGATTCCTCAACACTTCCAAAACCTTCCAGGCCAGCGCTGATCCAGCTCAGGTTGTCTGTCGCCATGTGGTAACGTCGCCCCAGCGCATCTGCGTCTCTTCCGCTCTCCTCAGCCTGTGGGAGGTGAACCGGTCCTTGCATTTTCTGGTTTGTGGAGGACATGGGTCTTTTCGCGACTCCGTCCTGATCCAGGATGAAGCCCTCGGTTCTTGCACCAAATGGCGTGCAAGCGTACATGAGCTCCACTCCTGTGATCGTGGCTCTGCTCTGGCTGGTCGCAAAGACTGGTTGCACGGGAGCAATCACAGGCAGCGCAAGTTTCTGTCCTCTGTCCCAGCCCGGCCACACAGGGATGGTTGGCCTTCTTGCCACTGGCTCCACCTGCTCCAGCCAACGCCACTCTGAATTCCCCTCATTTATTCCTCCACAATCAGGCTGAGGTGTGGCCGAACTTCTTGGCAGCCCTTTCTTTTGTTCAAGGAAACGGCTGGAATAACAGTCACACACGAAGGCGTCCATCCTCGGATCTTGTTCCGGTCTGGTCTGGCTGCGCAGGTTGATGCAACGGTCCGCCAACACCTGGCTGAGGCGCTGAGTGCAGTTTTGGTTGGGCAGATCCATCAGAGCCGTCGCTTCCCTGGACAACTGGCCTTCGACCAGCCGGTGCTGACTCAAGCCGTCGCTGTGACCCTCAGAGAGGATTTGCTTCCAGGAGGGCTTGGATCTGTGCAGGGGACGGCCCGAGTCAGAGCGGCACACAACCTGTCCAGAACCTGGGCAAGCCCTGCCATGGAGCTGATGTCTCCGCCGTGGTCATGGACACCTGCCCCACAGAGGAGGTTTCAAACACTGAGACTCGGAATCGGCTGAACAGGCGTTTTTATAAAGAGGGAGGTGTTTGGTTTGGCTGGATGGGAGGGGGGGGAATCTCACCATTTAAGCATGTAGTCTGGCACAAACCCTGGGATTAAGCAGCTGTAATAGAAATCAAACACATTTGAAATTAATAATAATACAGATTGAAAGGACTAAAACAAGTTAAGTCAGGATATTCTAGGGAGCAGAGCCATTCTTGTTTAGACACAACTGTTTTCTTCAATCTGAAACCACATCGAAGTACGCAGGCACATTCCACACACACCCTTACTGGCTTCATTTTACTGAAGTCAGTACTTTACAAATGAAAGCGCAGCTGTATTATCAGGTTTGCTGTAAAACGGTTGCTCCTGTACTTAGTTAGAAATGATTGGTGCTTTCATAAACCGTGACAGCGTTTCAGGTGCCACCACAGACTACATTCAGAAGCTTGACAAAAATACCAAAAGACCCATGCGAAGAGAACAAATAGGGAAGTGCCATTTGCAGTTTCCTGTTTAACTGCTAGACTGCTAATCTAAAACGCAGAACTTTTTTTTGAATGTCTGGCAGCGATCATGTATTCACAGAATGTTTCAAAAAGTTTCTTTTTTGCCTTTTTTAAAAACTAGACATGATGTCTGCGACAACTGTGCCAAGCTGGTTTGTTCTTGTCCTGTATGGACGGTCCAGTACCGCCGCTACTGTTACATCAGGAAGAGAGGAAAAGTGAAAGCAAACGTGGAAAAAATGATGGATACACATATTTCAAAGTGTGTGTGTGTGTGTGTGTGTGGGGGGGGGGTCACCAGGACACCAGTGAAGACTGTGTACACAGCGATCGGGTTCTTCGTCGGTGGGATAACAGAGAATGAAAAAAATCTCTAAGATTTCGCACATTAGACTCTGAAGGTCCTTTTGGCTGATGAGACTACAGGAAACTTTTAGGAAGTAATTTACAAACGAAACACTTGCCATGAGGTAAAATTAGAGTGGAGGGGCGGTGGGTGGTTAGTGGGGTATGAAGGGTGAGAAGCCGTGTGATTCTGTTCGCTGTTGTGCTGCTGAGCAGGATGAAGAAACAGTTTCACATGTATTTTCTTGATAACTTTGGAGGAACTATGATTATAATATAAAAAAAAAAAGCCTAGCAGAAGTACAAATAGACAACAGTGGGAGTACAGACTAATCACTTCCTGAACAACGACTGTAAACAAAACATTTGGCTTTAATTAGCTTTTTTTTTTTTTAAATGAAGAAAGATTAATACATATCTAGGTCACTAATTAATTCAAGCTGTCAGTATGTGCAAGTAACTTTATACTAGCAGGAATTTTCCAAAATGTAATAGTACGATTTGAATAAACACAATTTCCATAGGTACCTACAGTTTAGTTTACTTTATGAAAGAGATCAGGGTGGTAAAGTGAAATGTGTGCGAAGTGTTTCTAAAATATATATTAAATTTACACTCAAGTAAATGCATAAAAGAAAAAGAGGAATTGGAAATGAAGATAAAAATCACTAAAACAAAGAGGCTAAGCAAGTGAAAAACATTACACGTTACACGTCCGCTAGCCTGCAGATCTGGAGTCAGTTCTCCTGTAAAAACCTGATACATTTTTATTTCACACAAGCTCCGGAGTAAACAGGAACAAAGAGCTATGTCTTATTAGAGACTGCAGAGGAATGAACGTGGATCACTCACATATTATTTTGGAAATAGAATAAAATTAAGCGGTTTTAAAGCCTGGTACACGATGTATTGTTGAAAATGCTTGAAAATAAAATTTCTATGACTTTTACAATACTGAAGCTCTGTAACCAGGGTAAAGAAAATCCTTGAAATACGTCAGATACTTGGAAAAAGTATTACCAACACTAGCCAAAAGATATTCTGAGGAAACAGGGAAAGAAAAACATCCCCACACAGGGTTGGTGAGCGCATGTTCAGAAAATCTACACAATAAAAACAGTTAGACGTAGCTTAAAGCTGCAGAAAGCTCAGCTTGAAAAGAAATAGATGACATGGACCACATCTTTGACCAAGCAGCAACAAAACACAAAACTTGATTAGGTAAAAAAAAATTAACGACTGCCAACACAGTAACTCCCATGTGTTTGCATTTTTGTATTAATTTGTAATAATTTGTAATAATTTAAATCTGTTTACAGGAAAAAAAACGTGATAAAAAGTGACAAACACCAAAAATGATATAATGCAGGTATGTCGTTTAAACCCAAATAAGAACAATAAGACTGGAAGCAACTCTGGATACATTTAGCCACAGGTTTAAAATGAAGTCCTCTTGATATTCCCAAGTGAAAGCTTTAACAATCTCTGTATTTGTGATGTCAAAAGGTAAAAAATGCAGAACAACCAGTCAAACAAGAAAGTAAAACTTACCAGTTGGAAGCCAAATACATTCTTGTGGGTAAAAATCACATGTGAGCACTTGAAGGGCCAGTCAGAGCAGCCTATCTGGCAACATCGACTGCATGTTGCCAGATAGACCAGCAGTCAGTTCAAACTTCAGCAGACCATGATGACATTATTTAGGCGTTTTTGTTACGGACTTGCAGAGTTAATGAACAGGCCCGCGAGAATTATATCCTGGGGATAATTACTCATGGGTAAAGCATTTAAATATCACAAGAAGGTTCAGCAGCTGTCGATCAAAATGTTTGACAGAACGAAAACATGAATCACATCACAAATTTAAAAAAAAAAAAAAAATCAGTATGTAAAATATTTGCAAGAAAAGTTTTATTTGACATGTAGTTTGTGTAATTTAGTAACACAAAAAGCAGAACTGACTGCCTATACTGCCGTTCCATCAGTTCTTTGATGACTTCCTGTCAAACCTGCTCAACATAATTTTGTTGTTGACTTGTGCCTGGTCCACTCAGTGCAAGAGCGAAAATGCTCAAAAGAACAAACACGGATATTAGAACTTAGCCCACAGACGCATTCTGTTGTTTAACAAATGAAAGATTCTGCTGTTTTTTTTGTCAATGTTGCTCCCATGTGTACCAGTAGTTAATGGCATCTACCAAGTTTATAGTCATCATCACCTTCAGGAGGCACCCTGCTCTTCTGTCACTCGGTTGGAACAGTAGTCCTGAATACCTGGTGTGGAAGAAATATACAAATGTGTGTCAATCAGACAGATCTGTATATGCTATATGTTTCCTCACTTTACCCCAGAAATGCAAGAATATTCACTTCGTGTGGATATTCATTTATTCCTCTTTAAATGACTGCTTCCCATTTGTGAAGGAGTAACTTCTCTTTTCTGAACATTTTCACCTGATATTGTGACATTAACCAAACCAACATCTCGTCATCAAAACCACCAGACTTCCTTGACAGTCTACATTTTCTCAAAATTTCCTGGAATCTTTATTAAACAGGCTTCAGAAAATGCTTTGGTGTGCACTTCGGGAAGAAAAAAAAACTCACTCTGCACAATATTGTGGTAGACTTTGGCAGCAGGGGAATCAGGAACTTCTCTGAGGAAGGACTTCCCCTCATCACAGCTTCGTGCGATCCTTGGATCAAGAGGAACTTTCCCCAGCAGCCGTAAATTTAAATCTGAACACATGCGCTCAGCACCTCCAGTGGTTGGAGGGAAGATCTGTGACATATTCTACAAAAGAGCAAAGAGGCCATTAACACCTTTTCTAGTGCAGTACTGAGATGATTCTGTGCTGTGGTCACGGCTGAGATACTAAAAGAGTAAAAAGTCCCACAAATTCCAGTCCCACTGATGTGAGGGTAGTGAGTGACAGTTTGTCACTGACAGAAAGCTTCTTGGAGCAGAGGCGACACAGGTGTGTTCCCCATGGTTGCACACCATTTTTAAACATCAAAGGCACACATCTAAAATAGAAAGTTGAAAAAATAACAAAAAAGAACAACCACTGAAATTCCCTAAATTTCCTGCTTCTTTGAATGCAACTGAATCACCCACAGTCCCATCCAAGAGATCAGAGGTGGGCAAACTATCCCACAAAGAACTGTGTGGATGCAGGTTTTTGTTCTAACCAAGCAACAGCACACCAGAGTCACCAAAGTTTGCCCACCCTTGCTAGAGATCATTGTGCTGTAGTGTAAAATTACACCTCTGTGTCTATGTTTAATTCCCGTGGACAAATTACAAGCTCCTAACTAATCTTTAACCTTGCATGAAGGGCAAACAAAGCCACTCATGTTCTCCACCACGCCAATGATTGGCAGCTTGACCTTGTGGCAGAACCGGATCTCCTTTCTCACGTCCTGCAACGAAACCTCCTATAAATAAAAAAAAAGGCACCAATTAGTGGGTGAGACAAATTAGCCCTCCTGCTGTCATGGCTCCTTTGAGTAAAATACAGAAAAAGCAGGAAGAGCAATTTTCAATGACTAGAGGTGGGTCTCTTGCAGTGTTAACAAAGAGCCCAGTATCAATAATATCCACCTTGTTACAGTTTAGTCAGTGCTGAAGAATTAAGGAAGTATTCCCAGCCATTGTAAACACCAGGAAGTGTTTAATTGAATACCACTCCTGCAGAGTACAGTAGAGTGATTCTCACAACATTAGGAGCCACACATGTAGAAAAGCATCTTCCAGTTGTATTGCACAGCGCAGATACACTTTATAGATTAGTATATCAGTCTGTTTTTTTCCTGCCTGGAAGAAATGTCCTAATTCACCTGTGAAGTTATCGTTAACAAACCGGACAAATGGCAGTTTTTGGCTGTTTCGTTGCCATTACATAATGCATTCATTCACACGTTCCAGTTTGACTGAACTGTGTAATGAATCATTCGGGTTCTTCGATAAAATGATTCATAGGATCATTTGCAGCTGATGCCTTTTTAAATAGAAGAATGCTCTGGAATGAGATCAGTTGTTGGATAAAATATACAACTTTAAAGATGATGACATTAATTATTATTGAAAGCAATTCTTGCTCAGGGGACCAACAGTGCACTGAAATGCTGGCACTGAAACTTTGCATCTGTGCTTCTTTTCAAGAATGTTAAAATTAAAGTAAGTAACATTATTGCTGGGCGTCTTTCGGGAAAATGAAAAAAAAACCGATCAACCACAAGATAGCAAAAAGCACCCAGTGAGGGAATTTCCCACCAACGCCTCTGCTGTAAATATTTCGGAATGCAGGGACTGCTACAGACAGTGGGTGTGTGAACAACCTACCTGTGGTGTAGTGACAATGACAGCTCCATCCACGTGGGTGGAGCTCAGGTACTGTACAATTGATAAGTGCTCATCTGAGGTGCCAGGGGGTGTGTCCATGATGAGGTAATCTAGATCTCCCCAGTCGACGTCCCTCAAAAACTGCTTGATCATTCCTGCCGATGTATGCACACGTTAAGAGGGCATACACACATATGGATTTACCATTATTTTTCTGCTATAACAGCACATACACAGTTTAAAGAACCTTTTAATGATTTGTTTGTTGACGAGTAACTGAAATAGTACACAGGATCTCTCATTTGGCCTTTGTGATACAAATAAAGTTCACACCGTTCTTCTTTGGTCCTCTCCAGATCACAGCATCATCAGGGCTGCTGAGCAGAAAGCCGATAGACATGACTGCCAAGTTGTCATCCACATACTAAAACACACACACACACACACATAACATAAATGATTTAATTATTGACTAAGTATTATGAAATTCAAAACTATTACTCACCACAGGAGACCAACCAGAGCCACT
>CAAE01014696.1:637967-660541 GCA_000180735.1 Tetraodon nigroviridis | reverse complement strand
GTGTGTGGCTGTGGAGGGCCTTTTGTCCTGAGTATCTGAGTATCACATTATACTGATAAAATCGAGAAGCTGACAAAAAAACTTAAATGCATGTATTTAGAAAAAAAAGAGCAGGCGACTCTGGCTGCGTTCCCTGTGTCACACTCCTACGTCAGCCAATCAGGTCCAACCTACACTATTACCTGGCGCACGGTTTTAGTGGCTCCACTCATCTGCTCATTTTGTTGTTCTTTTTGGTGCTGGTGAGGTGTTAGGGAGCTGCACAAAAAGGAGGGATGTGAATTTGCGAGGAAAGCCATTAAAGCCACACTAAACTGCTGCTCAGTATCAGCAGCAGCAGCCTGTGTGTGTGTGTGTGTGTGTGTGTGTGTGTGTGTGTGTCCTTGACCGGTGGGGAATGCACAGAGTGATTGGCCTCCTGAGACCACTTTAAAAGCACACATTCGCCAGCGCACTGACATGCGTTCTCGCATGCTCGGTGGCCTAATTAGAGCTGACAGCAGCGGAGCAAGAGCTTATGAAAAAGGGAAAAAGAGTGTGCAGAGAGAGAAAGCAGAGGTGGAGGAGAGAGTGATTAGGGAGCAAATGAGTTCTTTAAAGTTTTAAAGTGAAGTGTTGGCAGAATGCTGACCTGCTTCCCTCCTGGAAAACGGATGATGTCTTAATACCCCCTGTAATAAAGCTGTGCTCTGGAATAAAAAACAAGATTATCTGTCTTATTTCTGTGGACGTGGACTCTCGCTCCTCTGGACATCAAAGTATTTTAAAATCAAATGTGATCCCCATGCCTGCTAAAGTTTGTCCTGGAATTGTGTCACGTCAGCAAATCTGCAACAGAACAGCTGAAAAGGGAAGAACAAAAAAGTTGGTCAGATCCCTCCTAAACTCATCAATGCTGGAGTGAGACGCTGTTAAAGGTAACCTCCACAGCCTAAAGGTGGTGGATTGGCTGACTGGAGACCAAATCTCCTCCAGAAACTAGGATACACACCAGTGACCCCTGTGACCCTGAATGGTTAAAACTGACTTTGAATAAAACTGCACTTTTCTCATCCAAAATAGAATAATATAATAAAATTGTAATAGTTTAATTTAGTGTGTGTGTGTGTGTGTGTGTGTGTGTGTGTGTGTTTAATAATTTTTTCTCTTGACAAACCATTTCCAAGAGTTTGACATTCGAGAATGAGAAATAATCTCTAAATTTGTATAACGCTGAAACATGAATGTGCACTCTGATATGTTAACCACTAGATGGGGCTGTTTAACAGTCTATGGAATGAAGCGCGCTAAGAACTGTTGACTTTAGATTTGGATCTCGACATTCTTTACTTATCCTCAGGAAATGCGTGTGACTTCCAGACTAATGAAATTCCTAGTGCGTGAATTAAATATAATTAAACCAATTCCCCTCCTCACATGATGCAAAAATAAAACGACATGGGGTTAAAACGACATTTGATTGACATTCTGCACACCATAACACATCAGTACATGGCATTAGACCTTGCTGCCTTGTTAGGAGACTGGATGTCATCAGCTGATCCACGACCTTTGATTCACCAGCCTTTTTGTGTTGGGAATAAAGAAAAGGAGAAGAAGAACAAAGGCAGTGAGAAAATCCCCCATCAGAGCTCAACCTTTCTGGTCAAAGTGTGAGTGGTTCTGCAGCGATTTTCTCCTTACTGCTTGTTGTCAGAATGGGATTACAAATTACGCACGCACGCACACACACACACACACACACACACACACACACACACGTCCTATAATGATATATCCTTCATGCTTGAGTCACCCTGTGTTTGAAATGTATTTATGCACATTATTTATAGTTTTTTTTACTTACAACCCATATGTCGTAAAAGTCAGAGCGCATCAACACTTGGGAAAGTTCTTTAAAAGTTACAGTGTCATAAAAAAGTTGAACTAAGCAGGCACTGCCAAAAAGCAACATAAATAAGCTCAACAACAAATACCTGAAGTTTGGTTTTGTTCTATTTTTCCTTTAAACGTAATCTGATGGGTCAATAATCTGCACAAAATGGGAGACGTGCAGAGATTGCTGAGGCCCTGCGTGTAATAGATGTCCTACTTCCAGCTCCAGTGCCAATATTTACGGCTCCCCAGTCAAGCATTGGGGCCGCAGGTACTAAAAAGGTTATATCCATTGCTGCAGTTAAATTAGAAAGCGTTAAGGATGAAACAGACCATAAAACCTTCGTCTCTTACGTCTGTGACATGGTGCACACATTGCGTTCAATGTTGCTGTTCTCAAACATTCCCATTTGCCTGACATCACACAGCATCATTAATGCAGCATAAGAACCGCCCTTCCATGTTTTTACATGTTATCATTCTTGTTAGTCCCTGAATGCATCACTGCCCCCAGTTAAAAGTTTTTGTTTAAGCCTCAACTTTAGATTTAAGCCTTAAAAAAAAACCTTATCAGACCTCAGGTTCTTTTAGAACGTTAGGGGAAGGAATCGGGCTGCGCCGACGGCTGATAAGAATGTTAATGCAACATTCGTGTTTGACAAGATTTAGCATGAATATTTTAAGAAAGTGCTCAGTAGTAAAATGTTTAAATCAAAAAGCCAGGATTTTTTTTTTTAAGGTTCTCAGAGAAAATGGTCTGAAAACAAAAGGTCTTGACAGCATTTCTTAAAACACAGGTCGGAGGTGAGTCCTCGGTCATTTGGACTTCAGAAGGGCCTCCTCTGGGGGAGTTAACCCACCTCACACTGGCTTCGGTTGGTGGGAATTGAAGCGGGATCCCTGCAGAAACAACTCCACAGGTTTCAGGCCCCTCTTTCCTGACTTGCTTGCATCACAGAGACCGTTTTACTAAAGCGTATTTTGGTTTAGAAGCATTGACAAAACATCGACACTCAACAGTTTTAAATGCACCTGGGTTTTCTGTCTTCACTAAAAATATGTCAGGTAGCATTCATTTATATTGGAAATAAGACCCAAATCAGCTTTGCAAGAGGCTGCTTCGGAAATGGCCTATGCCTGATACCACAGTGAAATAAATGCACTTCAGCTAATTTATCAGTTTCACAGTTGCACAAATGCACCCAGAAAGATGTTTTCTACTACCCAAAACTGGACTTGCAACCGTCTTCTCTGGGCAGTGCAGGTTGTCTTTGAAGAAGAGGAACCACATTGAATCCTATTAAAGTTTTGGTGACTTTATTTTTTGTTTGTAGTTTTTTTTATTTGTATAATCCAAAGTTGTGTGGATGTGAATGTGCAGAATGTAAAAATGAACAAATAGTTTGCTGAAATGTTTGCTTTCTAATCTCTGTAAAATGGTTACAGTGTAAAGCACATCCTTTAAACACACACACACACACACACACACACACCCATACACCTCTACATACACACACACACACCTACACCTCTACATACACACACACACACTACCAGCAGGTCAAAATCAAGGCTCTTGTTGTTGCTTTGTTAGTGCTTTTCACTTTTCCTCTTCTCGTGACCACAAACATGTGTGCGTGTGTGTGTGTGTGTGTGTGTGTGTCCTGCAGAGCTCTAAAGTAGCCTCCTGCAGTTTGATGTTTTCATTCTTTGCTATCATGAATATTTGATTCAGCTCACCAGCCCCAGAAGATTCCATCAGAATAAAAAAGCTAAAATACCAGACAACAAACTGGAACATCGGCGACAGCGACAGTAGAGGACGTCGATGAAGAAGAAGAAGAAGAAGAAGAAGAAGAAGGAGAAGAAGAAGCAGAGGAAGGCTGCGGTGCTTACCAGCTACCTGAAGAGTGATGTTGGGAGGCATCTGTTGTTTCCCCTCACAGCTCATACCTCCTGACTCTACCGAGGAGAGAAACAAAGGTGGGCAAAATAGTGGATGTTGGAGGAATACATGTATAAAGTTAGACTGCATGATGATCCAAAACAATGTTTATCAGGAAAATTGAGCACAGCGCTTATAAATCTATCGTTGTGAGGACTCCCACTACCCTACCAATCATAACTAAACCCTTGGCTAACCTTAAAATCAAACTCAGACATGCAAAAATATTCTCATGGTCCCTGGCTGAGACAGTAAACACACACACACCCAAAACAGGAAATGTAAATTAAAGAGAGAACCAAGAGTAAAAACTGGATGATGATAAAAATTTGATGAAAATTATACATGCTTACATAAGTGTGTGTGTGTGCTCCATATAATTCTTATTGATCTTTAGGTTTTATTGTCCTTGAAGGAGTTATCTGAGCAGAGCTCGTGGGATGCAGAGATGCTGGCGAACAGGCTTTAATGAGCACAGAGGAAGACTGCAGGATGGATAAAATAATGATTTCAGAAAGGCAGAGAAGGGGCGGGGCAACGAGGACAGAGGTGGACTAGATTGGTTCACTTTTTCACCTTAAGCTTGTATTTAAAATCTTTAAATGTTTCCCTTAATGAGTCCCCCCCACCCCCACCTCGCCCCACCTCACCCCACCCGGAGGAGGGCAGACCAATGAGCTCCAGGCTCTGTCCAGGGTGAGGAGCAGGAGTGTTGTGACTGCCGCTGACAGCTGCCTGGGACCAAACGTTTCACTTTCCTTCACCTTTCGACCTTCAGCATGGATCCGAATCAGCCCAGAATATTCATGTAAGTCTGTGCAGCGACTGTGGTGTCCTAGTTTCCCTCTTAGAGACGCTGAGATCAAATGCAGTACAACACGTGCATGCGCACACGTGAAGGCTCGCTCTGGCGCACTGTCAGGCTCTCTCTCCCGTGGATGTGTTTAATGAATCAAAGCGACATCATCACAAGTGTGATCCCTGACAAACGCCCCCCAAAAAGACGCTGCTGGTCTCCACAAACACTGGATAATGCTAATCTGACTCTCTGCTATTCACATTGTTTTCAGCCATCACAACAAAACCCCTAACCCTAACCCTGACCTGACCCTTAAAGCCACGTCTAAACCCTCTAACAGACCTTCAGAGATGTGCCAAGCAGACATATTCTCCCCCTCCTAAATGTCTAGTTGAGGACACTGATGTCTGCTGAGAATGGAACTGAGCTGAGACTCTGAGGAAGACATTTCTTGTCCAAGACCATGAAACCCTTCCAGATTCTGGCCCTCGTAAGACTGTGCCGCACACTCTTGTCTTCGAGTATCACTGGGAACTGATGCAGGTATTTCCTGTGCTATTAGTGACAGAGGCATTCATATTTGGAGAGTAGCTTTAGCTCTGCTGCCTCTTGGTTGGACAGCTGCCACCAGATGTCAGTGCCGGTGCAGAGCCCTGACGCTTGGTGCAGGACATTATTTATCTCTTTCTGCTTCCTGTTTCCTCACTGTGTTAAATCTTGACACAAACTCTGATTTCACGTTTGTTCTCAAAGGAGATTATTTTGGTTTTCTTGGTTTTGGAGTAGTTGTGAACGTCTGAGTATCACTGACCAGTGATGCTACCTGTAGCGGTGTAATTCTCCACTTGTCTTTGCAGTGGCTATAATGAATTTAAAAACGTCACTGTCTCCCTTCTCCTGCCTCCGACTCCTTTCATTGAAATGGAAATGATCTAGCAATCTTTTTAAATAACGTCCACCGCATTGATCTGCTCACTCGTTTGATCAAAAACCTGGCTGAAAAGTTGTCCTGATGCCTCCCTAGAGAACGGATCGCTCCATTACTAATTGCAAAAGCCTTCTATCACTTCTGGGTGCGTTTCCTTACCTCATCCTTTTCCGTTTTGCTGAAAATAGTCCCATTAAGAAGCAATTCTGCAGCCTCAGTATGCGCTTCTGCAGCATGGATAATGAAGCCGCAGGAGACGCACTTTCAAAGTGAAGGTAAATCATTTCCCGCTCTATGTTTTCCTCACGCAGACACACGTGCGTTGCTGGAGTCAGGCAGTCTGCAGTTATACTAAAACGCTCGACCTTTGGCCTGTCTTAACACCAATGCGAGGATCTTCAACACCCCAACGACAGCCTATAAATAGAAGGCAATTTAGCGCGGGAGTGAGAGGACTATCTCAAAGATTAATGAGTCCACTCCACGTGCATTTTACCACTTTTTGTTCTATCGGTCTTATCTCGTTCCTCCCACCTGCTCTGCTCTGCTATCTCCCTCATTTGTGTTCTCCCAGCACTCTCTCTGCCTTTGTTTTTTATTGTCTTGGCAAATTTGTGTGTGTGTGTGTGTGTGTGTGTGTGTGTGTGTGTGTGTGTGTGTGTGTGTGTGTGTGTGTGTGTGCGTGTGTGTGTGTGTGTGAGCGATTCACGGACTCCTCTGCCCAAGTGTTTTCTAAACAAGTCAAATTTCTGAGAACCAGCTGAACCATCTATGACGACTTTACAGCTTAAGAAAAAAACCCAAAACAAGCAGCAACTAAAGGAAGATGCATGTCTGGAGAAATTATGAATACTTCTAGCTAACAGATTTAGCATGCGTCTAATTAGAAACACGCTATCTCACACTCAGTAATAGGTTAACTTTATGAATCCGCAGAATAGAAACGACTGGTTCTGCATGTCTGATTCCTGCGCAGCATTTTTTGCAGCTTCTATCGCTGTCCAGACTCCTCCCACTGGTCAGCAGCATCGAGGAATTAATTTAAAAAATAGATAACAATATTATTCAAGAGTAGACTTTGTGTGCATTGTTGCCAATCTGGTTGTACTATGAGATGGGCCAGTCACAGACGATGGCTCTCTGTCAGCTCTGCTTAGTGTGACATGAAACTTTTTGAATGCTTTAGTGTTCACGTGCATGATAATGTGTTGCTGTGTGCCAAAGGTGTGTGTGTATTTGTGTTTGTGTGTGTGTATGTGATTTTCAGCACCTGGCCTCTGGCTCTGGCTTCATGAGACATTTTTATTGGTGTCAAACACCATCGGCATCATCAGATTGAAGTTGAGCGAGTGTTCAGAGACAGCGAGACTCTCATGTGAACGCACGATGGAGGCAAACACAGTGAGACCTTAAAAAACCAAAACCAGCACTTTAACATGGTTTTCTTTGGTTTGTTGCTAACTTTCATGAAAAAGGAGAGAGGATCAGCTGTGTGTGTGAAAAGGGTCCTGGAACTCCCTAGTATGACGTTGGGGCGCACCTCAAGAGCAAATAGACCAATATACCATCCCATAAATGATTTTGGGGTCAGTTCTGCTGAGATTCATTGACCAGTTAATGAACAGTGAGTCACCTGTATCCCTTTACGAGCCTGTCACTCGAGTGCCTTCCCATTAACGGTAACTGTGCTGGCTTCCACCGGCTAGGCAGAAATAGAAAGGGCTGACTTGTTAAACTTGGGAATAAGAATCGCAGCCATGTGTCTTGTGGTTGTGACATGAGTGCTGAGATACGGCGAAATGGAAAGTTCTTGCTGGGTACTTTTGAAAACAAGAACTAAGCAGGAAATGGAGTGAACATTATGAACATTTTATGGTCATGAGCAAGAAAAAAAGACTCAAAACTGTCTAGGAAAAACCCGACTAACATGGCTGTGCAGAAGTTAACCTCGCAGCAAGAGGGCTCTGGGTTCGCATTTGTGGGTGAACTGGTTAACATGAAGAGGAAAGAGGTGTGAATATAACTTTTGGTGTGTATTTATCAGCCCGGTGGTGACCTGGCAGCTCATTGGGCATGTACCTTACGTCTTGCCTAAAAAGAGCTGACCTTTGCTGAGTGAATAAAAAGAACCACATTCAGGTTCCTGATTGGCTGCAAGTCCAAATGAGGCTGCTGATGACACATTTGTGGTTCATTAAAAAAGAAAAAATTGATCAAAGAGCCAGTTTCACAATATTTCATCAGCCAAGTCATCAAGTAATGAAGGTCGGTCATACTCTGACCTGACAAGTTCCTTTTCCGTCTTGAAAGACTTGCGGATGGTCCTTGAGTGACCTGATTTGTCTTAAATACGTAACCATAACCCGTGTGTGCCTCTGAGCACCTTATCAACATGGATCAGCCTGTTCATGAGCCAGTTATCCTCACAGACACAGGTGGCACCTGATTAGGTCAGGCCTGGGACAACCAGCTATAGGGGAAGAAAAGGAAAGTATCTGATGTCTTAACAAACATTGTATTGTTTTATGAATTTCCTAGTGAACTTCCTCAAGCAAAGAAACACTTTAGTAACAGATTAAAAAAGATTCTCTGCGTAACATCTTGTCAGCTAACCAAGAAGATGCTTCATTAGGCTTCTTTTTTAACACAAGAGTGAGAAAGAGAGAATGAGTAATAGAGGGAGAGAGAGAGGGAGAGAGAAAGAGAGAGTATAAGAGGCTTAGTGAGGGGAAAAAATGATACACGAATACACTTTTTGTAAAACTGGAGTTGGCGTATTCCACCCATCAGTGCAAATGTCAGGATGTGCAGTCGGACCGGTGTCTGCTGAGTTCATCTGCATCCGTTCCATCGCTTCTTCCATTTTGCGTCAGGTGTTTGTGATGAGGCTCATTTTCTACTTCCGTAACAAGCTCTGCTGACGACAGGCCGTCTCCGGAGGATTTTCTCGCCTCCTCCTGCCCCCCAGGCTGCCTTTAATATTTAGCATTAGAGAAAAGTGCTGTGATTAAAGGAAAGTTGGGGTGGATTTCATTAAAAGGGACATAAAGTTAACCTTACTGCAGGGTTTATTTTATTCTGATTAACTAGGATATGAAACTGTGGCAGAGTGCAGCTTCAGTTGTTGTCCCGTCTTTTTAAGAACAGCCCACAAAATTGAGTGTTCAGAATTATTTAGAGTTCTAAAATTTTCCCTAAAAATTTAAATGAATGAAAAAAAATGAAAAAATTGTGGCGGTCTAGATTGGAGAAGGAAAACTTTTAACTGACATTTTCAGGTGAAAGTTGCAAACTTTTAATTTGTGCCTTATTTTATTCTTTAAATTAGGTAAATTGGTAAGCAGTAAAGCTGGTGAAGGCAGATGAACTAAGTGGAAACCCCAAACCCAATTCACAGTGCTCCACTGTGCTTTCAGTGGGTAAAATATGGCCCTGATAGTTTATTAGTATGTGCAAAAAGTTGGAGGGCACAGACCTCTGTCAAGCACCTCATTTCTCACATATTGTAACTTACATTTTTGATATAGTACATAATAGGCAGGACTTATACAAGGATAAGTATCATGGTTTCTTTATGATCACAACCCCTTCTTAATAGCGGCAGTCCTCATTTTGTAAATGTGTAATAATACACCGGTCAGATCTTAGTCAAACTGATATCACTGTTAGCAGAAGTGAAGTAAACAAGCAATAAGAATTAAAACCTGAACGCTGGTCTCTGAAGTAAACAGAAGATTTTCATATGGCGACCCAAGAACCCAAGACAACCAATTAGAGAAAAGCACCAGAGAACCAGAGAACGGAGGAGAAATAGGAGCGTCATAAGATAGGAGGAAGCGCTAAATGTCGAATCTCTAATTGGTGTGAAGTCGGTAGATGTAGGGTAGGGTAGGGTTGTGCGTGCATGTGTTTGTGTGTGTTGGCTTGCATGTGCAACAGTAAAGCTGAGTAATTAGGTTAGGAACGAGACCCTCAGAGTACAAAAAAAAGCTCTTGCAGCTCCGGTTAATCAAAAGACGCATTCAGCAGCAATGCAGCCAAAGACAGACGCTCCTGATCTGCTGCAGCAGGGGTCACCACCCACGTCACCAAACGCCAGCCAGCATTGGCGCCCCGGCACCTCTTTACAGTTATAACACACGCAATACAGCATAATTAGCAGAAACAGTCATGCATGTCATTCCAGGTGGACCTTTTATCAAGGCTTTACCTTCTAACATTTCCAGGATTTCCTGATCCCAAACCACTTTCGCTCTGTGAGAATACACTCTTGATAGTAAAGAAAAAAAACCAAAAAACAGTTTAGCTTTCTTTGATTGTCTGCAGTCCTGCAGCTCATCCTCCCCTTTGGGAACCTGATACTGAACAGTTGTAAAAAAAAAAAGCAAGAGCGACTGGCTGGATACGAGGCGAATGCACACGTAGCTCTGCAACCTAGTTACAGGGAATTCTAGTGTCAGCTTTTTCTGACTGCGATACAAATGCCTTAAAGCGAAAGTTTCTGTTACACTGGGCTTACCAATGTACGAGAAGTCATTCCCAATTGATGCAACAACACTCAAAGCAAAGATGTTTTCAAGAGGTTTTTTTGAACCCATAAGGCCACAATACACACGCAAACATAACTGCTGCATTTATGAGGTCCTCACAGATCCCTAAGGACCATAAGCTGGAACATATCAGCGCATAAGCCTCACTTCCCTTCTCCCTTCAGCATCAGATAACCCTTCGAGTTTTGACATTAAAGGTACGAGATCGCACTCTTGATTACCAAACCCTATCCTTCACGCTCAGAAACAGGGAGCGGGAGGCACTTTAGGCTAATGGGACAGGCCCGTTACGGCTGTACTTACAGTCTTATCCGATGGCAATCGCAGTCGCACAGCTGCCACACAGGCTCCGGCTGTGGTCCCAGTTCCAGGTCGATATGCCGAACCGGAAACTCAACCCCGTGAGTGTGTGTCACACTGTGTGTTGTCCCAACAATGGGCCGCGAGGGTGTGTTTAATACTGGATGAGGAGATGGCTGTGTAAACATTCTGTTTATTGATCTCCTTCTCTCTCTGTCTCTCTCTGTCTCTCTACCTCTCTAACCTTGTCAACAACAGCCTGTTAATTATACAGTGTATCGCCAATATGCGCCTCCACAGTCACACTCTCTACATTCTGCTCTTTGTGCATCGATCACTGATGCAGCATAAAACACCATCATGTTCCTGGTGGTGTTAGCATTGGCTAGTTTCACTGATGACATCAGCTGTAGTTAAAATTGAAATTGAGTTGAAATTGAAGCAGTCTAAGAAATGTTTGTGTTGAGACAGGCACTATTTTAAACAAGAGCACGTAGCTGTGGCAGCAGGCCTTTCAAAAGATTTGTGATTTCATGGCATTGGAATGTCTGACGGGATAGAAAAGAGAGCCGCGGTCAGTCGTCAGACTCAGTTTCACGTTTGCTGAGTCGCTGACAGTCGGCCAGCGAGGAGAAACAATCAATTTAGCAAATTACTTGCAGAGGATTCCCTCAGTGGGAATGAGCTGGCTGGATGTTTTCATCTGCAAATGTGCGGGTTGGGGAGTAAGTCAACATCTCTAGCTAACGGCTTAGATGGAATCTGATGGACATGGGGTGGTGGCGGAGGAATGCTAATCATCTCCACAGCCTTCCCTCTCCTCGTCTGACTCCTTCTTCTATCATACCACTTTCTCCACCTCACATCCCCGTCTGTCTCTTTTCCCCTTTATTTATTTTCATCACTCCTTATCTTCACATTTCCTTCTCCATCCCAGCGCTTCCTTAACCCTCTGTGGAAACAAACACATTAGCGACGAGATAAGATGAAAGCAGAAACATCTTTAAGTCCTGAGGCCTCCTCTGTCGCCCAGCAGTGCTTCTGGTGGTGCCATATTAACGGAGCCTCTTTTGTGTGAACACATGATTAAGCGTGTTTGTCCGTGTTCACAGCAAAAACCTGCAAAAGCCACCGGTGCCGCGCTGGCGAGCACGCCCTATGAGAAAGTTGTACAGCACTCTCCCATGCTGCAGGCGCTGAGCAGAGTGAGGGAATGTGCTTGCCACTGCAGCAGAGGGGATGGAGGGGGGAAGAAAGGGGGGGGGAGTGCTGCAAAAGTTGCTGAGGTATGCAAGAAAGGAGACAGAGACTCTGATCCTTAATTGGAGTTTCCGCTTCTTCATCTTCTAGTGGAAAACTAAGAGCACCGACTTTTTTCTCTACATATGTCTTTGTACTTTAAAAACAAACAAAGAAGGGTTTTCCTTCACAGATTTACATGATTATTTGTTCTCAAAGTGCATTGCAAGATGGGCTTTCTTTACCTGATGGGCCTATTCTAAAGAGTGTAACAGCATCCAGAATGTTATGAGGATTCATTATCCAATCACACACATACACACAGATCATGCTCCTTGTCAGCCGATGGATCATTATGGTGCAGATCAAAAGGATCCTATGACCCAGGGAGATTACCCTTGAAGGAGCAGGCCTTTATTGCAAAAATTTCTGTGCTGTTAGGGTTCCCGACAGACATGCACAGTAATTCATGCAAACTGCATGTGCACACATGCATACAAAAGAGAATGTGTTTCAAAGGTGTTTAAAAAGTCATGCGCTGGTGCTGGGAAACTTTTAGTCTTAGATCAGAGTTCAGAGTGGCCACCGGTGACTTGTGGTCAATACTCACTCACTTGGTCAAAATAACGCAAATCTAAACTACTTTGAATGAAGCAGTTATCAATTACAATGTGTGTGTATGGTGTGTGCGCTCTTCTTTAAGGTAAGTCATGGTACCAGATTGAAAAATTATAAAGCTCCATATTGTTTTTCATGAGAATCTGCCCTGCAAACCCCCCACCAACACACATGAGCTGACTTTACATTTTCATTTCAGAGCAGACAGTGATGCAGACCTTCATGACAACAGCAGCAGATCACACCGAGTTCTCATTTGTTCCTTATCCGTGTGATCTAAAACAACCCACCTCAGGATGCTGGACAGAGTGGTTTGACAGAGACATATCCCATCAGAAGCGAAGACTGGGAACCCTTTCTTTGGAATAATAATCCTGGAAAGATTTGTGCTAAACCAGTTGATATCAGTGCCAGGATTGTATCAAGGCTCTTTGGGGCTGCAGGAGGAGACGTGATTTATAAGTAGGTCCAGTATACTGCACGACTACAGTCATGTGGAATCACCTACATTGAAACCTGAAGTCAGAAAATCCAGAAGAGATCAGCAGCCACCAACTGTACAGAAGCTGTGACCAGGGACCCCCTGACGCCAGCCGTCAGCACGGGCCAGATGTTCTATATGTGACTAAAACCTATAGAGAGGCGAGAAATTCAATTTGATAACAATAAACAAAATGTGTGGATCTGGACAGGAGTCAAGCGTCATTACTTCATACATCCCAGTTTTATCTTGGGAAAATCCTTTTTTTATGTTCTCTTGGGTATAACAGGAACTGGAAATCCAGCATCAGTTTGGATTATAAGATCTGGTAGTGCAAACCAAAGACAACGATCAGACAGGGTGAAAGGATGGTGTTAGGAGACAGATAGAATGAATATTCAAATCATTTAAATCAATTTGTCTTCTCTCAAATTATATTCCTCATGTCTTCCATTGTATTCAACTTTTTCACAAATAATTACATTTTTATTAAAGGACAATTAAAAAAAACTCCTTATTTCACCTGTGATGGACTCTATCATCCTGTCTCTGAAAACACACACACCCACACACACACAATAATAGTGACTTTTTGGTAAAGCCCCTTTATGAAGGATAAGCTCACATTTAGCTGCCTTAGAACCACGGAACCACGTGTAGAACTCGGCAGGGTGAATCATCTTTGCCTCCATGACGGGGAGTTTGTCTTTTAGTCTGTGAGCTCCACAGAGGCGGGGACGGCCGCTAGCCTTGGAAATTAAATCAGTTTACTCTCCCCGCTGACAGCTGAGCTTACTTTGCATAATATCTCAGAAACAGTTCACTCTGAGTAATTTGGGCTGAGACGGGAAGCGTGGCAGGTCGACAATAAGCGCTCAGTCTGCGACGCAGCCATGGCATATCCCGCCGTGAAAATAGGGAGTTAATGGCAGTACTCGTGCACAGACAGCGGGAGAGTGATTTGCACACTCCCAATAAATTTAATAGTGGGGAAGAGTTCAATTGGTGCCTGTAAAATATGTGATTTTTACAAAAGCCTTCAACACTGGTGGGCGTATTACACTTGACAACTTATTACAACCCACTCTTTTCGTCTCTGGCAGCTTTTCCCTGCAACGTTGGCTCTCATTTAGCTACACCCCTGTTGACATCCTCTCTTTTTTTTCTGCTTTTACATCACATGCCCTTTATCTGCTTGCCAGACATACGTGACACAAAAGCTGTGAGGCCACAACAACGAGCACGAAGTGCAACTCACCTGCCCCTGCCCATCATTTGCTCTCCAGGAGACAAAAATGTGGAGGAGATCAAGGGGTCTCCTTCCTACTGAAAACCCTGAATCACATCTAACAAATGAAATTTCAAAATCACTGAGACCGATAATTTTACTCAAAATGAACAGCATGGATGGACAGTCATGCTGTGTAAGCTCTTTCAGCAGAAAAACGTCATCCTGTTGTTGCTGCTCTGACTGATTTCAACACAGACAAATCTGGTTATGATGGAGATACTCCAGACCAGCAACACAAAACTGAACCAAAGGCCCCAACATCTTCTAAAAGCAAGGTTAGTTAAGGTCAGAGTGCTCTCAGGAGCTCCATCAGTCTCCCCCAGAATCTCTGTCATGCGCACACACAAACACACAAATCTCTCACAGCCCTGTAGTGGGTGCAGCCTTTGGCGGTGCAGAGACGGCGATACGCTGCCAACAGCCGGAGCTGATGGATTCGCCATCGCAGACGTGAATTAATGCCTGGCACTGCCTGGCCACCGGTCCGCACCAGCAAACAAGCTTCTAGAGTTTGTGATGTCAGTCCAATGCAGGTGAATATGACCCAGCTGCACTGAAAACAACCTCAACATGTGGTTCCACCTGTTTAGATTCCTGTAATGCAGTAGCATACTTGCTTAATGCTAGAAATGTACTAGTTTGGGGAGTCTAACGTAATCAGCACTTGGAGCCTCAGTTAGCCACTATCGAAACGTTTTTTTAAATTTCATGGTGATTGCTGACTAGAGACATGATTCACAACTTCATTGTCCATTTTATTGGGTAGAAACTGTCAGTCAAAGATCTGCAGGTTTTCACACGCCAATTAGAATGTGTTTAGGTTGCAGGGGTGGTCCACCAGTGTGGTTCATTGCTCTGGGGGCTGCTCATTGCTCTGCCAAATAGTTGTTTCATTTTGTTACAGAGGAATGATTTAAATTTAAATAACTTTCTTTGTCTCTTGCCCCTCCCGCACATAAAGAAGCGGACTATCCATCAAAACCGTGACAGGTTTCTAATCGCTCATAAATCATCTGTTAGAGAAGGTGGTCATCGGGCACTTCTATTTTCTGAACTAGAACAATACATTACACAGTGGCAGGAGCAGATAGAATAATGGATTTCCTTGGAGCTGTCTACTGTGCTGTCAGAGCAAAAGTGAAATCATCTTTTACCTTCAAAGAAAAATCATTTTTGTATTTCATCCGGACCTGTGATCAAGGATTTTTACTGTCGTCATGCAATCGCAGCCTGACCCACCAACCTCACCCTAATCACACTACAAGAAACAAACATCCAGGTAGACAAACTATGTATGAACAAAACTGAACTGAACAGCCACAGGTGTGCTCAACACAGTTCATACTTTCTTCCTCTCAGGTCAGGTGACTAAATATACTGTAAAGAAAATTATTGGCAATCTATCTTTCTGGGTGAGATTATTTAATCACCAGGAAACTATCTCACCGAGGCCCTTGAGGAGAACAGGGGTCATCTTTGGATCCTGTAAGTCACGACTGCTCTTTTTGCCTTCTTTCCTCACCCTTTTCTCTGTGTGTTTGCACCAATTTTTCCACATTAGAAAGTGTGTGAAGGTGATTGCATCTCTCTCCGCCTGAGTGATTTTGTGTCATCTCAAGCATTTATTAAAAAATTTATAATCCATTCATCAATATTTATTGATCATCAAGGGACTGTGAAAGGGCTAATAAAAGTTTAATCAGCCAATCAAAACCAGAGGCTTGATGGGAATGAAACTGACCCATTACCCCCTCTGCACACACCTCTGTGGCCAAAGCAGCTAAATAGAACCGCTGAATGATTATATTTCTGTGTTTAACTTGCAGACTAAGCCAAACTTCTGTCAGGCACAACTTTAAATATGACGTTTGTCCCGAAGACACACAACGCCTATCATCTCCTGAATGTGCTCAGGAAGGGTCAAAGATGACAGACTGTCTTTAAAACAGCAATCATGAGGAACATTCAGCCCTCACTTTTAGACTGATGAGGTCAATCTAAGTAGCCACATGCTGTTTAACAAGAATAAAAGTAAAAAACGCATTAAAGTTCTGGGCCCAACCTTAAATCTACAGTCCCTCCGAAGTGGGATGTTACCTGACAAAGAATCTCTGTCTGAGAAGTTATAATATCTGTTATGCACTGCAGCCGTGAGAGTGTTTAACTGCAGGACAAACTCAGGACAGGACTCAGGACAACCTCCCTGTGTGTCCTGAGGACAGTCCCAGTTGTCCTGAGCACGGTCCCAGTTGTGAAGTCTGTCTGGAGACAGATGCTGCAGCTTTATCCTCCACAGAGGTCAGAAGTCCCGGCCTTCATCACAAGCGTCATCACATCATCGAGTTTTATTTGTTCCTTTTTATCAAATAATCTAAAATTTTGATTATTCTTTAAAATGAAGTAAGGTCCAAAGTTTACGAGACAAATATTTATGTTCCACTTAGGTCATTTTCTAATCTCCAAACTGACACTGTTCTGTTTTTCTGTGGCTTTTCAGTTCTTCCAAAAAGTAATTAGAGTGTAAAATTAAATAACCCCTAACATGATCTTAGTGTGGTCGATTACCCCGAACTCATCACACACAGCAGCGCCATGTCACACGAGGCTGTGTTAATTTAACAGCACCAACATACAAACAGGACACCTACGGTATTATTTTGGATTAAATTTGCATATGCCCTTGAGAGCGCCTCAAGGCCTTGGTAATATTCTTTCTGCCATTAGGAGCGTTATTGCGTTTGCTCTCCCTCCATCCTTCTCAATCATCCCACCGTTCCCCACCCCTTGTTTAAATAAGTCTTTCAGGTAATAACTCTGTTCTGCATGGCTTGGCGTTTTCAGTCCCCGGCGTGAATTTGCTAAATTCCGGTTGCACACTTTGCAGCACAAGAATTTTGACCCATTACCATTAATCAGTGCTGTTTTTAATTACTTAAATCTTTGCTAACATGATTAGCTTAAACGCGGTCAGCTCCCACGCTTACTTATCAGCCCAGCTGGGTTAAAAGCGCCTGACGGATGCAGCAAATCGAACAGATGAGGCAAAAACGACCATGATGACAGGCAGACCTGTCTACTCGCTTTATTCTCTATCCTTACTCAGTGAGGAGAACACTTCTGCAAAATCCTCTCTGCCTATAACTGAGGAACAAAAACAGGGTGGATAACGGACAGAGGAGTGGAGGAGTGTTTAGCATATAAAACATTCAAATTGTTTCATGTAAAAGTTTTTTAACCACCAGCAAATATATTAATACCACAGTCCCTCCAGTGCCAGACATATTTCAGCCCTTGGCTGTGATTTTAAAATCTCACCAGATGAGACTGCGGGGCTAAGCTAACTTGATTGTAAAAGAAATCAACAACAGGACCCAACGAGCCCAGTTTAACCAGATCAGCTGGCAGGTTGCTGCCAGAGAGATGTGGAAAAATATGTCGCTCTCTATCTGCGTCACTCTCCCGGTGCTTTTGTCTCTTTCTCTCAGCCTCACTGCTGTGCAGCCCTGACGGAGTATTAGCCGACAGACGATGGATGAAGTGAAAATTGGCTGTGACAAAAGCTGATCAGGCTGACGGTGAAGTTTTTTGTGAAGCCGGTTTTTAAGCACAACCAAGATGGTGATATTTTTAACTACAAAGGAAACGTTTGTTTTGATATTCGTGTGTAAGAAAACGTTAATTTCATCCATATTTCGGCAAATTTGTTGAGGCTGTCCTCTTGGTAAATACTGATCTTTACTAAATAAATATCAGTCTACATTTTTTTGCATATCATATCTACATTTTTTGCCATCCCTGTGTTCTGCCTGTTTTTGTGACAGTTTGCTTTTAACAAGCGGAGTCTCACACACACTGCTTTCCAGAAATGCAGGAGGCTCTTCCAGCTCCTCTCTCCTGATCTCGGGCGTCTCTGATGCAGTCTTTGGCCTGTGTTTTGTTAGACTGATGAATGAGGAGCAGGCTCTGTGTGACTGGAGCTGTGCTGTTAAATGGCACCTGCTTCTGAGACGTCCTTTTCAGATTCTTAAAGCCTGACAAACCAAAAGCCTTTTGTGTGCAGTGTGCAGAGTTACCGTTTGTATGATTGAATGCAGGTGTACTGCTTTGCCTCCAAGCTTCTGACGAACATCTCTGGAATCCAACTTGTCCAAGTGTTCCTGCAGATCTGATCTTGTAAGCGACTCCTGCCCGTTAAGCTTGCGAACGTCACACGTATGCAAAAACACTCACGATGCTGCACGAGAGCAGGGTACACTTACTCCTCAGTTACAAAATAATAATAAAAATAAAATAATACTCCATAGAATAAACTGAATCTTTCAGATTAATTTACTTCCAAAGTGTACCTGAATAGTTTTAGGTCACACGGTGAAGTATGTGATGCTATTAACAGGCTCTCCAGGCCTAACTGAGTGTTGCCACTCAGCTTTTCCTCGGAGCTGATCTTTACCTCTTGCCCCTGTTGGGCCAAGCTGTCAAACTCCTCTTGTTGGAACACTTGTAATGTGTGGATCACTGGCCTGAAGCGGAACAAGATGGATTGACGGAAAGGATGGATGCAGTATAAAAAAATGTAAATTGTTGCTTGTACCTGGGCTGGGCAGACTTGGACGGGCCAGTCTTGGCTGTCTGACAGTCACTGCTTGAGCTGAATTCCAGAAAAAAAAAAGTCTCATTCATTAAGTTAAAAGGGTGAAAAGTTGAGTTGTTGCTTTTGGTTTCCGGGCGCTGCACGCACACATGCACACACGGACAGGCGTTTCTGCACCGCTGGGTCGTGTCAGTGAGCAAAGACATGATGTGAGCGTAATGTGTTTGTTCTGTTAAGCAGAACTAAAGTTGAGAGAGCCTGCGGGTGTGCGCTACCTGTGTTTCGGGGCCGGCGAGGGTGTGGGGGGGGGGGGGGTGTTTTAGATTGGGTGAGAGTGAATAAAAGCAAGCTGTCTCCTCAACACGCTGAAAATTTAACATTGGTTGCTTTTTCCGTCCTCTGGTGCTCAGACCTCTTACGGCTTGTCCCGCTCCCTCTCGGGAGGTTTTAGTTTATCTCACAAAGAAGCAGAAAAATTGAGGATGGCTTTTGTGCTCAGTTCTTGAGGGTTTTGCAGCACTGCGTCATCGCTGGCTGCATACCCCTCAAACAGACTGGTTATGAGGTTTAATATAATTGACATTAAATTGATTAGATGTACTATATTGACTGGAAAAAAACGTGTATCACTGCAAACATTCCATTTGAAATGAAGCATTCTCGTTGTTTCTATTCTGTTGTGATTAAGATTTAGTTGATTTTGTTAGTGCCACTGTCGACCCCTCCTCTTTCTTCTCCCCTCTCTGCAAACTGCTTCATCGCATTAGCAGGCAGCAGCAGCATTTCATTAAGCCAGTGACCGCTGAAGCTTTGTTTTTGCTTGCCTGCTAGCTTCTCCAGATAAAAAGGCAAACAGGAAGGAAGGAAGGAAGCACAAAGGGTGCACTCTCGAGGTGAGGTGGGCAGGTCGACCACTGTGTGTGTGTTTGTGTGTGTGTGTGTCTCATATAGCTGATGCGCAGCACATCGGAGCCAGACGACAGACATGATCTCAACATTAAACAGCTGAACCTGTGAGTGAGTGCTGTTGGATGAGATTGGGGTTATTCTTCCATTATAAATTGTTTATCTCTCTCTTCCATCCCTGTGCTGCTACCTTTCTGCCTTATAGAATGCCACAGAGGTGTGCCAGATGTGACTGTAAAGGCACACCTCTGGGTTAGGATTTACCGCAGGCAAATGTGCTCACTCCTGAGGTGAGCAGATTACACTTAGAAATGTAATGTAGCCCAACTGTTTTATTTACCCACAATCCACTGGGGCTGTTTTACACCAGTATTCCATTATGTCTGGACCACGTCAGCAATGGTGAACTGACAGTTGCCATGTTCCATAGTGAACAAAGTGATTGTTGGCAACAGCTCATGCACTACTCTCAGCAGAATAAAAGCTTTTAGCACAGGCAAAGTGTATAGAATTTTGATCTAAGAAGCCATTTCAGTCCCATCTGTCAATGTCAGACATCACCCGATGGTTCCTTTTATTTTCCATGGCAGCAAACATCTGCAGTGCTGATGTGTCTTTGAGCAACACACATGGATTGGCACCGTTCTGCATTATGGTCAATACTCTACTGCAAACACTCATTATTATTCAGGAAAGTTCATTACTACCCAAGATGCTGCTGTGGCCCCTGCCATGATTGCAAAAGAACAAAGATTTACACTGAGCACCAACGGTGCATGAAATGCAGCTGCTGCAATGGGACTTTACGTAACTGTGTTCCAAAAACATCAGCACTCTCTGCTCACAGTTGCCTGCAGCAAACATTTGGTTATTGTGGACAGAAAATGTTTTCTTTAATGTAACAATTTGCAGTTTGATTGAAGGGATTTTTGGTTGTTGAGGTTTCACAGAAGATGAACAGAAAATTAAAACGATGCAGGCAGATTGCCAAAATCTGTGAGGCAGAGGCAGCAAAGGCATGCAGTACTAAGATTTAAGCAGCGGGTGGCAGTTTGTGTCACTGTTTATTAGAGGTAAGGAGACGCATTAACAAGCAATTAAAAAAATGAATAAAGATACATAGGGAGAGATGAAATGAAGACCAGGCAAGACAGCATCTAACTCACTATATAAAGCATATTTGCCAAAAAACATGAATATAAATTATTGTAATGATATCTTCAAAAAAACATTAATTTTGGTAAAATTGCACGTACCTCAAATATAGTCATTGGCTGGGCATTCTCTCTGAATGCGCAGCCTACCCTACAGCCTGGTTCCTATCGTCTTCGTCACATATGCCTCTTTTCTCCTGTGTCAGCTCATCTGCTCATGGTGCTCATTCAACAGTCCTCCAGTATTATATGATATTACTTTTGTTTAGTACCAAGGCCCATTCTAGTCTTAGCCTTATCAGCCCAGATGTTTTTGTGTTTCTAATCAGAGCTACGCTGAGATACAGAAAGTATGTGCATTTAAGTAAATGCATTTGTGAGGACAGTTTGATGGTTGTTGCTGGTAAAAAAATTACCCCAAACAACAACAACGTCAACAAAAAAAAGAGAACTGAAAGTTTTTTTTTCTTGCTCCCTGGCCTGTTTAAAAAGAAAAGAAAAGAAAAGAAAAAAAAAGCTAGTTCTCGATCGGTTTGTTTGCAGTATTATTGAACCATTGGTCAGAAGTTTGGAGGGTTTGCGGAGATTAAACAGCAGTGGAAAGTCTGGAAATAACCGCGGTCTCTGTTGGTGAAGATGGCTGACAATTTGTATGCCACATCAAGTTATAAAGATGCTCATATGGGTAATGAGTCGTAAAGAAAGAAAAAAAGAGTTTAGAAATTGAATTTCTCATAATAAAAAACCCCCACTTCTTGCAAAGAATGGAAAAGCCTTAAGGGTACATGCTGGCCAGCTGAAATCTATCCTTTTCTTGAGCTCTTCCACAGGAGCTTTGCTCTGGTGCAGATATCTGTGCTAAGAGTACAATACACAATGCTAGCTATGTCAGCTGGCATGCAGTGGTAAGAAGGACATTCTCCTTAACCTCCTCATTGCGCTAGTGTTCCTTTCTTCCTGCTGCCTCATCCTTTCTTCTTTGTGAGTAAGCAACAAACCTTGGCTCGGGCACTTGACTGCTGAGAAATCAATCCCCATCTCAGAGCAGGAGCTGGAACACAGACACAACTCTGCAGTTCCACAAACTGGGTTTGACAGAGATGGGAGCTGTGGTTTAAGCCAAACTGAGATGACACTCAACACTCCAAGCCTGGTTTCTGCCACCTCCAGCTGCGTGACTAGCTGTGGAAACGCTGTGGAGAAAAAGGCTTTCCCCAGGCTAAAAATACACATTAGTGTGTGGATCTGAGACCTCCATTGACAGGTGGCATGTGGAGGTTGTTTCGATGCCCCCTCGACCTGCTGTTGGATAACGGACGAGGACGCTGCTCGCTGCGGTTTTATGATCTGTAAACCCCCCCCCCAGAGGGCTCTTAACTGAACCTGATCTGATGCCTCCTTCAGCAGCGGGACTTGTTGAAAGGATTTTGTTGCAATCTTCTGTCTAAAACAGGGACACTAAGCATCTGATGAAAAGCAGCAGCCACTTTCCAGCCAGGGTCCTTGCCAATTTGATTTCTCCACTTCTTCTTATAAAAGGAGGCTCTGGAAATGACTGCGGGCTCTGAAAGTGTCTTTGTGGGGTTCACGTGTTCTCCACAGGTGATCCAGTTTCCTCCCACTGCCAAACACATGCACACCAGGCTGACTGGAGACGCCTCAGGGACTTAAGTGAATATTGAGCGCTGGTGTGTGGACTGGATGGATGGATTGGTGACCCGCCTCGGGTTTATTCCTGCCTCAGACCTGATTCATACTGGAACAGACTCCAACACCAGCAAGCCCCTGATGGGAATAAATACCAATTACCAGAATAAGCACTGAGCAATTGCTGTATGTGCAGAATCCCCCTCCATTCGGAAGCAGATAGGAACAGGGAAGATAAGAACGCATGCGG
>CAAE01014696.1:618898-637741 GCA_000180735.1 Tetraodon nigroviridis | reverse complement strand
GGTGTGTTTGTGATTTCTTTGATTTTGAAAGTCGGAAAAAATGTTCTCAATGGATTTGCCGAGAACGGCATGCATTTCTACCAGTGATAGCACGCCATGATATAAAAGAATCCTTCTCTGTGAAAACAAGTTTGACAGGAGTTTGTGTGATGGCGGCATCATGGAAGGTGAAGTGTGTGTCAAGGCACCCTCAGGACTGACGGTCGCTGCCCGTACAGGGACTTTTTTTTCTCCCCTGCTGTCAGCAACGTCAACCACATGGAAAAATAACTCACTGTACTCTCTGACGTCGTGCACTGAGGTAAAAAACCCGAGACGGCTTCACTTTAGCTCTGTCAGATACGTTCAACTTTCCAGTTTAGAATTAAATAATTTGGATGAAATTGTAATTTTTTATCTTCAAATGCCATAAAAGACTGTGTTTTCTGGGTAATCACTTATTTTATAAAAGATTTTAGTAATTGGAAATTCTAATGAAAATTCCTTGGATGAATTAGGTAATTGGATACATTTATTTTTGCTTGGCCAGAGAGCAATTACAAATAAACACGAGACAATAAAATAAAATGCTTAGAGGTGTGTAGATATATCCATACAGGCTTTTTAAGGTTTTTTTGACTAGAGAAAAAATTTTGCAACTATGAGCATCTATCTAAAGCTTCTCTATTTTCCGCGCAGCAGATTTGTCCTTTTCCGCCCATCTTTATCTAACTTCTCCGCCCGATAAGGCCAGATGACGCGATTTCGCTCTTGGCTGTTCAAAGACATCGTCATATCTGCACTCCTTGCCTTTGCTGTCTCTCTGTCTCTCCCTCACATGCAGAATTAATTGCCTGCTCTGATAATAATTTGTGAAACAGTCCTGCTCTTCACAAACGACAAGTGATGACTACTCTGGCATTCAGCGAGCTTTAAAACCTTTTGCAAACTTTGCTAGTGTAATCCTCGAAAGTTTGCCAGTTTACATACACCTATTTTTATATAGAGATTGTAGCATTTCTAAAAGCTTCCACAACCCCCTTTATTGCATCGTCTTAAACTAATATGTTTTTTTTTTCCAGAATATGCTAATCATTGAGCGCTAGGACAGAACCAAACAGGACAAAATCTGCTATTGTTGCAAACTGACTGAATCTGTGACAAATCTGTGTGTCTGCGTGGTGACACACACAGGGCTCATGCCTGTAAGTTCCAGAGCTCCACTGAAATGATGATGCAATGTTTGCCACCGTAGTTCACTCATCTTTTTTTCTCTCATCCTTCCAATCACTCCATTAAACATGGGGTCACTTTTCCAGCCGATTAGCTCAGGCCAGATTTCCATCAGGTGGCTGACATCTTCTCTCTCTTTGTGTGTGTGTGTGTGTGTGTGTGTGTGTGTGTGTGTGTGTGTGAGCAAGTGAGTGACAGCTACATTTGTCAGTTTTACACCAGTCTTGTGCTCAAAAGTGACGATGTAATGACAGAAGAAAGCCATGGTAGATAAATGAGCTGTGCACACACATGCACGCACACACACACACACACACACACACACACACACACACACACACAGCTGGGGTTAAGCAGCAGCCAGATTTTTTTGCTATAGTGTTTCTGGTGCAGCTGGTTGGCTGTAGTAGGTGTTGTTACTGAACAGCCCTTTGGGCCACAGTTGCCATGTCTCAGGTGTAAATGTGTGAACGGTGATAAATGCGGGTAGCTCATGACAAAACAGGCCAAAAGTGTATGAGGGGAGCAGCAAGGAAGCTGTGGGCTGCTGTGACTGCTGAGTAATGAAAGCAAAACATTCCAAAACTTCGTGTCACCTCTGGACCTTCTTGCAGCAAAGACATGTTGCAGCCCTTTAATCAGTGCATGTGCACAAGTAAAGGAGAGCAAGCTGAGTCCCTGCTGTGCTGTTATTCTTTTGAATGTCAGTGCTGATTCCTACCAGGTTTTTCCAGGTAAAAGTACAAGGTTGGTGGTTTCATGTGATTCATCAGGCCTAAACCTGTTAATACCTGGCATTAAAAATGTGTAGTTTGCCATCAGATTATGGTTAAATAACTCAATTTACTTCATGTACTGTTTTTCTTTGTCAAATTATCATAAAACAATGGGTTCAAAGGGTTAAGTAAGCAACAGTGCTGACAGTGACCAAAGGATCAAATCTGGATTTCAAAGTTCCTGACTCAGGGCAGGGGGCCGAGGCCATGGTATTATGTATTTGTAAATTTCAAAAATGTTTTTTTAGGAGTGAAGTCATCTGACATTTACGAATCAGCCAGCCATAGCAGATTATGCGTGTGTGCTAGTGTGTGTTCAGGGGCAGACAGAGGAGCCCAGAGGGCAGGCAGCTCAGACAGGGTCATTATTTACTGACACACAAACAAAAGAGGTGCCTTAACAGGGACTACAGTCGTACACACATGCACGCACGCACACACACACTTTCTTGGATAAATACAGAGTGTGTCAAGGCACAAAAAACTAGATTGTATTTGTTTCTGGAGTCATGACCACAACTTTTCAGGCATTTGCAGCCTTCACAGAGTGAATTCAAAATCCCAGCACCAGTACTTGTCTATAATGTGAATTTATTGTAAATGTCTAGAGTTAGTTAGGCTTTTTAAACACCAGATTCATGTAGACTGTTTTATAGTTTTATATAACAAAAAATATACAAAAGGGTGAGACATCTATTTAAAGGATGTAATAGAAGCCTACCTGATAAACACATTTAGTAAAGTGTAAATAGCTATCTTCTTTTCCTCACAGTAAGTTTTATTTTGAGACCACTCGTGTATGTTTTGGCTGAAATAAATCCATAATTCTGTGCAAAAGATGCATAAACAGCAACAGAAAGAAAAAAGGGCTAATTTCTATATCACATGAACAAACACTCATTCTCTTATAGGGTCAAAATAAAGTTTAAATTAAATGTATTATAATCTTTGAGAACAAATCTAATTGTCAGGGAGAGTATATTGTGATAAGCTAGCTGCACAGACAGCATTTCTGTTACTAAAACATTCCAAAAATCTCCTCTGTGCATCTTTGGAAGATGTTCTGAAATGTTATTGGTTAAAGAGTCTTATCCTTAGTCTGACTCCCTGACCAAATCCCCCCAAAGAAACTTGCATGCTAAACTGGCAAACACACGCACACACATGCAAACAAACAGATGCTGCTGGAGGCGGTGGTTGATGTACACCACTCTGTGATCGCAAGCCAAAGGAGTAGGATGGAAACAGAGGGAGAAAGAAGCCCAGAGAGTCAGCAGGGCTGAAATTACAGCCCTGTCACACCAAATCAGTGCCAATGACGTATGTGTGTGTGTGTGTGTGTGTCTGCATGTGTGTTGTGTGCTTTACGCATGTGAAAAAGGAAGTGTTGTGTTTGGCCCTGCCTCAAGACATCAAGAGAAAATAAACAAACCATACACACATGAATACTGTACACACGCTGGTATCTGAGTTTGATGATGAACCCACACACACACAAACACACAGAGTTACCTCATGTAAACCATCCATCCATCATTTTCACTTATTGGTGGAGAGTGTCAACAGGAAGCAAGGCTGGTTATCCTGAGGGATCCTGGAGTGTTTACAGGCTTGAGGAGCTTTAAAGTATAACAGTGATATTCTGACTCGACATCCTCTTTGCTGGATCTTTTACCCCTCAGATGTCTGTTAAAGACTTTACAGCTCAAGAAAGCTCTCTTCTGAATTGGTTGCTAGTTGGTTGATATTTCAACAATAGATGAAAAAGTTTGCTTTCAAAAAACAAAATCAAAGCTGACTTAGCAAAGCAAGTATGCTGACAACCAATTGCAAATTGGCTATTTGCGTAAGCTTTGACGTATGCCTATGCACAGAGCTCAACCCTAAACTCAAAGCCTGTTGGATAAACCCAAAGTGTAAAATGGCAGCCATGCTCCAGAACAGCTGCTGTTTCAGCCAACTGTTAGCACATCACTGATGAGGCTGCACTAAACGCTAACTGCTTGTGAAGGAATCCAAAAGGCTTTATTGCAAATTCCCAGCAATTTCTTTGCTGATAGAGCTTATTGTATTTAAAAAAAAAAAGGCTAATAGGAAATGATAATCTGCTGAAGTCGAATTGGACGGTTAATGTTCTATGAAACTTAAGTGTGTGCACAAGTACGCATTTGGAGCAAATGTGTTCATAGAACTCCATATGTGTGAACAGTTGGTTGATGTCAGACATTAGCACCTCTTGAAGCATGTCCTAGTTTGCATTATAGAAAGGCTCTTCTCTCTATCTCTCTCATTCTTTGTTGTTTGATTTATTTTTTTAGTCACTCAAATTCTGTATTGCTGAAGTGTACTTTTTAATGAAGGTGTCACTTAATAAAGCTCTGCAAAGAAAAGGATTCCAGCACCTGCTGTCCTAATTTCGTATTGGAATATATGCAATGACCTTGTTTTATCACTGTATTGGCATCTGCTTTATCTTTACTTTGGGGTCACAGTGTGGTCACCTCCCTTTGGAGGACAGAGATAGGACGATAGTCAAGCAGTTCGGTCAGAAGTAAAGGACCACACATGAGGAACACACGGACGGAAGAGGTGTCAGAGCAACCACGCTGCCTTGGGCATTTGGAGGTCCGGGATCTCAACATGTCCTGGCACCTTGGACTCAAACTGAAACTCCTCAGGCTCAAAAGCAGCCGGTCAGATGTGGGATTCTAACCCACACCTACTGACCTGAACACAACGCCTTGGACCACTCGGTCATTCTGATACGTGTGACTGACCTTTATCATTGAGAGGACTCTTTTTTGTCATGACTGGTGTGTCTGCTGGTACTGTTGCACATGTAGTTTAGAGGCAGAAAATGAATAAATACTGGGGAAAAGAGCTTAAAAATTGTCTTTAAAGTCCAATCACATGTGTGTGTTCAGTGTGAACTTCTGGTCAATAAAATCCAGACTGACAGTTACCTCTGCTTTGAGTAAAAGAAAAAAAGCCTGGCACCGCTCACCCCCGTGGGAAATCCCCTCGCTCTAACCCTGAAAACGGAGTAGACGCCTTTCCATTCATCTGCCTGTTTTCTCCCTTCTTCTTTGTCCTTTTTCATTTACAATCTCTCCCTCTCTTTCTTTCTCTCTCCTCTGCTCTCCTGTAGCACCTGTAATTTGTGCTAATCAGATCCTAATAGGAAAAAGCTTGCAGATGTCAGCACTGGTTAATTAATCCTCTCCTCTCTCTTCTCGCTCTACTGTTTTGTTCTCTGTCTGTCGCTCATGAAAAGACACAGAAACAGCCAATTATTTAATAGTAGGTAATAAAAGTATTCATTAGAGGATAATTATGCAGCCTGTGAGACACTGACAATTAGTAAATACTCATTAATATGGCTACATAATAAAGATTTTCTAGTATGAGCTTGTATCTGATATCTAATTAGATATGAGCCATGTCTTTGAATATGAGTAAAGCTGATATCTGCCAGTTTAATGACTGATAAAATTTTCATTTCAACAGCGTTCCAAGGCGATTGCACTTTTCATTCAGCACATCTGGGCTGAACTGCACAACAAAATGCCAGAGTGCATTATGGTAATTCAGAAAAAAATTGAATTCTGATGCTCGCCAAAGAATTTCTGATGACCAAACAAACTTTTGATCTGAAATCCGGCTTGATTTATAGACGATCTGATGTGATATACATCCAATGTTTTATTTTTTTAATGAGTTGGGAAGGAAAGCATGGTAAATTTAATAATTGTGCAAAAAAAAATTACAGGTAACAATATTCCCAGCGGGATAATCTGCTTTAGTTGGCAAAACAGTGAATATTGCAGCTGCCTGCTCAGATCTCTCTAAAAGGTGTTGTTCAGTAAGAACCACTGTTGTGTCTCTCCGCCATCAGACTTATAGAGAGCCTTCATCCCTGAGGCGTCTGGATGAGACGTCCACCTGACCTGGCTTAACTCAGGCGAGGAATCAATGACACTTCTCTAAGCTCCCTCTACACGTTGGGGCTAGTCATGGTTACTAAGAGGCTGCCAGAGACCGCCAACATGAAAATGCATGCAGTTCACTTTAGCCTGTGGTAGCTCTATTTGCATCACTATTTCAGGGTAGCTCATCATTTATGAAGATCTATGAGCTGATTTTACATTTTTGCTAGCAACATTTAGACCGCTGTAGCACATAAAAACAAATCAAACCAACAGACCACCCAAGCAAACATATTCAGAGACTGATTGTGTCTTTAGATGCATCAGATTTTCTTGTTAGCTTCAGATGTTAGCATTGTCTGCAATTGCAGAACACCCCAGAGCAACAGCTCACGATGATCAAAATGATGCACAGACTGAAATAAATAAAAAAAGGACAATTAAATTGAATTTCAGCATTGCTTTGTTATCCAGCCAATCATTTTTGAGCTGAATGCTTGTGCTTGCTACAACTTGAAATGTTAATGAGATGGTGTGAAGCTTTGGTCTGACCCCTTCAATCCAGCCGTATAATTGCCCACAGAGGATACTCCACCAGTAGTGTGCATACAAAACCAACAGAGCCAAGTTAAAATAGGAATGAATCACATCTTTTAAAAGTGAAATGTTAAAAAAAAAAAAAGGACTTGTGTATTATGATGACTTTCTTTCACTTTCATGCATTGTTCGATTTCATTTCCACCCGTTTTCTTACTGTTGCTTAGTTAGAAAATGCAAATTCCCAGATTCCCAGACTGATTCCCCCAATTTTGGGTTCTAAGAACCCTTGCATGGCAGATCGGAGGCCAAAAAAAGGACACGAATAGACTATAAAAGACTCACGTGAACTGGTGTTGATGAGGATGATGAAACAGGAAGATGT
This sequence comes from Tetraodon nigroviridis, assembly GCA_000180735.1. Lineage (NCBI taxonomy): Eukaryota > Metazoa > Chordata > Actinopteri > Tetraodontiformes > Tetraodontidae > Tetraodon > Tetraodon nigroviridis. The sequence goes on along the minus strand of CAAE01014696.1, from coordinate 630,905 downwards.
GCTTTGATAGAATGGTGGGCCTTTACAGGGCCTGTAAGGACAAATAAAGAATCGGCACGCCAACTTTTTCTGGATTGTGATAGGTTTTTCTATTTGAATTGTAATTATCATCAGTTTTTGTTTCGAGAGGTGTAACAAGCACTTGACATTTTTTAGATTTCGCTCCTGAGAAGAAAGCCTTTTGGATTACCTGAGTTCCTCTTCTTTTTCAGCACAAAGAATCAAAGATTTTGAAAGTGTTCAAAATCTAGCTCCCCGGGTCCTGTTGGAGATGAAGGGGTTTGGGCTCACATAGTCCTCTGCAGGGCTATGTGACCATGGTGGTCCCACCTCTCTCAGGTTCATTTACTGTCATTAACCAAAAAATAGCCCAGGTAGAATGATTTGAAGAGACAAGAATCGCTTAGAAGCTGCTAAAAGCGCTGCCTTATCTCCACAGCTGATGCTTGTGAACGAAGCTGGTCAGAAAATGAATTTGGTCCCAGAGCTCCCCGTTTCCTATCGCTTCAGCTCCAGCCTGCTCACGCCACGGCCTCTCAGGACATGCAGTCTAAAAGCCATTTTCAGGTCCGCTGAGGGCACCGTTTCCTCTCGAACAGAAACTTCGCGGTCATTTGTTGTGTGTGCAGCCGGCTGTTTGTGCATTTGGGAGAAGTGCTGCTGAGCCTAAGTGACAACTGTGTCCAGAATGTCAAGTAAAGTGTCGCAGGTGCAAAACCTTAGGGTCAGTCAGCCATCTGCTGTTGTACCTCGTGTACATCCATGTGTGTGTTTGTGTGTTATAGATGTGTCTGACTAAATAATGCTGACAGGTTTATTCCTTGACTGTAACAGCATAATCAGCTATTACAGCATAATGGCCAATAGTTCTGAATGGGATCTTAACGTCTGTGCTTGTGTTCCTTCCTGCTATAATAAAGCTAAATGGCAGAAAGGAGTCTAAAGCGCTTTTACAGTTTGAGCTTAGGCCCTCACACAGGTTAGGAAACTGCCACTGGTACTTCCCAGGACGCAGATTTCCACACTTAGTCTACACTAGTACTGGTGCTCCCTGGGCTTGATGTGTTATAGGCCAGATTATTACAATTCCCATTATGTTTATTATTATTAGTATTACTGGCTATGACATTACAGCTAGTTAGAGCTTTGGCCTTTGGATGTAAATGAGTATCTCTGCCTTTATGGGACCCCTCAGCTGTAGTTGGTTAGCTTTTGCAATAATGCTCACAATAACAAAGCCTCTATTAAATAAAGACGTAATTGTCTGTTTCCTCGCTGACCTTTTCTTTTCTCGTCAGTTACCAATCATGCCGGCGAGCGCGAGTAAAAACAAGCCAGATGGAGACAGGGGCACAAAAAAAGCATGCAAATAAAGACCTGGGCATCCTTTTTCTTTGCAAGAGTTCCCTCTGTGGCTCTGTGTCTGCTTTTGTCTTCCTCCAGTATACAGATCTGTCGATTTGGGGTCCTCGCAGAACAGTAAGATCATCCGCTTCAGAGCCATGTGTTCATACAATTACGCCAAAGAAAGAGGAAGGAGTAGAAACGTCTGTCTGTCTGTTTGAGATGCTTTAGGAGATAACAGAGTTGATGATGAAGGGATGCAAGCACCCACAGTCCACTGTGTTCTGTGTGTTCTGTCCATGGCAGCCTTCCATTGGTGTAAAAGAGAGGAGCACTTTGACATCACAGGGTCATCGCTACAGAAGGGCGAGGTCAGCCCCTGTCCTTTTTGATGTCCATCACTCCCCTGAATCTGTCATGGTTTGTGTCCTCTGCCGTTTGCTTGTGTTATATCTTACTTTTCTTCCTGTCTGAGGGGTTTCCTGTCGGGGTGATTTCAGGGTGTTTCCAGCTCCTCCTCCAGCGGGTTAGCACACAGTTGCTGCAGCCATAGCCTCAGCATGAGTTTGCCATGACAAAAAGGCCATCGTTAAAATGGTAATACCATGGTGATAACATGATGGTATCCATTGTCATCCAAACATCCCACTAGTGACCTATTTCTTAACAACTATCCTAAGAATAGAGCAGAAAACAGCGATTTGATTAAACAAGATAAAAAATTCCAGTGTTTGACGTTATTCCACATACTGGCAGTAAAAGTACATATTTTCTGTTTTTTTTGGTATTCCTTTTGTATATATAGTCACGTTTATAGAGGGTTTGTTTTAGAAATGTATTCATATAGCATTTCACTTCATATTACGCTGAGAACTTTTGTTCTCAGATAGAAAAAAACAAAAAACCAAAAAAACAACCCCCCCCCATCCCCCCACCCCCCCCAAAAAAACAACTAACCTGTGGTGCCATTTCCAGAGGGGTGTATTTCAATGGTCACAGTTCATTAGGATTAAAGAGAAGAGGCCCGGCTCTGCAAATGAATCATCGAAGATTGTTTTGAAAAACTCCATCTCTTCCCCTGCACTATAATGAACATAATTTAGAGCAATTTGTATGATAAATCTTGGCGTCTTTTCCCACCTAATGTCTGTTGTCAAGGTTTCCTGGATGCAGGTTATAGAGAGGACGGGATGACAGTACTGGCATAAATCAGGCGCTGAGGATGAAGTGCAGTATTCTTCCTCTTCTTCTCCGTCACATTCTGCAGGTCACATTCTTCCTGCAGCAAACGGTTTAGTTTCTGTTTTACTACGCACAAACTGACAGATTCGGGGTTTGTGTCAACGGAGGGGCCCCTTGTCATCAGTGTGTTGTCTCTTTCCATGCGTAATTCAGGTGGTAAAAATCATCTGCCCTTTAGAAGTGGCTGCTATTGATGTTCAGTGTGTGTGAGTGTGAGAGGTGCTGTTTAACTGCTTGCCGTATTACCCTCCTGCAGTGTGTGTGTGTATGTGCCGTTGAAGCTACTGATTGATTGTTCCTGTGAACATCTCTGTTCCGGCTGTGGCTCGTCCAACGGCCCTGATCACGAGTATGCATCCTTCTCTGGACAAAGGACGCTCAACCCCTTAGGCTTCCAAAACCCAAATGTGAACCTTTCAAACGTAACCTGGAACGTCAGTGAGCGGAGCGGATTGACAGCAGAACTGACAGAAGAAAACAATCAGTATGACAGACAAAGGGGAAGAGAGAGGAGGGGGAGGAGAGAAGCAAAGATCTAAAACAAAGTTTGTTCATGGCTGTTTGGAATGTGAGCTGTGATCTGCTGAACACACCTTCACAACACCGCAGCGCTAATGACCACAGTTCTGCTGGAAATGTTCACACGTCAGCAAAAGAGGAGCGCCTTCCTGATTTATGCTGGCAGAGTCTTCCCAGAAAGCTAAATAAGATAATAGGCGACTGGTGTTTTGTTCATGATGTTTAGGGTAAATTAGTGATCACCCAAATAGAACGAGTTAGCTAAATGTCTTTACATTTTTTTTTATACTAAATGTTCCCAGATTTATAGGCAACTTTGGCTTTTTGATTGGATCGCCCACACTGTCATTTATAACATATTTTTAAAAAGTAGCAAATGCAAACAAAATGATTAGAAATAAGTATATAAAACTCATCTAAATCTTTTGCTGTTTGCCTCCATCAGCCTTTGTTAGTGTTATACCACCTCTTAAATTTGGGTTCTCCTGACTTTATCATCCTTGTTTACCTCCTCTGCTCTCACTTTCTCTTCCCCCTGGCAATGTTTCCACAGTTTCTCTCCTGCCTCTCCCCTCGTTTTTCAGGTTTGTATCTTTTCATCTCTGTTGTTTCAAGCTCAATGACCGTCCCCCTGTCTCCCTTTCCCCTGTGACACACTGCTGCTCAGACCATATTTAAAGTGTTTAAACTTTATAAAAGTTGAACTGATTGGTCAAGGCACACACACACACACACACACACACACACACAGACACACACACACACACAGGACTCTGCTGTCTTCTGCCTAACTTACCTAAAAACGACTGTGGCTGGAGGCAGGAAGCTGAGCCTCGTGTTATTATGGTTGGATGAAGAGAAAACACGGAAACAGATGACGACAATAGAAATGATTTCGCTTTTTGTCCACAGATTGGACAGAAATGAAGGAATTCTAAATCGCATCTTCTTCTTTATTGTTCTTTTTCAACAATAGGAGTAGAAGGATGCAGGAAAGTGGGAGGGTTAAGGGTAAAAGGCAGCAAGGTGGAAGACAAGGCTGTGTATTCCACCCGACAAACACCTTCTCCATCTCTCACCCTCTGTTTTCTCCTTCTCCTCCCTCTTGTTATTCTGGCCCTTTGTTGATGAGGAATTCCAGAGACAGAACTTTCATTGTGACAGCCGAGTTTTCTGAAACGTTCTCCCTGCAGACATCTGCACTGCTTCAGCGTTGGACGTGTTTAAAAGACGCCTCACACACCATCTGTTTTCCTCAGCCTGCAACCCTTGCTGACTTTGCTCACTTCTGTTACGTGCCTGCTGTGCATGTTAAGTGTTCTCGGCTAACTCAAAAGACGCAACAGAAATTTAAATGATATTATGCAAACTATATTTTTTATAGTTACTCATACTTATATAAATACGATTAAAAAAAAGTTTAAAAACTTTGGGATTATTTTTAACTTTACAAATCAAAATCTGATTCCTCAGACATGCCATTTACTTTCCTCAAGCGTGCCTGCTCATCATTTGGTGTTGTCACTGCAGATCTCAGCTGTTCTTTATCAGCAGGTCCCATCTCTGCAAGAACGACATACGCTCAGTTAGCCTGAAATCTAATTTCAAATCCAGACAGATGGCATCCTGCATTAAACCAAGTCCTCGTGCTCATGTCCAAAATCTGACAATATGGTTTTGGAAATGACAAAACAACAACAAAAACAACAACAAAAACAACAACAAAATTACTCTGTCAGAGAACAACACACACACAAAGACACACACACTTGGCCTCTGTTCTTCTGGTTAGCATACCACAGACTCCAGGCTCCAGGACAAGCTAGCCTTTAATCAGCATCCCTACAGGGAGCAGTGCATAATAAGCTATGATGTTTTTCCATTTATTTTAAATATATTTAACAGATTATATCAGCTGTTAATATTCATTCATCTTGTCTGAACACCCTAGTCAGAATCTTTAATGTCTGCTGCTCTTAAGAGTTCTTGTTTACCTCTAAATAAACTCACCCAGACATACTTGCAGGTAGACACACCCAGAAGCATGAATGTCTTAAAACAGACAGAATGATTATGCATGACCTCTCCAAATACCAGCAAAATGCCAACAAGCAGCAGAGAGGAGCCTGGGCAGCACAAATGGAACTTAGTACAATCAGGGCCGACTGTACCGGCGTCGAAGCTCACCACAGCACAATGCTTCCAGCGTTTGTATGTCTGCAGTGTGTTGAATTAAAAAAAAAAAAAAAAGATAGCAATTTCCATTATTGGTTGTCACAAATGCACGTGTGTGAAGGTGAAAGCCCCTCAAAGATTCTAACTATTATTTTTTCATTGAAATGAGGAAAAGGTAGAAAAGAGAATAAATAATAAACATGTACCGTCTTCCCACAACCACCAAACCGTCCGTGCTTTTAGCCCTTTGCCTCTTGTCTAATTTTTGTGTTTTAATCACAGTGAGTCGAGTCAGCGTCTGACACTGTCACTGAACCCTAATGTCTCTCGCTCACATGCACACACGCATGGGTGTATGCCTTATGTAACTCAAATTTATGCCTCGGAGCGCTACCGGCGTCTCAGTAACTCGTTTTTCCTCTTCCATGTGTTTGTGGAGCAGACCGTGTTTGTGTGTGAGGCTGTCAGAGTGTGTGTACGAAGAGGCCCAGCGGTGGACATGCAGCCGAGTTGGCGCTGTTACAGCGCAGCATCCCACTGATGCAGTGTTGTTTTAAACTACCCTAATGCTGAACTCCGTGTCCCTACATAACCGTTTTGATGAGGAAGTGAAAGGTGATAAATTCCTGGTTTGTCAGACCAGAACAATCAAAGACCTGACATCAATCAAGTAAAAAAAATGTATGGCATAGTTTGTAAAGTGGAGCTGAAACCCGGTCAAGCCTGAAGTGGCTAGCTTCATCTCACTGCCTCTGCTCATGTCCCATGATGCACTGGTCCCTGTGGGCAACTACTCATATCAGCCAGCTCACCCAACTGACATCAGCACAGCTGTGCACCGAGAGTCTGTGATGAGGAAACCTGATTTCATTCATTCCTTTGCTAGAACAAGTGATTCAGTATGAATCTCTGTAATTGTTTGTTATTGATACAGAGGTAGGATTCACCAGAGCCCCAGATTACACTCACCACTGTGTCACCATTGTGGTGCAGATTTCAGGCAGCTCTGGTTCATGGTGAAGGTTTTACCAAGACCGCTGCTTTAACTAATCACCAGGGATGCTCATGTTGGACAAGTTCATAATAAACAGGTGGAATGAGCCACATATGTGGTTTAAGCAAGAATTTCCCGCAAACAGGTTGCGGTTGAGTCGTTGACCCATAATGTCTGATTATGTCTGAACGAGACCACAGTCTTTGCTCTAAACACTACAGTGGTTGGTTGAGACCCTGACTCCAAATTAAAATTTGATTTGTTGTAATATTTTAAGAGAAAATTGAAGGGAAAGGCAAATCATAAATGTTAAGGACAGAAAGAGTTGTGACAGCAATGAACAGCTCAAGACAAATCTGAACAAAACCAGTTCATTCTGTGGATGCAAACAGAGTAATAAAACCCCACTCTGTGGTCATCAGTGTTCATTGATCTATTGCACACATTATACATTTGTCCAGACAGTTGATATAATTGATTGGTGGTGAGAGTAAAAAAACATGACAACGCAGGAGAGTCATTTAGAAAAAACAGATTGTCCAAAATTTGGACTGAAGGTGAAACTCAAGAACTGACAAAGAGCACGTTCAGGTTGCTGCGTACTGTTGCTGCAGGACAGGGCAGTGACCAGGAGGCTGTGCTCTGTATGCAAATCCCGTTTCCCGAGCAACTAAACCCAGCTATAAATATTAAGGACAGCTCTCATTTTCCCCAGGTTGTTTTTGAGCTCCTGTGATTCTTTCTTTGGATCTGAACATTTTTCATTTTCATACTTTAGTTGTATCTAATGACACAGTTTCTGACTGTTGCCCAACCAGGTGCACCTAAAACTAGATGGAAGCAAGACGAGACAGCAAAGATCACCTGACTGAAATAATATCAGGTGCAATAGCATTAGAGCACATACGCTCCATTGCACAGAAGCATATATGTTCACAGGTTGGAACACAATCGTACATACGGTAACTTATAGTAGGTTGTGTCCTTGATGCAGACCCAAAGAGCTATTTTAAGTGTCCCACTTAGGCAGTGAGGCAGCTAAAATCCATACATCCTTCTGTGGCACTGAGATTTACGAGCACTAATTTTACAAGCTCATGCATATCCGTGTTAGCTAAGATCACACGCTCTGGGCGTGTACTTTCTGCCTATTTTTGTTTCACTAATCAAATAATGAGGTGACAAAGGACTGTAACCCAGCAAAACTGAGTTGACCTTGAACCTTAAATTCTTTAAGAAGGCATCACATCGTCTCTGTCACCAAGAGGAGCTGGTCAGACACATGCTTATTAGCACACACATCCTCACATTTCTATCTTTGTGAGGACGTTCACAGGTTATACTACCCAGCCCCTTACTCCGAAATGTAACCATCCCAACTCAAGCCCTAACCTTAACTCTAGTTTAAACCCAAGCCTAACCTTAACCTAAAACCATGTCTTAACCTTTAAACAGACTTTTAAAGTAGGTGGGAAATGTCCTCACTTCCTAAAAATGTCCTCACAATGTTAGGAAGATGCATAATATAGTATTTACTATGCAGTGTATCTACACACATACAAACATACTCATATCATTAGTAATTGCTGATGAGATAAGAGGATAATTTATAATGACAAGGCAAGTCTGTGTTAATACAGTTATCATTGAGGGTTGTCAGGCATGGCGGAGCTGGATTAAATCAGCCTTGTTCATCTGCCAATACAGACCTTTTTTCATTTACTGTATCACATTCAATGCAATCAAAATGAGGAGTAAGGAGTCATTTAACCAAAAAGATGAGGGTCAGCAATAGTAGCAACTTGTAACACCACTCTTTCAGTGTCTGGTTGTGTTTTTACCAGCTAACACAAGACTACAACTGTACAGTGAGAAATGAGACCCCTGGCCAATGTGCGAGCCGCACAATTGAGCCTTTTATTAAGAGTTCAATCAGGCTTAACACCAAACGGAAATTAGAAAATGGGAGCAAACAAGGTCTGCGAGTGCAGAAGGCCATGACTGAGAGTAAGCCCATTCTAGCTTCCGGTGTGTCCATCATGTAAAAAACACCAAACCTATACAAACACAATTTTATGCAGCACATATGCATTTACTCCCACAGGATTTGAACTTATGTGAGCTTAAAACCCTAGAGTGACCTTTACAGGAATAACACCCCCACCACACACTCAAAAAAAAAGAGATGTTAAAATAAAAGGAAGGGCATTTTCATTCTCTATTTTTTTTAACTCTCCATCTCTTCAATTAATGATAAAAGGCAGCCAGCAAGGTAAACTCATGCAGATAGGCAGCAGGCAGGTGCATGGGCATGTGAATTATTCAGGGTGTGCGCAGTAAATTGGTGATGGGGGGAGATTCTGTTGTTTTCATAAAGGAAGCACATTTGCCCTTTTTGTCCTCCCTCTTCTCAACATAACAAAGATAGTAGAAGACAGCTTAGGTAGTAAACGAGGAGGGAATGAGGAACAGAAAGCATCAGGTGAGGGAGCGAACCAGTGGAAGGAGAGATTAAAGAGAAGCAGATGAACTTAGAAAAAGCGAAAGAGAAAGAAAAAGAGAGGGAGGGAGAGAGAGAGAGAGGAGAGAAGGTGAAAGCTGAGAACAAAGGTGTCAGGAGACATACACTGAATAAAGTAAAGCATGTTTTGTGTGTCCACGAACATGACTGAGGATACATCTGCCAACAATTGCGTGCAAGGCCTCCCTTTGATGCAACGTGCACGTGTGTGCTTGTGTGTGTGTGTTAGTGACACATGGTGGCACCGTGTGGCTTCTACCAGGCTTGATCTCATTGTGTCAGATGTGATGCTTTGACTAATCACTCTGAAAGAGTCAACTCAGCAAACAGTTGGGGACACTAGAGCTGCTACGCGCACAACGCAAGCTGCACGTGTGCATGTGGGAAAGTATGGACTGAGCATCCAGAAGCCACAGCTTGAGTTTCTCCAGTCAATTCTGATAAAACACAAAAATAGGGCCGCCAAGCCGGCACATTGCTTTGGGCCTGTAGCCCCGATGTAGCCATAATGCAGTTCTGGGGCTTCTGACCAGAGATTTACTGATTACACAGGCATCGATTGTTTACCGCTGGTCAAACGCTGCAGTACAACGAAGGCTGGCACAAGCAACATTCCTGGTGCAATCTAAAATGTAAAAAAAATAATCTGAAACTCTTCACTGAACTCTGAGTGACTGAATCCTGATTACAGGCTACATAAGCAGTATGACCTTTTACCTATGGCAACCTCTACTGGTCTGCACTCTGATCAATATAGCAAGTGCTTAAAGCGTATGTGTGTGGTGTTAAATTTTCATATGATGGGTGCCACAGATCACGGTTGACAAATTACATTGTGGTTAGCCGACCAAAGCAAGACATTTTACATTAACACACACACATGCACGCATGCACATGTGCACACACATACACACAGTTCTGCAGTCACAAGATGCAAAAACAGCTCCTCTAAATCAGGTTTTACTCCTTTACAAAGACTCAACATCATTATATATTTCCCAGCTGTCAGCGCACAGTAGAAGGCGTTTCTATTATGTATGGAGCGTTGTTGTGTGTTACATGCTAATCTGTTGTCTAGTCTCACATTACATCATCCCACAGCAGGAAAGTCACGAGTGCTGCTGCAGATGCAGATTTTTAGGTTGATGTGCACTGCACATTGCTGCCCAAGGGGGGCAGTGCAAGCCATGCATTTCTGCTGCTGGAGCAGAGGCGTGTGTTGAGTGAACTATACACTGAAACAAAATGAAGTTAAACTATATTTGTGACGTCAGAAGGATCTGAGTGCTTATCCATCAGAACTGTTCTTTTAGGTCTCACATTTTTGGAAATGTGAGACAGCTCAAGTAAAAGGAACCAAAGTATGGCACAGACACAATAATCGTGTGCTCAGCAAACCATTCATGGAGGATGAGGTCTACCTCTGTGCTAAGAAGCTGAACATTAGATGTTAAGGATGTACAAAGGAAGCCATCTTTGCTGGTATTCCGTCACCTGTGTAAGAAAAGGTCGCGTCAGAGTGCCTAAAAAAAGCAAGTAACGTGTAAAAAGAAATGGCACGAGTAAGAACACGTCATCCACACAGTAAACACGGCTGTCAGCACTGCAGGAACGTGTGGACGACAGACAGGCACCAGGGACCAGACCACCCTTTTTCCTCCTGCTTTTCCATTCCTCCTCTTTCCTGATGTCCTATTTCTTTTGTCTTTACCCTCACTTTGATTTATTCCATTTACCCTCATTCACGACGGCCACACGGCTGAGCATCAAGAACAGTTTGTCACTTCCGTTTAGCCCCTCTGCACAAAAGCAGACGGGGGGGGAGCGCTGACCTTCTGGAAGGCGAAAGGCTCCTGCATCTTAAACAGCGCGTGTTCAGCAGACGAATAGCTCTGTTTCGCTACAGACAGTGTTGCTGCATGTTCGTTTAACAAGACATCACCAAAAAAACAAACAAAAAACCCCAACAAAAACCCATCTGCAAAGTGGGCAGAAATTACCTTTTCAAACAAAGCTAAAGTAAAGGCGAGGTGAGCACTACAACTGTTAAGGGCAACCACAGAGCACAAACTGACATGACGTCAGACTCCTTGAATTATAGAGACAGTTTCATAATTAATAAAGGGGAACGTGTTGTAAACATGGTTGCCTGCATGGGAATTGAACTGGCAACTGGCTTGAATCTACACAAGCACTATGACAACAAATTCAGTCTAAAAAGAACTACAAATATTCACCATTACCTAAGTCGTGTCCTTGGAAAATGGTCTCACCCGTACGAAACAGCCAACTGCTACATGGGATTATCGCTGCACTGACTCATCATCGATATCACTGATAAATCAGCGAAAGAGGATCTTTTTTGGATCACTTTACATCGGCAGATGTGTGACAGGTAAATATCCAATCATAACTATAAAAAATTGCTTCGAAATGCAGTATTGTGGTATGTTCCTCTTTTAAACACAATATAGATATAATAACTCATCATGTAAACATTTGGGGGCCAAACATACAGCAAACAAAGGAGGGTTACCTTAGTTAAAATAACTGATGACAGTGACAGGCTAACATGCAACTTAAAAAAAAATCACCTGTAGAGCCTTCTTCTCTGTCTCTTTTGAATAATTCTTTACTTTGTTGTTATAAGAACCTGCCACCTATGTACTGGCATAGCTATTATTAGTTAAAAACACCAGCGGGATACCTGTTCTAAACCAGACCAAACTTTATTAACATGTTCCAAGCTAATTATTAATCCCCTGTACCCTGGCTCTATGAGCGACATTTATCACAACTAACTTGCTCCCTGGGTCATATCTGATCTTTTCCATTTAAACCTGTGTTCGTCCGTTTTCCTGACTGTCCTGTGGGGTCGTTCTGTCTCTTTCCGCTTCTCCACCCCCTCCACGTCTTTGCAACCATGCTGTGAGTAATATGTTCACTCCAAACAACACCCAACGTCCTGAAGGTCAATCAGAGTCTGGTGGATCTCGTTTGATGTCCAAGACTTGACAGACAAACCCTCAATTGAATTTCTCAGTAATTTTGGCAAATTGCATTGCTCATTAAACTCAGCCTAATGCCACCATCTTTCTCTGATTCTGAGCTTCTATAGAGGATAAATATGCAAAAATAAGAAATTACAACATGCTAAGATTTGGTTTCAACAAACTTCCATACAAATCTGTGTAGCTATTTTATTGTTGAGC
>CAAE01014696.1:557570-572482 GCA_000180735.1 Tetraodon nigroviridis | reverse complement strand
AGAAATTGTTTTAGAAAACTTTAAACTGTTTGCAATTACACATTTGAAGTTTACATCAGCCAGTATATAAAAAAAACATTCTTAAGAGCCAGACTGCTTAGGTTTAAGATACCCTTTTCTTTTAGAATGCTATAATGCACGGAGACAGATGTTGAATGGCACAAATCATTTGTGCCTCCTACTGCTTACTTCAAATGCCAAGAGAGTATATAGAAGAGTAACCGAATATTTTGCTTAATTTCCTCATCTCATCTCATCTCATCTCACCCCCCCCCCCCCCACCTTGTCTGTTCTCCTTCTCATGTCATTTTTCTCTTTTTGCCTCAGCCGGACACCAGTCTGGCCCACATCTGTCCGTCTGGTGTCTCGGCCCCTCACCGTTCTTCAGTGGGCCTCCTGCCAGTTGGCTTCAGCCCTTAATACGACCCTCCTCCTTCCCTCTTTCTGCCTGTTGTCAAAACTCTCCCCATCAGTCTGGAAGGCTGGCCTGTCCCAATCTATCTCTCCTCAGGAACCCTCTACCCTTTTGCTTTTGATTTTTATTGCTCTTCATTTAGGTTGACCTTTTCTGTAAATCTTTTAGCTCTTCGTCCTTCAGATACATGTCTATCATTTTACTTGCATCTTTATTTATCTAATCTTCCTTATTTTTATTCGTTCACTCATACCTTGTAGCTGTAATAACCTCCTAATGGCACACATCTATGGGAAAATTGAATAGACATTCTGTTATCCAGGGCATATACTAAATGGTTTTTACATTTCATGTTAAGGCAGGACCACAGTTTTGGAATTAATGGATTTCTTGCCTTCTATAATATTCCTGCTGTGGCCAGCGTGCTAATTTAGGTTACTCTCTTAAATTTTCAGCATTATTTTTTATAAGATGCCATTTTAAATTACTGCAAAAGAAGGAACTGGAGAGCTTGAGTACATATTATAGATTATATAATGATTAAAACACTACTCAAGTACAATCAACCTCTGACTCCATTATAACCCTTCCCTTACTGCTACCCTTATTAAAATACTTGCCTCTGAAATGTTAAAATACCTCACAGTGCAGTTAGCCACCAGCTAATGCAGTCCAGCCTGCACATTTAGGGCACTAAGGCAACTATAAAAACATGTTTTATCCAAAGTGCAGACGGGTGAAGAGAGGAGACCAAAGCAGTGCAAAAGTGGAGAATATTGTTTACCTTTCAAAACATTCTAGTTACCTTGTTGTCGGACAGTCCAGTGACCTGGTCAACAAACTCTTCCTGGATCATGAAGGCGGCCAGGTTGGCAGTGTAAGAAGCCAGGAAGATGACAGCGAAGAAGGCCCACACGGACACAATGAACTTACTGGTGGTGCCTTTCGGGTTTTGGACTGGCACAGAGTTGTTGAAGACCAAACCCCACAGCAGCCAGACGGCCTTGCCCATGGTAAAGGAAGGACCGTGAGGGTCTGAGAGGAGCACAGAAACATGCTTAGAATATGTTAAAACTGAAACTCTGACATTTTATTCTGCATTTTTGTGTGAACACTCACCTTTACCCTGCGCCAGGTTTCTGTTGAAACCAAGAGGACTAATGTACTCAAACATGAAAACGGCCATTGCAGTCACCAGCAGGAGCATAACAAACATCATGACCCACACTGATGCACTGAAAGGCTCTGGGGGAGAGGAGAAGGAGAGCAGAAAGATAAAGCCTCCACATGGACTAGAGTCAATCTTGATGTCACATGTCACTTTTTAATTCGACACGCTTTACTGAATAAACACAGTGATAAAGCAATCTCTCTGTGTGTCTCTCTCTCTCTCACACACACACACACACACACACAGAGCTGCATCGATATCAAGCTGACTCCTGCATGTTCCCAGAGCCTCTGTGTGCACTTGCATAAACACAGGCCCACCTCCTCTTTGACAGTGTGAGGAGGCGTACAGTACAGGAAGCCCTGGTGTCAGCACAACTGCCTTCCCATCTGAGCTTACAACACTGCCGCAGAGATTAAACCCCGCTCTAATGTATAGGAGGGCATTGCTAGCACGAGGCAGAGCACTCTGCGTGTGTGTGTGTGTGTGCCTGTAAGTGTTGGCACGGTTCCATCCTGGGGTTTTCCTGGTATAAGTGCCACTTTTTACAGCAGTTACTTTACTATTGTTAATGTGTGTGTGGTGTGTGTGTGTGTGTGTGTGTGTGTCTATGTGTGCGCGCACGCCCCCCCCTGACATGGAGGTTGGGGCTGCAAAAACAATGTGGTGGAATTCAGCATCAAGCCAGCTAGCTTCCAGTAGCTCCCGGTGCTTGGAGGTAAGTTGAATAACAAGTTGAGCGCTTATGCTATTTTTTGATCACTACTGTGCATTCTACGTTGGATGCAGTTTACCTGTGTAGGTGTTTTTATTTCATCGATGATGTTAGAGACCTTAAGGTTTTCATTTGCTGAATAATGTTAAGTAGCGTTAGCTACATAGCGAGGCTAGCTGTTAGCCATAAGTTTCCTCTTTGAGACGTCGACTCATGTTGAAATTTTTTGACGGGTACAAGATGCTTTGTGAGTTTGGCTAAACAACGTTCTTAGGAATAATGTGATAAATAACACACTTGTATGGGGTTTTTGTATTTTACCCGAGTATGCATAGTGCAACTGATTGCCATGCAAATCTCATTCAAACTTCAAGTGTTGTTAAAATTACAAGTATGAAACATGTTTATGTAATTTTGCGAATAGATTATGATTGGCATAGAGCCGGGATTTAGTCATTTATCCCTTTAGACACAGTTTTAGAAGATTTTAAGGCTATTTCCCATTTTCAAATTGGCAGCAGTTGCTCCTCGGTCATGTGAGCTGGGTTCAAACTTCAGGAATTTGAATACGGAAATCATGCGTTTTTACCAACCCTACAGCAACACAATACTTTTATAATCATTCACACACACACACACACACACACACACACACACACACACACACACACACACACACACACACACACACACACGCATCTACTCACACAGCTAATATGCAGGCAACTAAGCAAAGTTTATTTAGTAATTTACCGAGAAAGGCTGATGGCGAGACCGTTCCATTGCTACGGGAGACCATGACGCTGATACCTGTTTCTACAAACGGGACGGAGAAATCGATGACCTCAGAACGCTCCTCATTGATCGTCAGAGAACCGACGGCCATGACGGCTTTCTTATAGACCACCTTTGATAGTACCAAAGAGAAAGAGAGAGAGAGAGAGAAAGAGGGAGGAAGAGAGAGAGAGAAGAAGGGGGGAAGAGAGAGAGAGAGAGATACATGACATCTATACTTCAGAATCCATAAAAATCACTTATTTACGTCAAAACAGCTGGAATCTCAAACTCTAAATCACTTGGGTCAGTTTCTGTACAAACTCTGTACAAACTCTGGAGTTTTATGTCAAGGCCACGTCACAAAGGTGAGAGGGGCATTTTTTTACACGGTCAGTTTGGATTTACTTGGATGTATTTTGCTAATGATTATGTTTTTCCACAATTCAAGTTTCACATGGATCAGACGGGTCGTTGCTTCACAGATGAGCTACGTGCTTAAATAACTAATTGACAAAGTTTCTTACCTCTCCCACCATCCCATTCCACACGTTGTTAATCTTTTTGCCATGCTTGCCATTGGTTACCAGGTACAGGTCATAGGTGAACTTGACGTACTTTGCAATCTTTTTCAAGATATCAATGCAGAAGCCTTTGCAGCACTTCTTGATGTACGTTCCACCAGCCTCTGTTGTGTTGCTGCAGGAACACAAACACACCAGCCGATTAGTTTGATCAAGTTTCTTAAGCAAGCGCACAAAATAATTCACAAACCAAGAGGTAGAAAATGAAATAATCTGCATTTTATAAGCTTAATTTAGCAGTGTCGGTAAGAGACCCCTGGGAAGACCCAGGACATGCTCAAGTTAAGTCAAGTCAAGTGAGCTTTATTGTCATTTTCAAGCATATATAGCTGGTGCACTACATATTGTAAACGAAACAACGTTTCTCCAGGACTTGGTGCAACATAAAACAACATAGGGGCAGAAAAGACAACAGGGCTACACAGGGACAACACAGAGTCATGTGCGACTGGTGCAACAGACATGTAACATCACGTTACAGGACAGGTACATAGGCAGGTACAAAAAATAAAGTGCTGGCTACAGTGCAGATTATGTGCAGAAGAAAATGGGTGAAGGATGGATAGATGATAAGGAAGAGAGTGACTAATTTAAAATCCAAGTGAATATTTAACTATTACTGCACCCCGTGAGAGTTACCAGCAGGTTCTCTCAGGTCAAAGGCCACTTTTTTAAAAAATTAATCTTGGTTAAATTATATGGAAGCACCCGTAAATGAACATCACTTTATAACCTTCACAATTAGGTCACTTTACTCAGTAATGACATCAGAAGACATGAAATTATGCTCCTTCTCTCCTTCTACCTCTTTGCCTCTCGAGAGGTAAAGGTTTGTGACGGCGCTGCATCTGCAAGCTGCGTACCATCTGTGTCCAGAAATCAGGAAGCAGACGAGTTTAGACACTGTTCTGTCTCTCTCTCACACACACACACACACCAATAACAACTTTGAGAGCCCACCTGGGACTTTTAGTTAACTTTTAGATGTACGCAAATTATGAAAAGAGGCTGTGTCCAATAGTTTAGCAAAAACTTGGACACAAGCTTGATGGAAGCAGACACACAGACACACACACACACACCCACACACTAACCCTCACCCCACATCAGTGTTCAAAATCTTTAAATACTCAACAACTTATAAATTACTCAATCTAAACTTCCAATCAACTATCTATTAAAGTCTTTTTTTTTTGTCCTGCTCTTCGGGTCGAACGCCTCTTTAACCTTCTCTCCTGTAGCTTCTAATTTATCACAAAAGAACAACGGTAATGAGCTAAAAAGTGCAGGTCCTAAAAGGGTGAACAGACAAAGAGAAGCACAATTAGGGAGTAAAAGAGAAGAGAGCTCATGGGCGTGCATGCTTGCAGTTCACATGCACTCACTGACATCAAATGAAATGAAAGGGAACACAGAATAGCCCAAAAAAGACCGTGTGTGCCAAATTTGCAGGAGGCCTGCAGCGAGTTTAGAAGAGGCAGACCTAATGAATAAAAAACTTCTATTCATTAACTGTAAATATTCACTTTGCTTTCCTCCAGGTGTAGGGCAGAAGTTTATTTATAATATACATACAACATATGGTGGGAGTGCAAAGAAAGTGGGGAGGTGTAAGCAGGGGACGGGCCCTGCGACAAGAAATAAACACGGCAAGCAACGTCAGGCTGCGGGCAGGCTGCGGCAGCCGGAAGAGCTCCTGAGCGCAGATCCCCCCCATTTAAGCTGCCGTTGTGCAGCCAAAGCCGTGACGTTATGGAGGCTGTTTGCAAAGTTGCCAAAACAACTCAATATAGAAACACTACAGGGGCCTCTGGGGTCTCCAGAGAGAGGAGCGTGGGGGCTCTGTGTACTACTGTGACTATGGCGTGTTCTCAGGCCCCAGCCAGGCTGAGGGAATTTGTGCTTATGCATGCATGGATGGGCCTCCTTCCTCGCATCCATGCCCTCCATCATCCCTCTCCCTCAGCCTTTTTCTTCACTTCCATCTATCACTCCTTTTTCCAAATGGACGCTATGGATGCTTGAGTGGGAATTGCGTTGTGGGAAGAAGAACCGCGCTCGAATGCGCTGGCCTGTGAGTGAGTGGACATGTGGCCACAGAGAACATACACTGTGTACGCGTCGTGCTCCTCTGACACTCTATCGTTCGCCCTACATCACACTGGATGGACATCTCGAGTTCTTCCCTGGTACCCAGATATTGTTCTGTCGCACGTGTGTGTGTTGCCACAGAGAGTAAGGCATAATCCAATTACTGCATATACAACACTGCTGCATGTAGCAACACCTGAGCCACTTGGAGTTTGTGCGATTCTACTTCAATAACAAAATTTTCTTCGGGCGTTGGTAAAAAATTTAATAGCTGAGCTGAACAGCAACACCCCTTCGCATTTGCAGAGTGGAGGAACGCAGCAGCTGTTTCAGTCTTACCCTGCACCTCTTCAAATGCTCAGGAGAAAGCAGAAACAAAGCACGGGTTCAGAATTACTGTGCAAACTTTCACCTGCCAATCACAGCATCCCATAACATATATATTAATTACATTTTCTGTGCATCGTTGGAAAGTACAGCCTTATTATTGCTGCATTGTCTGCTGCCACCCGATTCCATGCAGATAGATGATAATATGATTGTTCTTTTGTGTTGCAGTATAATTGAATCAAATAATTAAGATTTTCCTGGACTATTTAGCTACAATATGAGTAAAATCCTGCAGCATTTAGGTTTCTCTGTTAGTTAGTATGGGTTAGTATGTTATCACCTGAAACTAGCTTTTCCTGCCTGCTGCTGCTCTAGGAGAACTCCGATGATAGGAGACTCAAGCTGTACTGTAGAAGATGGACTTACTCTTTGATGTGCTTCCTGCAAGGCACAGAGTTCCTCATACAAGTCCCAGTCAGCCTCTCCACATCCTCCACGATCACGAAAGGCTTCTCCTCCAAAGTGACGATGGACAGGTGGTTGTCATCCAGCTCAGCATCGCCAAAAGAGTTGAAACGTGGCCACACTGGGTACTTCACGGTCAGGCTGCCATTATCCAGTTTGCCCATCTGAAAGGAAGAAAAGAAGTTACTACTGACAGAAAGGCTGAGTTGGACCAGAAGTGTTTAGACAGATAATAAAAAATGCCCATGTCTTTTTTTTGTTAATAAAATTACAGAAAGTACATTTTTGTCAAGTTTTAAGAGGCTTGAAGTGTCTATTGTTGCTAATAATCATACCCTCCCCCAGCTTCCTTTTTGCCTTAACCCCCCCACCAAATATTTCCCGGGTACAATGCTTTCTTTCGGTCTTCCACATGTAGAAACTGCTGTCCTCTTCTACCTCTAGGTCGTCAGGTCTTGTGTCCATGCATTTCTATGTACATCACTCCAGCCGCTCTGTCAGTATTCCAATCAAGGAGCTTAGTGGCTTGCAATGAACATCTGAACCTGGGATAAACAGTCAAACCAGAGCCCTGCTCTGCCAAAAGGAGCTGTGACAACCCCGAAGATTCAAACACAGTGTGCAGAGCTGCATGGTAACCAGTGGGCCGAGGGTCTGGATGTAAACATGTGGCGTACAGAAGCCAGAGTGTGGTGGTGTGGTTGCACTGGGACCGTTGATAATTCAGAAAGTTTTCAGAACTGCGATGTCACATTTCTTTATATATGTTCTTCACCCACCCACACTTGTGTGTGTGTCTGACTGTGTTTCTCTGTGTGTGATGTTTATGCACATTTGTATCGCAGGAGAGAGAAAGAGACAGCAAAAGCAGTAAGCCTTCATTCCACTGTCAATTATTAATGCACAGGCAAGTAAACAGAACAGCAAAACCTTGCTTTCACTCTTTCTCGGCTCTTCGGAACACCGCTGTCAACAGCTCACTCGCTGTGGGCAACATCGTCGAGAATGGGCAACACAGGAGTGTGTAGGGGTCCATGATGGTTCTCCAAGGTGGCGTGCACAATTCCTTGTGTGTCACCTTCTCTCTCCGGGGAATGGCCGTGTTTGACTGTCTGTCCTGGTGCAGCTGTTCTGCATTTTACGCATGAGTGAGAGCATGCACGCACACACACACACACACACACACATACACACAAACACACAAACACACACACACACACACAAGTGCTGTCATTGTAGGTGACAGGAGGAAAGGATTGTCGGAAATTAAAATGCTCAAAGAAAAGACTATTAAAATATTCTTAAAGATCACAGGAAGAAATGTAAAGTTGGTGACGGGCCATGACCACCAGAAGACTGAGATGAAGAGGTGGAGCAGAAGAGTAAAAGGGAGCCAAATTCAGGAGCTAACTCCTCCTCTACTCCTGCCTTTCTCTCCACCCTCTGTCTCATCTGCCTTTCTAATTAAAGAAAAGAGGGTTATAACTGAATCCTCAGGGAAGAAAAATATTTTTTTTCTGTTGACCTGCCCTATAACAAAATGCCAAATATACAGTATAACCAAAGGTTTTACAGGTATGTGTGTGTGTGTGTGTGTGATCTGACAGCAAAGTGAACACCTATGAGGTCTTATGGTTCCATCACTCAGCAACAAATTTACAAACACTCATCTCAGACAAATCGCGTTTCTCTGTTTTTTATTGATTTCTATTATCAGCATCTACTATTGTCACATCAGACCAGCTGTCTTCACCTTTTCTTAAATCGTTTTAAGTCATCACTGCTTGTTCCTCTGTGTCTCACTGTTAATTTTACCTATTTCACAGTGTCTAGCTTCTTTTCCAATTTCATTCTGTGCAGAGGTCTCTCGCTCTCTCTCTCTCTCTCTCTCTCACACACACACACACACACACACACACACACACTTCTTCTGGGTCTGCAAGTGGAACCAGTTAGTGGGATGATAAAAAATAAACAAGGGTCAGCACTGGTACACGAAGCACGTACTCGGCACCTGTCTCTCCGAGAACGTTATCGCATTGGCACATAGCATTACGGGAGAACAAGCTCCTAATGGCGTGGAGAAAGTTATTCAGTCATAAAACAGTATCTGTCAGTCCTGTCAGACAAAATTATGTCGGGAAAATGGATTCTCCTCCTTCCTCTCCCGCTCTGGTTACAGGAGCTGGTGTGTGTGTGTTTGTGGGATTTTCTGTCTATATGGGGTCCATCCTGGTGTCTTCTGACACAAAATTTCACTGTACTCTCAGAAATTAGGATAAAAAGTAGTACATGAAAGAAAAACATAAACTGTGGGCAAAAAAAAAAAAAGAAAAATCCTATGTTGTCTAGTTTAATATTAGAAATAAACTCTAATACATGCTGGGGCAGATCCCCTCACATCTTACAGATGCTGCTGTAAACATTAGGCAAAAAAAGGATTCAATCCTTCAAATCATGCATGCTTTTTGATTGAGTTAAAAAGACTTGATCACCTAGTGTCTGGTTTCAACTTTCTCTCATCTTTCTCCAGACCTATTCTGTCTGCACACCAAACTATAAATATGGAATTGATGCCTGAGCAGCTGAAGTTGTACAGCAGGAGACTTCTCAAAAAAAAAAAAAAAGTTTTGATGAGCAAATGTGTTTTGTCTATTACCAAAGTAAATGAGCCCTCTTCAAACGGTAATAGAACGTTCATTTTCTGCTTTCCCCATTAATTCAAATCAACATTAGAAAACATGGAGACGCAGCAGAAGCGTAATACATTACTAAAATTTACACATGTGAATTCAGATATTTGGCACCCGCAGGAGAGCCGCTGAAATCCTGCTTCAGGCAGTTGCATACAATTGCGCTCATCCTAAATGTGCCAGGGCTTCACGGGTGGTTACATAATGCAACCCAAACCTCTAAATGCTGACCTAGACAATGAGGAGAACCACTTTCAGGGCTCAGGAAGAGACCGCTGGAGCGTTATGTGTGATGCAGATAGGTGTGGCCAGCGTTGGAGGTCCGTGTGCTCATAACCCTGACAATCACCCTGTGACCATGCACATTGCGGTACCTTTGTGCACCTCTCTGCTCTTCTTGTCGTGTCTGCTTTCATGTGCTTGTTCGGTATCTTGGACTATCTGTTTCCGCTGCAAGTTCTCACTCTTGTTACTTATAGCATCTTTCCCCGTCTCTCCCTCCTGCACCTCCAGGGGACACATCCTATATTTTTAGCACATATCCATATTTTAGTGCTGCTGAATTTTTATCTCTTGATCATTGTGAAAGTGTGTGTGTGTGTGTGTGTGTGTGTGTATATGTGTGTATGTATGTGTGTGTGTGTAATGTGTGTGTGTGTGTGTGGGAAAAAGGGAGAGAAAGTGAATTCCCAATTACTTTATGTTTCGGGTTGTCTTTTCCTTTTTCCTCGCGTCTCTCTTGCCTTCCCTCCCTCTCCTCTGAACCAAAGTAAAGTGGTGCTGATCAATTTCACACACTCTGTGTTTACAGCGACACACCGCAGCTCTCTGTAGCGGCAACAAAGGCTTCATTGTGCACTGCAGCAAGTGCATGTCACTACGAAACATGAAAAAGGCTGGCATCAAAAGTGGGAGGGGGCCGTACGGACTGCGGCAAAGTAAAAACCAAACGCTGCAAAGCTCGCAAGAACGCGCACGCACGCACACGCGGAGGAAAAAAATCTGCTGGGTCAAAGTGCGATTCTATCGAAGGGAGTTCCATTCAAAAGCCTGTGAACGAGTAAACACAGCGACGTGCGCAGCGAACCCTCGGTCACCCCAATAACGGGGGTCTCTGGGTTTGATTAACTGTGGTTTGAGCTGCTATCAGAGGCCGCGACAGCAATCCCACTTAAAGATGGACCAGGCGCCCATCTGGACAGGTGGGTGAAAAACTACAAAAAGAAAAGAAAATATTACTTCTCAACCTCTTTTTCAGGTCTTTTTCTTAACTTGTTTCTCGCCCTGCCCTGAACTATGAGCCACTAAGGCATTAAATATGAGCTATTTAAGCCTGTACAAGGCCGCCAGATATAGGTATAAAGATACATGGCCGCTATTTAAAATCCATTACAACAGCAATAGTGCTCGGCCATTTACGGCAGCCATTCATTACCGGAGAATTCTCACATTCACCAGTTAAAAAAATCTATATGCTTGCCAGCGAATGAGCTCATTGATCAACTAACTGTTGTAGAATAAGACGGAGGTTGCGTTCCCAGCGCTATTTTTAGCATGCCGTGATTGTAGGTGGTCCTGTCTCGGACTCTTTTTCTGACGTGCATCCACGTGCATACTTAAAGGGCAGGCCCAGATCCTCGTTGTTCTACAGGCAGACACACACACATGGAATAAAACATAAAACTAATTGGAACCTACATGAGCTCCGGGTGTCCTCAGCTACCGCCATGGAAGCTCTGTTCACGCGCAAGCACAGAGGAAGCGCCTACCTTCTCCCATTCGCGCTCCTTGTTGAGAACTATGACCACCAGCTTTGGGTTTTCCTGGTAGCCGTCTTCAGTGAAAGACAAGTCCCTGCCCTCCCACGTCACGTTCATCATGTACCTGAGAGCCAGGGGAGGACAGCAGGAGAGAGGTCAAGGGTCAGCAGAAGGGGTACGAATGGATGAAAGTGAAGGGAAGGATGGGAGAAGAATTGTGTGAGCAATGTGTGGGACAATCAAACATATTCAGAAAATCAATTACATGTACTAAAAACTATTTGGATACTGAATACCAATGATCCTATCCTGCAAGTAACAATGTCACACCATGTGCAGTCAGCTTGTTCTAAAAGTACGATAAACTCAAAAAAAGAAGGTGACAGAAAAATACACAGGCACGCGCGTGTGTGCGCGCGCACACACACACACACACACACACAAACAGCAATGAGTGACCCACATGGCAGGTCACATTAGCTAAGATGGAGGGCAGTGAGAAGATATTCTTGGGTCCACGCTGCCTCCACATTAATCACGGCTGTCCTTCCCGGCTCTGTTGCCCCCTCCGCTTCTGTCAGCGGTCATGTACAACAAGGAGAGTGACGGCCCCCTCTTTTCTTGTCCCCTTCTCGGCTCTGCTCTGCCTTCGTGCGATCAGCCAAACTCGTGTGAGGACACGGCAGAGGCCTCTTTCGTCGGGCGGGACAATGGAGTCACGGCGTCGCAACGTGTGAAGGTGGTTCCACCGCTGGTGCCCTCATTAGCTGATGAGCTAAATGCTAAATGTTCTGGAAAGACATTATCTATGATTCCGCTATTATTTTTGGCTGCATGCGTAGTCTTGCTAAAAGTGGCAAAAATAAATTTAAAACAACAGTTACACACACACACACACACACACACTCGGGGTGTCACACACACTTTGGTCATTTGCATCCTGGGCACATTCATAGTCTCTCTAAAACCAAAAGTGACTGTGACTCATTAGGAAAAGGTCACAGCGGTGTGTGTTATGACATTTTAAATTACCTACAGATCCCTGAAATAGGGGCTGTTAACACACACTGACTCAGATCTGAGCATCTCTGTGGTGTCCTGATGAGATACAACTGAGATGAGGGGCGGGCTTGACTTTTGTGATTACAATAATGTGATTGCCTTCAGACGGAAAAGCGAGCAGCGTCAAGTGGATGGACTGGGTGCAGGATGCAACTTGAGCACCAGGTTTTGCTACAAAGTCTAAATTTTTCTTTTTTTCTACCCAAGGTAATTCAAAGATAAGGGAATCAGAATGTAATCAATTGTTTTCTAAACATATTCCTAATTTTGTCTGATCCAGACAAACCATGGCACTTGTCTAGACACAAACCAGGGTGATTATAGCCCCATCTCATGCACATAAATTGACTTTTTATGAAATATATGTCCCAGAAAATGAGCATGTCATAGCCCGACATCAGGACTGAGGCCAGACAAACAGAGAGGACTTGTTTGGGCTGATGCCCATCAAACAGATGGAACTCTGAGGGTGTTGCTAGGATACAGACACAGTCTGGAAGGTACCCTTGGTAAGATGACCCTAAACTACTTTGAATTGCTGAACATACATACACACGTGGAAAAACAGGCAATAACTGTGCGCGCCTCAGCAATTCTCTGCCTAATGTTTCCTCTGCCCTGTAGCGCTCACAAAAATGAAAGTAAAATTCCTCCAATTTACAGCCCCTATTATATCAGCAATTGTGCTATTCATTAAAGAACAACAGGAGAAGGGGAAGAAGAAGAAAAGGACCTAATAAAAGGTTAAAGGACCTTAAATAGAGAAGAGGAAATGTCTTTTCTTTAACCTGGACAGGTTTAAAAAAAGATGTGTAGCATTCACAATGAATGCACAATGTGTTTGCCTGCTAGTTTAGTAATTCTTTTCTTTATATTTGTAGTGTATGTAAAGATGTGAGTTAAGGCAGAACAGGAGGCCTGTGGTAGCACCAGAAAACGCAATACATCCACACAATAGTCTTTCTTTTGCATTGACAGGGTGAGTTTTTGTATTCATATGTGCTGGTCTTTAAATCGCTGGTTTAGGTGAACATGCAAAGCAGTTTTGGGTGGAGGATTTCTAAACAGCAGCAAAGCATCTTCCAGAAACATCCTTCCCTCTGATGAAAAATATATAAAGCTCTGAGCGTGAGCAAAAGCCTTTCAGTCATTTAGATTGAACTAAACCGTATTTTTCTCCCCTGCAGTCTAGTTTCTCTCTTCCCTAACCAAAGGTAACTTAATGCTCAGGTTTCTCTGAGCTGTAATTTTTTTTGGTTGTTTTTTTGTGTTTTTGGCATTATTGTTATTATTAAAAGCTTTTCCCAAACCTTTTGCACCCAAAGATCATTTTATGATCATATTTTAATTAAATAAACATGGTGTCCCTACATCAGCTAGATGCTAAATATTATCTTTGACTGTAATTATCTATTTTGTCCTTTGTAATCCTGCACACATCCTGTGATGAGATGCGTTGTGTTCACCTTCTAGGTTGAAAGTGTTCATGTCTTTGTGAAAATAGTAAATAAATAATAGCTTTGCACCAAACATACACACACCCCAACATAAACTATTTAGCAGATACAGAGGTACAGCTCAGGCCTTGCTGAGGTTGAATGTGTATAATATATTTTATCAGTGAGGTTAGATCTGAAAACATAGTGTAAATTTCCTTTGCTGTGCATGATAGTTTTGCAAGCATGAAGATAAAGATAAGCACAGTGCCTTTTTAAGAATGAGCATCCTTTTCCATTTTTTGCTTTTCTGCAGTCCAGATGAGATGCAGCTAATTAGCGCTTCACAGAGGGACATTTTAGATTGTTTAGACATTTTATTCTGTTTTTATGGGATTTGTGTCTAAAGGCATTGTTTGTTAAATTGCTGTATTTTATTTCCCACCAAGTACTTAATTGTTGGGTGATTTTTGGGTTTCTGGTAATAAACTTCACAACGGTGTGTCGGTAGGTGGCACACTTACACACACAAACACGCACATACACGAGAGGCTTTTCCTATTTTGTAACACTGTTATAATATTTGGCTTCTCAGAATAGAAGCCTCTGTGTTTTGGTTTTTACTTTATGCAACCTCAAACCAGAAAAATTACCACTAGAGCTAATCAAACTTACTCAAATTAAGGCCTGAGGCTTGAAGTTCTCACCCGCAACAAAGCCATCTGTGGTTACTCATCACCTGGTAACAACCTCAGGCAGCCGAGCATGCTGGGAACTGACAGTCTACCTCACATGAGCTAGAGCTTTGCTAAAAAAGGCACTTCATGTGCTTTTTATGGATCTGTTTTCTTCTCCTGTCTCCTTTACTTGGATTATTTTGACCCTAAACGTGCACACACAGTTGCACATCCACAGTTGTGCACATTGCCTTGTGCCATTGTCAAAAGAAAACGACGGCCTGAACAGACAGGATCCTGTGATCGCCGGCTGATAGAAAAAGTGCAGGATGGATGAGAAGAAGCTCAGAGTAGAACTGGAGAGGAAAAACCAGTGGAGGAACACAAGGGCTCATCAAGGATCTCTTCAATTTTGAAGAGCACTCATTTGGAGCGGCTTCTTACAGTTACTCTGCTCTCCATTTCCTTGCCTTTGACCCATTCAGCCTTAATGCCCATTCAACTCCGTCGTTTTTCTCTCCTCTCTCTCAAACCCCTACACATCCTCGCCTCACTTAGCTCCAAGTCTGATTCCCTGGGTCTTTTATCCGGTAATTGCATCTTTCCTTAATCTCATTCCTTAAGGTACACTCAGTGGAAACTTGGTGGAAGCTTGTAATTACTGAGAGCATTGGATAAAACAAACTGACTGTGGCAGGAAGCCATGCGATGCAAATGCAACACAAACACACACACACAC